>CM072919.1:49952615-50552615 GCA_037013685.1 Acridotheres tristis | reverse complement strand
AATATTACACAAAAAATTAAGATAAAAAACAAACAGAAGATCAAAAATAAGATAAACCTTGTAAAGGGCTTGGTGAGGGGAAGAGAAAATATCTTGACATGAATAAAAAGAAAATGAATTATTTCATGACATCATTTTTTTTTCTATCACTGACCTACTATTAAGTCATGCAAATTTTAATTAATGAAGTTTGGAACTATAAGGAAGTCCATTATTAAAGAAGTTCTCAGTGGCATTATGCTAATTTTCTCCAAGTGACCTGATTTGCTCAACTAACTCCTAGTATTCCAACTAACTACTTCAATTACTTTAAGATTTTGTATTTTTGGACAGGCTGTCTGTCTGATATGTAAAGCAAATACAAAGGCTTATATCACTGTTCTTTGCTAACATTTGCTGACTTGACATCAGGTAACCTGAAGGATTTTAAATTATCTCATGAAATTCTGGGTTATTTGGTCTTCATGCTCCTCAGGTCTTTCTCTTGCATTATGTTGTAGCAAAAAGTCTTACTTTATGCCATAGCAAAAAGTCTTACTTTATGCCATAGCAAAAAAGTGCAAAGTTAAGAAAGTTGTATATAAAAATATAGAAAGCTGCTAGAAATGCCTCTCTCTAGAAGGCATTTTTGGCTCATTTGAAGCTGGCTATCAAGAAAGTGCACACAGGGAAGTCTGGTGAGAGAATTTCTTCAGGATTTGCTTTTCCTACAACTGAACTTCTCACTAGTGGGCGTTAGAGAAATTTCCCAAGCTTTATTCAGCTTTCTGGGAATAAAGTAGAACCAGCCAGCCCTAACAAGAGGAGAAGGCTGCTGCTGCTGCTGACTTTTGTTTCATTGTGCTCCTAAAGCATGGTTTCAATCTTACAGCATCACTTCTTTTTCATTATCAAGCATGCCACCCTACAACCTCTCACAAGTCCTCTGTGAAAATTGATTCACTGGTTGAGAATCACTTCAGTGATTTTACCACAAATCACTATGGATTGCATTTGTGTCTTCACAGCTTAACATTCAAAATTATTAAATTATTTGAACTGACATTATATCTCGGATGTAAACAACTTAGAATTTTACTCCAGCCAAGATATAAAATGTTCAATATTATGCATAGTAGTTATATATTTTCAAGTAATGGAAAAATAGCTCTTTTATATACTCTAAAAGTTAGAATATATTCTGAAGTATTGTTTAATTTCAAAGTGTTCTTCAGTTTCTTTAAACTGCAAAATAATAGGCTGTGTGTTATGGGAAATTGCTCCAATAATACACTTGTCAGACTTTGGAATAGGCTTCCTAGGGAGGTGGTTTAGTAACCATCTCTGGAATTATTTTAAAGACATGTAAATGTTGCACTTAGGAACATGGTCTAGTGTTGGAATTGACAGTTCTGGGTTAATGGTTGGACTTGATATCAAGGGACTTTTCCAACCAAAGTGATTCTGATTCCATAAAGTGATGAGAGAGAACATTATCTGAGAACCCATAGGGGAAAAAATATATGTAACTAAGTCTAAGACTAAATTCAAATAATAGTATTTATCTTTATCTATCTGAAGAAACAGTGACGTATGTAGTATAATTAGCTGGTCATCTTTTCTTTCCTGTAACATATGGGCTCTCTAAAATAATAATTTTATATTCATATTATAATATTGTTTATAAATACTGATTCATGTACTTAGTCTTTACATCTGTGCTTTTGGTACCTTATGATTAAATAATTATCAAACTTTGTAGATTTTAATATTACATTAAGTAGGGGAGGTTACTTCCCTAATAGTAAATCTCTTGTATTTGTATCTCTGTAAACTTGTATTTGGAATTTGTATTTACAAGTTCTGAAGCAAAATTTTAAAAACACCATCAGAGTATCTGACCTTCTTAGTGGAAATGCATATGTTATTACACTGATAGTCACAAACTAATTGTTTTCAGGGAAAAAACAAAAAAAGAAGTGTGTGTAATTTGTTTGTATCTAATCTGTATTCCAGCTAAGGAGCTGTTTCTCAGTCTGTGAAGTGGGAGAAATGAGAACATATTGACAAGGACTGTGCATGAAGTCACATTCAGAGTTCCTGATTAAACAAGCACGTTTTGAGGTTGGAGTACCTATCATTAATGTCATTATGCTTTTTGTTCCTTAATTGCATTCTAGTACAGAAGACTCAAGGCAAAAACTGAATCAACCCAGAAAAAAACTGCAATCTAGCCTCTCTGTGCTGAGGTTCACCTTTGTTAACCTGTATGTTATTTGAGCTTAATTTATGCAACGCATATCAGAATATGAAAAAATAAAATCTTCAGTTTTGGTTAGCTTGCATTTGTTATGAGTTTTCAGGAAATGATGAATTAGTGTTTAATTAACCCTACTAGAAGCAGCTATGATTTCAAATACTGAATTATGCCTTCTAGTTTTTAAGTCAACAGATGTTGACCTTGCAGTGGCAAAATTTCCCTCAGCAATATAAACCTAATCAGCATTACACCTTTCACTTGCATGAAAAGAGCACTATCTAATTAGAGAATATGCTTTTAGAAAATGAAGGTTGAAGGTTAAGATTTCATTTAGGATGCATTAGCTCAAATATGCCTTTGGGCTATTCCCAGTAGCTAGGCTTTGTATGAATTCTCTTAAAATGATATGGAAAGGACACTCCTAAAACTAAAAAGAAATTGATTCGATAGTATGCATGAATTCATATTCAATTTTTGTAGGAGCGGCCCATGATGAATTGACAGTTCTGACTATATCTCCCATATGAATACCAGTATTCAGCTTCACAGAACTACTGTAGAAATAGTGTTAATTTTGAGATACAAACCATCATAAAAACCCCCATGGATTTGAGTTTTGATATTGACAAGAGAAACACACACAAGGGTCTTGTATGTTTGTATTTTTGCTCTAACACCCGCTACTCCACACTAGTATTTACTGGCATCTTTGTGGCAGCAAGCCTTCCACTGGTTCTTCCTGCTACTCGACACACTCTTTCTCAAAAGAAGTTCCAGATATTTTTACAGCTACCACTTACATTTTTATTTACTTGTACTTTATCTGGGGAGGAGTACTGCTGCAAGGAAAGACTGGCAATCCTATCCTCAACTAGCCAGAACTCATCTATGATTAACTCCAAAGTCACCATGATGTGAAGGAAAAAGTTGAATAAATTTTAGTCATATCACTTGAATTAGAAAATTGAGGACAAGGTCACTGTGATTACGTGGAAAGATACACATGCATTTATGGACTGAATGAATGAGATGTTCAGCCACTTGCTTGCAGCAAGTAGATAGAGGTGGCAACAAGATTTTGTGTAAAACCCACTTCTTGATTTTAAACTAATTACCAAAATTTTATTTTCCTTATTGGCAAAATATTTAAGATTTAGTGAAGCCACTTCACAGATTGAAATATTTGCTGAATACTGTCATTAAAAATTCCTTAAAATAACAAGTAAAATAATTGGACATTGGAAAAAATAAAAGTAAGTAAATTGTTTCCATCAGTAGAAGAAATTCTTCGTTAAATGCATTATAAAAATATAAAAAAAAACCAAAAGGAAGTTCACTGTCTTCCTCTACTGCTAAATGCTTAGCTCTTTTCTCTGCAGGCAACTTGCTTTCTCTGAACAATATTTTCTACCTATCAATTCCTTTTGTCTCATTGGAGCTGGGTAAGTTGTGATAGAAACATAGTATTGTGGGGAAAAAAAAAGAATGAGAAGAGAAAAAATCGAAGGATGCCTCCCAGGCTTTCCTTTATTTTCAACCGAATGAAGATATTTTGAGATTTATAATACAGTTAAAAGCTAATGCAATGCAGAAACTAAGGTTAACCTTCTCCTACCTGAAAGTAGCTGCAGAGAACAGAAAACAAGTTTGGAATTTTTTGTCATTGTTTTGTAAGGTTCTTCTGCATAATTTTTGCTTCTTTAGTTAAGATATTTCCTTCAGTTTAGCTGCTATCACAACATATGTTTCTCGAACGTCAGGAGAATGATTCAATCTTTTTACAAATGGGTTGTGTCTCAAGGACTTGAGTTATTGCTATGATGAAAACAATATGACTACTCTCCTCATAATTTCATAGCAAACTATTTTGAAGTCATTAAGCAATTATGATCAGTTTAACACTGAGCTTTATGTTATGTTACAGAAGAACAATAGGTCATCTTAACTGAGATGAATATACATCTGAACCAGACTCATACAAGCCTTTTTGCACAATTTGTGACATTATTCTTTTTGCTTGAGAGCTCTGAGACAAGAAGGCTCCCAGGAAGTGGCTAGAAATTTGCTCCGTGTCAAAACTGTAATGTCTCTACAGAAGAGTGACATTTATGAATAAGAAACATAGCCTGTTTGGTTTCAAATTGGCATATAATTTTAAATTAATACTGTGATTCTTTCATCTACATACCTTATATTTGCTTCTCCGAGAGCAATTTTCAAAAGGTAGTTTATATATATATATATCTGGAGGCTTTCATGTCTCTTTGTATGAAAGGAAATGGAACTTTGGTCACTTATTAGTTAAGTGCTCTGCCAGCTCAAGATTTCTGAGATGAATAAATAGGCCTGTATGGCATAATGTACTGGCATGCAGGATATTTCAGGTAACTTAATAAGTCAGCTGTGTGTATGCATATCTACTTAATGTTTATACATTAATCACACTGTGTTTATAAAATAGTTTGATAAATGATTGCATAAAATTGATATTGCAACGTTCCAGGCAGATTTTACTGACAACATTCTAGATCAAGTTTGCCCTGAAATGCAACCCTGAATTTTCGGTTACCACCATCCCAACTCTGCTGATAGACCTCAGCCTCAAAATTATAATGTTCCTGGCATGCACTTGAGTTGAGCAAAATGTAAATAAAAATAGAATCAGGTATTTAACTTACCTAGTACAGTTTTTTTTTTTTTGGTTATAGAAACCTGCAGAAGAGGTACAGTTTCTACAGTGATGAGATTCATTGAAGAACACCCAAACTCTGGAAAAACCCCATGTATGAATACTGGTAGCAAACAGCTGAGTTTAATTGATGAAGACATGTCTCTTTAGGGAACATGAAGAACTGAATTTAAGAGGAAAAATCCTTTATTGTTTAATTTATTTATGTTTTAGGGAAAGAAGAAGCTATCTGCATACATGTCTGATAGAAATATGAAGAATGGGCTGTAAGCTTCTAAATATATACATGTTCTCCAAGGTTCAATCACAACATTTTTACATAGAAGATAATGAATTTAAGAATTGTAAAAAGAAAAAAAAAACAAAAAAAACCCAAACAAAAAACCCCTAATATTTGCTGAACCTCATATTTAAAGGATGTATTAATCTCTGATAAACTTAGTCTAAGATTTATCATCCTTCAAACTACTTTGCCCAAGAGGAATCACATGTGGCTTCATCTAACATATCAAAATACTTGGAACAAAAGGAAACTTCCGGAAAGTTTCATGAGCCTTCTAGGATAAGAAAAGTAGTTACTGACACAATTAATTTTTGCCACTTAATTGGTAATTATGGTAAAATCAAAGGAAAATTCTCCTCCCTGCCCCTGAAAGAAATTCCTCCTCCAGATTTTGAATAACTTTAATTTCAAAAATTTTCAGAAATCAAGTAAAATCAATGCCAGGAACATGAGACCAAAAATAGAAAATGATTATTGTATGATTTCAGAATTTTAGAAAGTAAATTTATAAATGTACAAATTACTGTTACTTTCTTAATAGTATGATAAAACAGTGTTAGGATGAAAAACATCATTCTGTTCCATTCATTAGGTTTAAATTGGTTTAATTTTATCAATTTACTCTGAAATTCCTTACTCAATGATTTCTACAAAGGGCAGCATATAGAATATTTACCAGACTGTTCTTGATAAAATTCTAAGGAACAGACTGAAGTTTTGCCATGGATTATGTAACTTTTATGCTACTGTATTCATATATCTTCAGAGAATAAGAGAGGAGGAACATCAAAAAGCACTATATTGCCTGCATGGAGAGTCAGCACATGATGATCCTAATATTGATCTAGAAGGAAGTCCTCCCCACTTTCAGCTAGCTAGATCTACTTTCTGGAGGATTGAGAAAGAAATGTGTGAAGCAGAAAAAGACTGTATAATGGAACATTTATCAACAATACATTCATTTGACCAGTGAGGTGTCTCACTGATTGTTTGGTTAATATTATGTATGTGTCAATTTAGAATCTACCTGGTAGGCATAGATATTTTCTAAATTATAGGGTATCATATACCAGAGAAAAACACCAATAGAATATATGAGAAAAATTTACCTGATGATAGACACATTTTATGTGTTTTATGAAAGAATGACAGATTTTATATATTGATATTTATTTAAAAATATTTCAGAATTATGAAGTATTTTTTCACAAGTTTAAGTACTCAAAGTAATTTGTCATGTCAAAATAGCATGACAAAAAGGGCTTCGTTTGAAAATGGAAACTGTCCTTGATAATGGAGCTCCAGCTGAATATGTAAAATATTCCAGTATTTCTGTTCATAGTAAATGTTAACAATTCTACCTAACATTACCAGCCATAGTAAAAATAAAGTAACTTTGAAAAGAAAAGACCACAAGGCTGAAAAACATGTAGAATGAAACAAATGCCTTCCAGTACCTGAGCCTACAAGAAAGATGGAGTTTAGTTACAAGAACATGTAGTGACTGGACAAGGGGGAATAGCTTTAAACTGGAAGTGACTAGGTTTATATTACATATTGGGAAGAAATTCTTCACTATAAGGGTAATGAGGCCATGGAGCAGGTTACTCAGTAAGATTGTGAATATGCCATCCCTGTTCAAGTGTTCAAGGACAGGCTGGATAGGGTCCTGAATAACCTGGCTTAGTGAGAGGTGTCCCTGCTCATGGCAGGGAGTTGGAGTGAGATGATCTTGAGAGGTCCCTTTCAACCCAAATCACTCTATGATTACCATGAAAATCTGGACAGCATAATGTTGGCTCTATGAACAACTTAATAGATTGCAGACATCAACTGAGCCAAGGGCTTAGAAAGAATTGTAGTGCCACTGAAGATGAAAAATCATTGCCTGTAATGCTAGCTAAATAATTTGCACAGCAATATAAAAGTGCCGAGCTGCAGTAATAACAAATTTCATATTTTTACTGTTCCACATATGTGGAAGAATATGTGATCATTTCCCATTATTTCCAATCTGAATGACATTAAGTACTCGAACAAATTGCATTCACCAAGGGACTGTTGTAATAGGACAAGGGATCTTGGAATTAAAATATTACATCTTCAATTTAGATTAAATATAAGAAAGAAGATTCTTATAATAGTAGTGCTAAAACAACCAAACAGATTGCTCAGTGGAAAGGTTTTGAATGTTCCATCCCTGGAAACTTTTAAGATCAGGCTGGATGGTAGTTTGAGCAATTTTTATTTAGTTGAAGGTGTCCTGCTCATGGTGAAGATGGTCTAGATGATCTTTAAATGTCTCTTCCAACCCAAACCACTTTATAATCCTAGGAGTAAAACCTGTTCTAGGATTCTACGATTCTATGAATAAGCACTTCATGAGCTGAAATAAGGCATCAAGTGTTCTTAAATCAGCACAAAATTCCAACTGACTGTGCAAATTGAATAATCCCCACAGAGGCAAGGCTGTATTTGACTTCCAACACTTTTGAGGATAATACCGATGTATCCCAAGGCAACTGTACTTTGTCATCTAAGAATAAATTACCTATGTCTCAATTATTACACTGAAACTGCTAAAAAAAGAAAAAAATGTTCGTGTGAGGCAGTGAAAAACACCAAACAATTTAGCTGTCACATTCTACAAATAATTGCTGATTATATACAAATTAATTTTTCAGAATTTTTAAAATGCTTCTGAGAGGCTCCATCAAAAAAATGTTAAAATCCAGAAACCAACAGGACAATTCTGTCAGATTCTAAGACTCCAGTTTCATGTAATATGTAGGTAGACAGAGCAAGGTGAGAACTTTGTCTTGAGCTCAAAATTAATCTCTTAAACATGTAATTTCTTGAGAAGATTTTTTTTTTCAGATTATTCTGTTAAAAGTATCAGTAGCACCAATAGAAAAGAGAATGGCCTAGGGTTTTGCAAAACTAAAATAAATTTCTGGCTTTGAAAACCATGTAACTGACACATTGTTTCAGAATAAATAGTAAATTGAGTGCAACTGTTGCTTCAAAATTTTTTTGTTTTCTTGCCACATATAATTATTTCTGACCTGCATCTTATACTGCTAAATGATGCTGCATAAATTTGTATTTTTCTCTCAGGGAAGTTGAATAAACACTAACAAAATCCTTCACTGATCTTGTTCTTTTCTATTTTCATTTTGGAAACATGACACGGCTTACTACTGTCAGTTTACTATGGCAATACATAATCATCTGACAAATCTATGTTTTGAAATTAGCATCAATAATTCTCAGTACACATCTCACATCTCACCTCTCTTTTGAGAGGTTATTCTAGACACACCTTTTGAAACTTTTGACTAAAGATTTCCACTGTTAATTCTTAGTGATGTTTACAAATTCCTGTGCTTGTCATAATTTGGGGCTTTGGATGCTTGTTCTGTTAACGGTTAAATTGAAAAAAGCATGAGGGTGATATTTTTGTCTGTTGGGTATTTTCAACCTCTCGCAAATATTAATCTATATAGACCATTTTATATAAAAATGAAGGGCCAAATTCAGAGCTTTTTCTTTATTACCCAGAAAAATGAAGAGTAAAAGCCAAACCAACCATGTAACAAAGGCAGAAGATAAGTTAAAAAAAACCCAGAAACAAATACAAACCAAAACCTCCACCTTGCACTATGATTCATGGGTTCTGCATTCCTATTAGTGCTCTAGATAGTAATTTTCCATAAGAAATACGACCTCCTAAACTTTGGAAAAGCACTGACTTTCAACTACTTCTTTGAAGGTGACAATCTCAGTTTGATGCACAGTAATATATCCTGCCAATCATGGAATTCAACAGACTTTTTATTTTTTTTTTTGTGAGTAAGGTAATTTTCAAATAGGAGCAAGTCTGGAAGGACTGGTTGGCATCTAATGAATTTCACAATGAAGATGAAATGCCAGATGTCTTTAGCTGCAGATGCAGCTTACATTACTGCTGTGTGCACAGTCACTTGGGTAACATTGGTACATTGCTCCAACATAAAAAGCTACTGTATAGTAATTTGAATACCTTGTCTGGAGTCAGAATAAGGTTAGTGCTAACTTTGGAAGAGGCTAGCACACCTTCAGAGGTCAGTACCTCGCCATGGCAAACAAATGGGAAGACAGATGGCTCCTGTGATGGCCTTAAAAATACCATTCAACATTATGGTGTATTATTATGATTCTCTGCCCTTCTTACAAAGATCAGACTGTCTCTCAGAATAATAAATATACAACTAAGGGTGCTTTGAAGGCCATTTCTCATCTAGAAAGAACTCATAATTTATGAATTCAAGGTAATGCTATGAATTTTTATGAATAAAAAAACCAGAAACTAATGCACATCTTTGTTTTTCTCTAATTTACCTTCATTACTTTAGAGAGATTTTACCTATTTTAATTTTACATGACAAATCTATCTTTTTTGTTATAAATCAGTATTTTTCTTGTCTTCTGTAATATCTTAAATATCAAAGTTAAATTAATTTAAAAATAAGTGAAATGTATGTACAACCTAATAATGTGATCTCAAATTTGTCAGTGAGATAACTATACACTAAAGAGCTATAAAAAAGGAACAAATCTGCTACACAAACAATTCTATCAGCCAAGGATTTAATCCTAATTGCAGGCTAAATTTTATATATATATATATATATATATATATATAAATTCTGATTTTTTTTCCAGAAATTTCTATTTTCTAACATAAAAAAAATCATACTTCTCAGATAAATTAATTTTTTGAACGCTTTTAATATCCAAAATCTTAACTTATGTTCATTGGTTTCTTTATTATTTCATACACAATTTAGTTTGAACTGATAGAATATTAGACATTATTAAATGGGTAAATGCAACCAAATATGCATATATGCATTAATGGCTGTGTCACTCATCATAAAAGTCAAAAAAGTCTATAAAGTTTAGATTCTTGTTATTGTGCAGGAAATATGATTTCAGTAGTTGCCACTTAGATTATGTAATCAGAAAGTTCCATGCTTACTCTTATTTAATACAGGTATATCAGTATTAAGTATACTAACATGGCACAATTTTAATTGAAGTAAGATTTTCTTATATAATATTCATAATTTTCATAATGCATTTTCCCAGTATTTTTTGTTCTTTGTGATACTCAAAAAGACCCTGTAATATACTGAAATAACTCCTAGTGTAATATAACAGCAGAATACATAGAATTTTATTTAATCACAGCATAATGAATTGCCTCTGAAACTTCTGGTTTCATCTTTTAGTAGGACCCGCTTGTACTTCAACACAAATAATAAAGTTTTATATAGTTGAATCAAACAGATTATTTTGTAACTGGGAAATTGGAAGTAGGAGGAAATCTATCTTCAATGCAGTAATTTACATACAGGGACAGGTAGTAACACTAGATCAAGAGGTTTCAGGACAGAAAGATGCTGTAAACTTTCTAAATGTACTGAACCACAAGATTAATGCGAAATGGTCTATTTGTCAAGTGGAAGATGAAGCGGCTGGAGATCTGTTCTGCCTGATACCACCTGCCAACTGCCTCAAGGTTTGTTACAGCAAAGAGGAACTGAAAGCATACAACAAATCACAGTAAAGGCTCTTCCCCTCAGCATTTGTATTTTATGTGTTTGATGCATTTCAAGTATTGTGATGGATATTGTGCAAGAGTCCTGGTACAGGGTGACAATGGAGCGTTTGATAATCCCCCTATATTGAACAAAAAACATCTGGATGCAGCAGCATATGGACTGCAGCTTCAGTGATATAATTTAATGCATGCTGCCCACCATTAGGTCCATATGTGCATGGTTCCCTTTAATGTTAGTCTCAAGCTTGGCAAAGAGAGCTCTAAGCATTTTTTTAAATGTTTCTGCAGTGTTGCAGCTATCTGCATGTTTATGATATGTGGATACTTCAAATTCCCAGAATGTGCAGAAATCACCTGCAGCAACAGCAGTTGACAGAAGCTGAAAATACTGCCTTAAAAATGGTTTAAGAAGATTACAAATTTGATTCTTGTTTTGAAACTAAAGAAACGGTTTAAACAAAAATGTGACCTAATACTGCTACATGAAGTTATCCACAATTAAGCAGAGAAGATCTGCAATAAGGAAAAAAAATTTTTTGGTTGTTGGTTCATTGGGTTTTATTCTCTAAGAATATAAGATACACTACATATGAGGTATGAGGCAAATACATGAAAACAAGATACTTATACAGGATTTGAATATATTAGTAGTTCACCCAGAGTTATTAGGGGTTTGGCAGACCACTAACCTCTCACCCTGCAGGTTTACATCAGTTACTACATAAAGCAGAAAACAAGTTCAGGCAACTGTGACACGAACCAATTTTGGTACCCTATGTCTTTTGCTACGTTTTTCATGGTCATGTGTGGGGAAAGATAAAGCAAGTTTAAAAACAGGAAGAATTATATGCAGTTTTTTGAATTTTCATATTGGCCAGGAAAAAAGAACTTGAAAGCTGTGGAAAGACTATTTTTTTGCTCTAAGAAAAGAAGCAGGAGCAAAGCAAAGCAGGAAGTCAGTCAAGCACAAAGATAAGGCACCTGCTGTGGCTTTGGAGAATTATAACCTTCCTACATCATACAGAACGAGCAGCCAGCGTCTGGTGATTATTTAGATACTCAAACATCTCATGGAAGGTCAAGATTCAAAATTTGACAAGTGGAAGATGCCTATATACAATCTGACTTCCTGAAGAAGCCTCAAATCTCACTAACTGATATTGGTGGGGAAGGGAAGGGAAGGGAAGGGAAGGGAAGGGAAGGGAAGGGAAGGGAAGGGAAGGGAAGGGAAGGGAAGGGAAGGGAAGGGAAGGGAAGGGAAGGGAAGGGAAGGGAAGGGAAGGGAAGGGAAGGGAAGGGAAGGGAAGGGAAGGCTGAATAACAGAGTATTATATCAACATAGAAGGCATAAATAGCACAAGATCTTCATGCACTAATGGAGATATTTTAGAAGCAATGTGAAATGCAAAGCAGGAGGAGTTGGCAAAACTCTTTTGTGGAATTGTGAGTAGGAGACCTTAACACAGATGTCTATTTACTATTGCAATTGGTGGTAATGAAAAAGTAGGCAGTTTTAAAAACAAGGTACTCTATTCAGAGTGTGGTGTGTTGAACAAATAATTAAAATTTTTTGAAAAAATTCTGGACAGGAAGACCTGGATATAGAACTGGATCAGTTATGAGAAGACAAAATGGATTTGAGAGTCAGCAGGGAAAAGTTATTAGTTGAAATTGTGGGAATAAGATACTCAGTTTTTTAAATGACATATTTATAGACTAAAAAGAAAAGAAAATGAAAAAAATTGAAACACCTTTATTAGATTCATGTTTCTTCAGAAAATGACTAAGGAGCAGGGCTAGGCTAGGTAGCAAGATAATTAAAAAAAAAATTAACAGTGGGAGAGGGAGACAAAAGAAATATTATTAAAGAATTATTCTTGATGGTAATACAAATACAAATAATGAGTTATTTCAGTATCTACATAGACTTCCTTCCCTAGGTACCAAGACTGAACTTTTAAGCTCCCACTCCCCTAACTTTTTTTTCAAGAACTCTGAAGGGATGAATTAACTGTACCAAATCTATGGAATGGTTTTCCATGAGCAGAAGACGAATTGTAGATATAATTACTGCATATTCTGGGGGAAAAAAAAAAGTGTTTTAAACGAATGGACAGAAAAGTATCTTAGTAAACACAGTAATTTCTTCCCAAAGAAGAAAATAATTTTACTGTATCCCTAAAATTATGATTTTTCCTCTGTATTGGCTTATGTTGGTCAGTGTAGGAGCTCAAGACCTGTGTGGGGTGGCCTTGTCCCCGTCTCCTTTTCATTTGCCACAACTGGTATCTAGTGGCCAAGCTGCTGTCGATGAACACGTTGGTGTTGCAGTGCTCTCAGTGCTGAACGTGAACAAGGGAAGAGGCTCTCAGAGAGTCCCAGTGGGGCAACAATGGACACTTACAGGGAAGGAGCTTAGGAAACATGATCATATACCTTCCAGGCTTTAGCTGGGAAACCACCAAAGCAAAATACATTGAGACATTGCAAAGGTATAAACAAGATCTGCCCTGTCAGCTTCAGCAGTGGAAACTCGGGGACTTAACAGCTACCTAAAACTGTATGCCACCTCTCTGCTCTCAAGGAGCCTGACGTCTCAAGCTTAGGATCTGGGATGAAATCAAAGGACTAACTGTAGTGGAGAAAAGGTTACAGGTACTAGTGAGTTTCTTGAACAAGAAGCTTCATTCCATTATTTATGAAGCTTCACTGTATTGTTATGGACTGCACAGAGTGAGTATTGTTGCAAATGGATGAATAAATATCTACTTTGTTTTGATTAGTTTGTTAAGAGCTTAATCGGGCTAACAGTTGTTTCCTGTTTATGGAATACTCTTCTTTTTGGCCATTTTTATGGTTATGATATAATAAACTCATCCATTCTTTGTACATGCTTGCACAAATTAATGTGCACTTTGATGCAGAGTTAAAAGCTTTTCTTGACAGGTGAGTAAAAATATAAAATAGTTGAGTTCGTTATATTTTTGGTGGAGTAATTAATCATTACATTAAGGGTATTTGACATTGTTATATACTAGGCAGTCACTTCTATCTCTGTTATCTGTTGAAAATGAGAGTCATAACAAAGTAATCTCAAGGGAAAGCATATTTTTAAACATACTTTTTCTGCATTACTTACACGAATGTGGATTTGTGATTTAAAGATTCCTAAAGAAGAAGCCTATAATTACAAAATATTACAGGTGATTAGGTTTTAAAAAAATCAGGGAGCAGCTTGCATGCTCTTTTCTACTAATGAGAATAATTATCCACCAACACATCATGGAAAAATAATCTGGGGGATATGTTTGAAGAAACACTAGAAAAGGGAATCAAATGGTCTAATTTGGATTTTAAGTACTAAAGTTGAGCTGCAGGTTATCAGATGTGCAAACACGACTGAAAAAAACACTCTTGTTTTATTAAGAGAGAATGATGGTCTAATGGTCTTCCAGTGGACATTATTTCATCAATACAGATTTAATACACTGAATTTAATTTTTTTTATTCTACTGCATGACTAATTTTGCTTATGGAAGACTCAGAATATTTGTTTTTCCTTTTACTACATTAAAATTTTGCTATCCTCATAAGTTCATAGTTCAATGAATGTATTGCTTCATTATTCATAACAAATCAGGGAAATACAAAAAATAAATTGTTTTCTTTTGCCCAGTTTCTTCTCACAGTAGGTACAGACTGCCATCAAATTGGAAAAAACTAAAGAAGAAAAAAAAATACAATAACATTATGTGTATTATGCCTTAAAGCCTGCAGGAACCAGTTTGTTCAATAGTTGATTTCTTTCAAAGAGGTTTTTAGTTCCTTCCTGGAGGTCAGTCTAGACTTAGAGCTGCAGCAGACTTGTGCTTTAACTTATCCTTTCATCCCTCCCATCTAACCATGTGAATAATGCCTGAAATAAAGCAACTTTCTGAAGAAATAAATATGAAATTATATTTTTACAATTGTTTGATTAAAATTTAAAAAACATAATTAAAGGTTAAGATCTAAATAAGAGTAATTATAAGCCTTTTGAAATACAGAGAAATCCATCTACCAAAAGGACCTGAATTATCCTATATGGAACTGCTTCAGTGTAGTCATAGCCTATGGAACAAGGGGAGAGTGAGGTGGCTTATGGCACAGTAAAAAGAACATTATTGTATCTCCAGACCTTTGCTTTGTTACTTGAACTAATATTGAACCAAGAATTCCAATGTTTCCTTTGCATGAAGTTAAACTGAAATCTAGAACTGGCAGAGAAATTCTTGGGCAAATAAGTTTAATCACTTTCCACAGATGCAACTGTTGTGCAACTCTTTTCTCAACAGCCTCCAGTTTGTTACTTATTCTCTCTGATGACTTTTTATCTGGTGGCCATAATCTTGTTTTGTAGATAGAAGTGTTCATGAGCAACACACACACATCAGTACTTCGGCAGATGATGCCATTTCACTCCTTGTGAAAGTTTTTCTTTTACAGCTCCTTTTCTAGACAGCAGTAATTTCAATTTCGATGTTGTTTTGTAAGAATACATTTATTCAGATCCTTTTCTTAAGGTGTATTCTCTAATATAGGGTGATTCAAATTGCCTCTAAATTTATTTAGTATTTTTTAAAAAGAATCTATTTTCATATGAGATTAGGTGAATTGTTAGTATTTTGAATATGTCATTAGTATTTCTCCCAGTAAAATTATCTCCATGTTTAATTTATCCTCTTATGTACTTTTTATCTTCCTTTCTATCACATCTAGGCTTACAAAACCTGAACAGACAACAGGTTGTTGTTACTAGTACCAAAATGCATGATCCTGCCCCTTGAACTATGAAATTTCATTCTGTTTCTGTTACTCTGGATTTTTTGAGAGTCATGTTCTCCTAGGCAGCTTAGTAATTTTGCATTTTAAAGCAATTTTGTGCCATTTTTCTTCAGAAGTTCCTCAATTGCCTTATCATTCTTGGATTAACATCAATCTATTCCAATGTAGTTGTCAAAAATGATTGTTAAATAAAGACTTCAGTTTAAACTAGTTTTAGGAGAAAGTAGAATTTTCTGCTATCTGAGTTAGTAATCTGAATATATGCTTGGGTTCTTGCAATAAAAAAACAATAAACTTGGTTAAAAACTCCATAAAAATCTCTATGTGAAAGAGGTTTGAAATACCAGATATTTATTAGTAAGAATAAAATAAATAAATATTGAAAGAAAATAATAAGCAGCACTACAACTGGAAACAGTGCACAGAGATATGCTTTCTCTGTAAACAGCTTCTGAAGTAGTCATCAGTCTGTCTAACTGAATTCCAGCAAATACACTGGAGGAGAAGGTTTTTTTGTTGGACAGGAAAATTTGACATTTTACTGAGCCTTCTCCTCTGACTTCTATTCTCTACTATATTTCTTAGCAGTGAACGTGTATCAAAGGAAGGACTATTTTTCAACCCAATAAATGGATACAGTTCTAATTAGTGCATTATTTTACAAAGCGAAGACCTGCCCAAACCTTGATACTGTAGCTGTGGAAATAGTAGCATATCCTGTGAGAATGTGTGTAATATAGCCAATGAAAATCCTGCAAAAACCAACACAAATTCTTTTTTTTTTTTTTTAAATTCTCAGTCACAAAGCTTCTTTTGGGAACAGCATTTACAAGTGATAACTATTTCATTTATTTACACTGACTAAGAAGTTATTACTAAATTTCAATGAAAAATAAAGACAGGAGAGATGCTAAGATAGAAATATGAGGTATCATAATGCAGGTGTGCAGCACTAGTAGCAAATCCCACAGGTATGCCCATCTTCAATGCTATGTACTCATCTCTCAACTACTTAACTAATATATTTAGTACTAATAAAAATGGTGTTATCTATGCTTTGCTTTAAAGTTTAGTTGAGCAGATTTTTGAATACATACACATATTCACATTTATTTCCAGTTCTTCGAAACTTTCAATTTTGTTACCAGAAAAGCTAGACACAATTGTCATGGAGGAGAAAACACTAAACCATAAAGAAAATTATTAACTGAAATTAATTTTTTGAATGGTTACAGAGCACTATTTTATTGCTACGTATCAACTAAGTAGTTTACTTCTTCCCTAAATTTCTGTTTCAGGTATTTATAAAAGAAATTACCTACACATTATTAAGTAAAGCACAATATTTCAATATAGCCCAAGAAGAGATACTTAAGACTACACTTAGGAAAAACCCCAAACACAAAGGAGTTATGGCATGAAAGGTGTAGCGACTGACTTTTTAGTTAATGTTGGCCTTTAACAAAAACGTAGTTAAAGATTCTGGTTCTTACATTGCTTTCTACCAGTAGTAAACAGTTCATTAACTACTAGGCAATCCTTGAGATATTTATCATTTTTCTTCCATGCTTCTTTAAAAGTGTTTCAGAAAGAGAAAAGTTTATTGTTCAAAAAAATAATATTTTTATTCTGTGTTATAGAAGACTTTGAAAGTTACTGAATTCTAAATAGATTATTCATTGGTACTTACTAAAAAAATTACAATTTAGCTGTTTTCCAAAACATAGGCACAAGGGCTGATGAGGGAGAAAGAAAATAAAGTGAGCAGCATGAAAAATATTGAGAATTTGGTTAATTTGGCTAATTTAAAGATCATAATCATGAGTTATGTTGAATTAGAATGCTTACACCAGCCAGAAAACCAAAGTCCTCAACTGCTATAACATCATGTATAGCATGATCTCTATCAAGAAGACGAAAAGAATTCTTTTGTTTATTAGTAGAATTCTGCTGATAGTGTTGGTTTTAGTTATCATTTAGGCAAAGGTTGCTGTGACTCTTTAAAGAAACATATATTGTTTTATTGTTTTTATAAAAGAACATGAGGCATGATAGTTGTAGGGCTTATTATCATCATCTCCTTTGCGAAACACCACAATGTATTAGTAAGTGAAACATAATCTAATCATATATGGATTGATAAAGCACAAACATTTTTAATTAGGACAGTGGTACCAGTGTGGAGAAATTACATAGACTGTAATAAAGAATGAGGGGTAGATCCAAACAACACTTAAAAAATGCAGTAGTTGTACATTTTTAGTGAGAGAAGAAATATTAATTTGAGCCACGCTTTCTTTTGCAATAGCATAACATCTGTGAAAAACAAATTTTAAAAGTGTTTGTTTTGACTGAAAATTCCAAATGGGGCAGAACCTTTATTTATTTGTCTAGTATGAAAACATAAAGTTGTCCTAGCTTCGCATATTTTTTTCCTGCTCCAAGTGGTAGGCACACAAAACTGAAATGTGTTTTTTTCTGATGGCATATGCTAGCAATCATACTGATTAAAACTTCCACATCATAATTTCTTTTCCAGTCTCATATTCCAAAGTAATTATATCAGCATTTTTGTATTTTGTTTTGTTCTGAAAGATACTCTCCATTAATCAGGACAGTACTAAAAATAATGCCATTGCAATGGAGAAATCTTTGAGTGCACTGAACCTTTTCCTAGCCAACTGTGTGGCATTTGTAACAGATAACACAGCTAATGCGAGAAAACCACCATGGTGTTCTTAAAGGAGTACAAGATGTTAGACCATATGCTCATAGACATGCGATGTGCCTTGTCATGTAGGTCATTTTGTTGCCAGGAACACTGTCATAACCCAAAGACAATATGAGCCAGAAATAATGTGATTTACTAGAAGATACTGAGACAGAAACATTTCTTAAATCTCTAATATTTAACTGGCAGTTGAAACACCAGAATTTTGACCTGTGATAAAAAATTGTGATAGAACTGCTTGGAAAAAAACTTAACAATATCTTGCTTCAAGTGTCACTAAATGTGCAGATAAGTGTGCATCAGCTGTCTATTTTTATTTACAGAAACCTGTCATCACTGTTCACACTGTTTAAAATCCTATTGCTTGTTTTCAGGCATCTGCATTCAGTTGTGTGCAAGCAAGTAAGAATATATGGATGGGCATAAGAGAAAAATGCCCTGTTTCAGGGGTCCTATTACTAACACTTAATTATCAAAATATTAAAAAAATATAAAAACAGTGAAGGAAATAGAAAGAAGTGTTTCATGAAACATTCAGCCAATGTAAGTACCTTCCTCAAAAAAAATTCTTGTCTCTCTCTTTTTGCTTCCTCTTTCACTAAAATACTTAACTCTCTTCATGTGGAAAATGTATCCCAAATTTCTTGAAATGTATAACTTATATATATATAGATATAAAACTTCATGTATATCTATTAACTATAGGGATGAAATAAGGACTGAGTTCCTTAGATTAATGAAACCATAGTGAAACCATTGTGTTTCTGTCTGTCTATATTTTTTATTTAATTGTACCATATTTCTAGAACAAGAATTGTACTAATAGGAAGTAATTTTTTTTGCACTAAGAAAAAAAAGACAAGAAGAAAAAGAATTTATAGTTCTAAGAGTTTTTATGGAATAATACCATAATCCAGTGTAACAGTTAAAAAAAAAAAAAAAAGAGAGAAAGGAATGCAGCCAAATAAAAACAGTTTTAAAGATGTTGTGGGATTGCTCTTTTCTGACAAAATTATCACAAACATTTCTGGGTAAATGCTTTGTTCTCCCTGAAGACAAAATTATTGTCTGCATATTTACATGTATACGCATTTTACTGCTGACTCTGAAAATTAAGTTAGAACTATCTGTAAAAGTAGAATGTATAATAACTATACAACCCCGAAAATATTCAAGATCGTCTGCACATGAACTACAGGAAATTCATAGGATTTAAAAATAGCGTTTATGTAGAGAAACTGTTCTGAGAACATTCCGTATTTGCAGAACTATTCTGATACTTAATTTTACAGATGCTTATTGTTTTTAGAAATACCTAAGGTGTGCTGGCTTGATATAGTTCAAATTTTTTCCTAATAATTTGGCAAGCCACAATGCATGACAATAACCAAGATAAAAAGAAAAAATGATTGCTTATAAAAAATAAATGTAACTTTATTTACTGCTATTTTAGTGATGAAGAATATATCAATTGGAAAAATATTATGAATATTACAAAATAATATTATAGATTATTATAATAAATGAAAATCACATAGAACCATTACCAATAAGTTTTCAAAATATTTTTGTCAGTGAAGCATACTGTTCCTTTGATATAATGCAATTTATGAATGTGGTCTTTTCCATTTTAATAGGGTTTTTTCCTAGAAGATACTTCGTCTGCATTTTTACTTCAGCTTATGTGATAATTAGTCAGATGACAAAGTCACAGTGAAAATAATAGTATCTATTAATAAAAAAGAATACATTTATTGTTTAAAGCTTGATAGACCCTACATTTAATCAGTTTATATCATAGTACATAAAACAATAACTTTGTAATTCTAATTCTCCCCAAATCCAGAAAAATACTAATTTAAAAGAATGCAAAAAGCGTATCTGTAAGATTTTTCAAAACAGAATAAAATTTTCTAAAAGCTGCTAGAGCATGATTATCTCTATGTATTTACAGATGAAGACATGTTTCTACTCATTTGCACATTGCCATCTCAGATAAATGTATTCCTGATGCACACAGTCACAGTTCAGAATTTTGTTGTTTTTCTCTCAAACTGCCTCATGAAGATTACCATTTTTATTGAAAAGAAACAGAGTTTATGCATAAATTAATGTCAGAGTTTTGGAAAGTTTAATCTACTTAGAGGACAAGTATGATGACAGCATTTTTGACAGTGGCTTGACTAGCAATCAATTCACTAGAGAGTTAGTTGACTTTGGAAAGTGATTTTTGACTTCAAGGTCATTTTAGCTGTCATAATGGTTGAACAAGCTGTCTTACTCCTTTGACCAATGGCTTTCTAAGCTTCAGGTCAAAGTTTGAATTTCAAGGCTTGGACCAGAAACATTTGCAGTTCTCCCCTTCTATACATTTCACCCTGCAAAGATACTTCTGTGTTGTGCAAAAGGGGTTCCCAGGAAGATAGATGTATTTGTATTTAGCAAGTGATATTGTAAGGTACTTGAGATAGCATTCTATGGAATCCAATACCTCTCTAATCTAATACCACTGGTGATTGACCCAACCCAGCAGTGTTCAAAGCCAGGCATGAAAAGGCCTTGAGTAACCTGGATTAATGTGAGCTATCACAGCACATGAAGGGGAGGCTGGGACTAGATCCTTTCCAACCCCTTAACATTCTATGATTGCAACTAAATAAGACCTTTCTGGTGATGACTATTTAGGCCTATACAGAGGGACTTTTTCTAACACAGATTTTCTATGTCATCAATGAACAGACCAATTTAAAGCCAGTGGTCATGGTAATGTGATACTTAACAAAATCTAATCCTAATAGTTGATGGTTTTGAAATAAGTATGAGATCACTAAAATGCACTGGAAAGTCTTGTTTAAGCCTTTTCTAAGCAAATCTCTCATGGAAGGCATTTAAGTAAAATGAAACAAATTAACCTCGTTCTGTGTTATGAAAGATACATGTGTGGTGGTTTCAGACTTCAGTACAGAAAAACATTATAAACATTACCTCTACAAAAAAAGCAAAACCTGATCCTCAGATAGAAACGCCATGATAAAATAACTGTCACTTTATTCCCTGCTTAACACTGTTTTACTGTTTTCCAGCCTAGAGTATCAGGAGATGGCTAGTTAATGACATTTCTTCACTTAGCATTGTTGTTGGTCTTGAAAAAGAATCTAACATATTCTAATACATAAAAAGTGCTTCTTGATTTCACAGCCCCCTTTCTTGCTTGCATCAATCATAGATGTAAGTTGATTAAAGGTAGACAAATTTTAGCTCAGTCTTGGAATTTGAAATAAAATATAGAAGGACTGATGGACTGATCACTGTATTGTGATACTTGCCACTTCTATTTCTCCAGGACAGCACTGAAAAGAGGCAATGACATTAACAGGCAATGTAAAGATCCATATAAAGAATGCAACAGATGGGGTGGGAATATGGGTGAAAAATCTGGTGGCTGCTCAACCACTAGATTTTAAAAATGTTGAACATCTTCCTTGATGAGGAAGATTTCTACAAGATGTGTGTGTGTTGTTTAACCTATTATGCTCTATACAGGTAATGATAGTTACAATGAATACTCAAGCACATTATCATTCATTCCCATTCCTTTTTGTAAGTCTGCTGTACAGCTACAGAACAGCAAACTCAGAACAGCCATTATATGGGAACAGATGTAAATGATTTTCTCAAAGAGCTGACATATCCTTTCTTTTAAAGAGTGGATGAGTTTGTGGATTGTACAATATAACCTGCAGATGAAGAGATTGAAACTATTGAAGAATGAATTATCAAGTCAAGAAAAACTCTTCTGTCACACATACTTCCTGCAACTGAATAAAAAAACAGTAGTGGTTGCTCATTTGGGTAAAACTAAATGGTGTTACATATAAAGATGCTACCATTTCATGGGTAATTTACAGAGAGCAAGACCAATACAGAAAGACTGAATGTCATTACTGTGATATCTCAGGCTTTGGAAACACATTGGTTTATATGGTCTTAGGTCTTATGGCCAAAGAAGTTTTTCTTAGAACAATCTGCCTCCATTTTAAACTGGTGTTACAATTGATGATCATTATTTCTCTGCACTGAATGTTATTTTTTCCTTTCAGTGAATAAGCAGCAATAGTATAGTGATATCCATACTTTACAAAAGCTGTTAGCTCATATTTTGGTATGGTTTGAAGAACATTTCAGGTCCTTAAGAAAAACGAAGTAATACTATGAGATTGTATTTTGTCTTCTAGAAAGAGGAAAGATAGTGACTTCTTATGGACAAGGGTTAAGGACTATCTTTTATAATTTGTCAGTGCAATGGGAACATTGTCAAAATTTTTATTCCCTTGGTTTTTGTTCTTTGCTCTGTTGGTGCTGACAGGTTTTTCTTAAGACTCGTTCAAGCTAATATAGTAAGGAAAAAGCCCAGAGAGTTGTCAGACAGCAGTCACTTGGTCTAGCCAAATCAGTAATTTATGATAATATATAAGAATTATTAACTATTTTCCAACTTGATATAGAGTGTAACAATAACTTTCAGAACTGGGAACTCAAACATATGACAGCTACTTTTTTAAAAAAAGATTAGTTACAAATACAGTCCTTCATGTGTACTACATAAATAACACAGAAATGTGATAAAATTTATTAATATTTATAAAAACTTGTATATACAATATATTCTATTCATATGTTTTACTAATATGTACAGCTTAATTTTTATGCAATCTTTATTAAAAGTATAATTTTACATTCAATGCAGCCACAAGAAATACATTTCAGTGCTTCTGCAGTAGTTCTTGTTGTTGTCACTCTTCAAAAATTCTAAAAATTATGAAAACATAAAAAAATTCAATGAACCTAAACATAAAAACATCATAATATAAAGAAGTTATGAAACTGACATACCCAAGAGATAAAAAGTATTAAGAACTGCTTTCAGCAATACTTTAGCAGTCACCAAAGTAATGTAAGGATAAAAAGATTATACAGACAAATTTCAATATTAGATTCTCAGAGTTTTATGGTATCTGAACTGGTGCTCCAAATAACATGGTCCATTTTGTGTATTACAGTTTCTCTTTCATTAAAACAAACAAACAAACAAAAAAAACCCAAAAAAACCCAAACCTGTTTAGAAGCCCACGGCTTCTGAATTTCATCTGAAATACAAAGTTCTAGCTCATCTAGTTCAGTTGTGGAGATAAAATTTTGTAGTTATCTAAGAAAGATATTGACTTAATGAGGTGAGTGCATGAAAGACTTGAGATTTTCATGACTGGCATTGCAAATTCCTCCTGATTGATAAACAGAAACCAGCATGTCATGTACACCTGTTCTACATACTTGAATAATCTGTCCACATGGGCAGGAAAGGGAGTGCAATATAACTGACTCCCTATCACTTGGATTTTGGAATGTCTTCAAAAGGTGTCACTGCACTAAGAGCAATTTCCTGTGAGGATATTTGTTGAGGAATTAATTTAATTTACAATTCATCCACCAACAGTGCTATTAGGGATAAGGAGAAATTCACAACACCTGGAGTCCCATCAAAATAAAAACAAGGCTCCTGTTAAACTACAAATCTTTTATGTTTTTCCCTTCTTCACAATATTCTTACTCTCCCTGCCTGTATACCCGTACTATATTTTAATGGGTTGCTGTCAAATAAACTTAATGAGATTAGGTGATACATTAGAAAAAGCAATTTGGTGTATATTTTCACTCAAATTCAACAAATATGAGCTGTATTGAACACCAGTCTGTTGCTCAGATAAATGAAGGTTTCTCCCAAAGCAAAGGTTAGTAGCACAAATCAATAAATTAAAATATGCCTTGTGTCTCTCTGTCAGCACTACAATATTTGTAATTCAGGGAGTATTTACCTTACAGATTTTCAACCTAAAATAAAGCTGTAGAATCAGTTGAGAATATAAGAATGTTAAATATCAGGTTTTCAGAAGAGGAAAAGTCAGACTAATACATATTTATCTCAAGATATATTGCAGACCAAATAATTTCAAAGAAAATTTTACCATTTATTCATGTATTTATGAAGGAACCTAAAATTTACCTTATAATTACTTTCTCAAGTTATCAGAATAGAAATCCTTTTTACTTTCTTAATAGTCTCCTTCAGATTTTAAAATTCTGAAGGTGGAATGAAAAAATATGAAAAAAAGAATTCTGTGCAACTGAGGTTTTAATTTGTGCTAATGACCAGAAAACCTCTTTTAGATGCAGTTACAGTAGTAAATATACATACAGCGGAGTCTTTCCGTGAACAAATAAAGAATGCATATACACATGATTAAAATACATCCATGGTGTATGTACCTTAGTGACCCAGTGATCAAACAAGCAAAACATCGACTCATTTTAACTGGAAAACAAAACTACTTTCTAAATAATAAAAAAAATATATTTTTAGATATAAAGGATTATTATTATTCAAGTTTGGAAATGTCAGCAGTGCATTAGTCAACAGACTGCTTCCTCTGTCATATACACTTTGGGAATTTCTGAATATAGTTATGCTGCACTAACGATAGTACAGCTCCACTGAACTGCAGATTCATATTGTCAAAAAGACATTAGAAAAGATCAAGAATTTTTAAGTAGTAGTAACAAGAATAGTCACAAAACCAGCCATGTTTGTGAAACAACGTGTTTCCAAAGGTTAAGAAAAAGAGATTAAGCATTTATATGAAATACAAAAGAATATATATAATCTACATTTATGTTTTAAAGGTGACACTTATTAGTTTGGCAGACAGCTACATTATCTTGTCTCTCCCATCACCTTTTCTAATATTAATTTTAAGCTACATTTTTTTCTCTTGTGCAAATTTCTAGTATTTTTTATCTTAGTGAGATTTTATTTTTTTTAAATTTAAGTCTCCCCAATCTAGTATGTGTATTTATGTTTAAATTTGAAGTGTTCTTGAAGTGTTCTTTTCTCTACTTTCATATTATACTGAGCCCTACCCAACAAAAAAAACTTTAGAAAGACCAGCTCTATCTGTTTTTTAGACTGTGGTTTGATGCAAAACTAAACTAGACTTTACTTAGAGAAAGGTGTTAGAATTAAAAACCAACTTCCATAAAATGCAAGAAATAATTCTCAAAGAGAAAGCTCTAAACATGCAGCAGGTAAAAGACAAATCAAAAAGAGAAAAGAGAAACACTTAAAAAAATTCCAGAAAAGAAAAACAATAAAGGGAAAAAAAAAATTTCTTAAAAATGCTTTAACATTCTCATTAAAAAAATGTGAAACCAATTTTGTTTTGGCTGAACTAGTCTGTATTGGATGAATGTATCAAGGTTTTGGTGTTTTGGGAATCACTTCCATCAATCCACCTTAAGTAATTCCAAAGACACAAGAAGTAATCTTGCTGAAGGAAACTATACGAGACAGAAAATTTCTAAGAGCTTACCTCATAGAAAACAGCTATACATGAAATTGGAAGATTGATTAAAGCTTGTGTCCTTTCAAAAGGAGCAAGATATTTTATAGAAGGAAATACAATTGTCTGGATTGGCATATCATACATGTAAATCAGCATTCACTGTCGTTGGACCATGTCTACTAGTTCCATTATTGGCTGATTACATGCAAAGTGCAGGAGAGACTCTTGAAAATACTTACTGATAACTTAGAGAAGGTAATTGATATTGGGGCAGGTAACAAGACAAGTGGAACATGAGGAATCTAATTTCACGGAACTCCAGAGTTGGAAGAGGCCTCTGGAGATCATACAGTCCAATGCCCCCAGTGAGGCAGCACCAGCCAGAGCAAGTGACACAGGAATGCATCCAGGTGGGTTTTGAATCTCTCCAGAGAAGGAGAGAGACTACACAACCTTCCTGGGCAGCCTGTCCCAACACTCTGCCATATTAATATAAAGAAGTTCTTCCTTGTGCAGAGGTGTCTTTTGCTCCTCTGTCACTGGGCACCACTGAAAAGAATTTGGCACCATCCTCCTGACATCTGCCTTTGGGATATTTATCTGTATTGATGAGATCTCCTCTCAGTCTTCTCTTCTGGACCCTCTCCAGTACTTCCTTATTTTTCCTGTATCAAGGGGCTCAGTTAAAGGCAGTACTCCAGATGTGGCTTTTTGTAAGTGCTTATGACTGTGGATATCTTATTTTCCAATGCAATCCTAATTACATCAAGATTATGAAAAACTAAAGATATTCCAGTTTTTGCAACATTGATGTTTGACTACTCTGACCTCCATTGAACCATTACACTTCTCATATCCATAGATTAATTTATTCAAAAAAATATTGATATTTTTTGACAGTTTGATGTGATATGAAAACAATAAAGGAAATAAATATTGATTCCAGTTCTAATAGAAGCTTCAATTTTGAATTTTTTGAGTGAGGATGAAAATAAAATGATAAAATTTTCAGAATGGCTACAGCTTTCTTCTAATTTATTCATCTAATAAGTCTGACAACATATACTCCTCTCTTTAAGAAGTCTTGATGGGACATATAAACAGATTGTTAATAGCTCAGTAAAATCACTGGTTTAATCCTGAAGTCTAACTTGATGAACTCAAATTGGTATTGATGTTTACTAAATGAATCCATAATTTTCCATTATGTAAAAATCAATCCCAATTTTCCATGACAGCAACAAATTAGTATAAAAGCTGGGGAGTTTCTTACAGGGACCAAAACTTCATTTTATTCATTTGAACAAACTACAATGAGAGGCAGGAGAAGAAATAAAGAGCTAAGCAACTGTAGATTTCAAGTCTCCAAGTCATCAACAAAATACATTTACAAAAAGATGTCTTTCTCTGGCTTTTAATCATATTCATATCTTAGTTTCCTATAATGAAAAAAAAAAGTTTATGAAGGCAAGATACAATATTTCTGAAAAACTCTAGCTGAGCTGCTAGAACCAGCATATTTGGTTAAGTACAATCACACTTCATTCTTCATTTGTTTTCTCTAAAAGCTGGTGTATTTTATGTTAAAGAAACAGAAGTGTCATTTGTGTACCATATTGAGAAATACCTGGATCCTACCTTGTTTGTTCCCTTTTTTCTCGAATTCTTTTATAGTATTGTGCAGGTGTGGAAGTGCAGACTATCAGTTGACAGTGCCTAGGAGAATATTAGCAAAAATTTCCCTTTGAATGCAAGTGTTAGAAGGAGCTTGAAAGAATATTTGTAGAAGGATGCTCTACAGCTCAAAGCAAACTGTCTTTATACTGCGGCCAGAGTTTTATTGTAGCACGGGTCTTACAATACTGACAACGGGTACAGGGCAGTAACATTATTCAGTTGAAAAATGCATGTCTGTGTTGATATCAAAAGGATGACATCAGACATAACACTGTCTGGATGAATCCCTAACAGAATTACTTTTGAGTGCTGCCATTGTGCTGTGTCAGTCTCTGGCAATGGATTTTTTTTCCGATGTTTAATCTAGCATGAATTTTTTATATTACAGGTTTTATTGAAAAATAAGTTTCTTGTCTTGATAGGTACAAATGGAATTTTGATAATTGATCCTAAGATCATATATTGGCTGGAAATCTGAAATGCTATAAAATAGCACTTTATTTTAATATAAAAGGTAAAGATCAAAAAGTATGTGTGGTAAGTACTTACTGATGTAAGTCAAGGAAAAAACCTAGATTGTGATTTATTGTGAAAAGAATACCTAACCGGACCATGTAAATGTCTTCAGTCATTGCCTTCCGTTTTGTATGTCAGATAATGTGGGATTAAGTCATAAATCCTAAATCCTAATTAAGACATAAATCTTAACATAAATCATAGATCTAAAATAAAGCTTCAGCTGGAGCTAGACCAGCTGTGGATGACTCTGAATGTCATTGAACCACCTAGAGGAGTAGGAAGATGGTCATCAAGAAACTGACTTTCTCCTAGGATCCTCATCTGAATTCTTTTTCATTTAATGCATTTCACAATCACATGTACTACTAGTGGCAGATTTGTTTATTTGAAAAATTAAATCAAATGAAAAAAAATCATGTCATAAAGAGAACATTAAATCTGATTTATTACTGACAATAATTAAATGGTAACTAACCTCCTAAAATAATACTTAGATCAATATAATGTAAGAACATAAAAAAATGTATTGAGTCAAGATCAGCCAAGTACCTTGACCCTCCCTCTGCTCCGGACACAAGAATGTTTTTATGATCCTTCTCAGATTTCAGTGCTAGAAGGAACATGAAAAAGGTAAGAGCCATTTTCTAAACTTTGCCAGCGGCACTCTCTGAGAGCCTGAATATTTTCTACTTTCTTTTACTTACTGGGACAAGATTCTTCTTTGGTTGTATAAAAATGTGTTTCTTTACTCTCTGGAGCAGCAGATTCAGCTAGCTTTTACAGTACCCACCTTCAGGGGGCTAGGAAACTTCCTGGACTATTCACGGATGCACCCTCAATATTTTTTTTGTGGACTGCAGTATAAAATAATGATATTAGTTTTCTCCTGGGAAGAAAATATACTTGGCTTATTTCTGGCAGCCACTGAGGGACTTGGCTGCTCAAGGGAACAAACGGAGGGACAAGCTTACATGTTTTTGGAGCCATGTAATCTGACTGAATCTGCAGCACTTGTGAGAGCTGTGAAACTGAAGATTCTCAGTCTTTGAACCTCCTGAGAGGAAATTGTTACTCAATTACATTCATAAAATATATGCTTTTAATTACCATAGCTTTAAATCATCCTTTGTTGCTGAATCAAACATGGATACACTGGCATCTTAGAGATGCTAAATCTGCTGAACTGTCTTATACAAAAATTTGCATTCATCTTCCAACTACTTTTTTAAACAGTTCTGAATTTTGAAGGAATATCTTAAGAAAAGAGAAACCATCTAAAAATGTGTTAATGAAAGATTCAAAGTGTTTCCAAGAAGGGGTGTAATGATATAAAAAACCATCAGGGAACAGCAACACTTGCATCTCTATTTGTTTTTTCTTTACCAAAGCTCACTTGATTTAGATGCACCATCCATACTTATGCAGCTTTTTGCTCATTCATTTGTTCATTCACTACCAACAAGGGGCAGATTCTCCTGAACTGAATATGTAGGACAAGTGCTGAAATTTCTATTGCATGCATTCACTTGACTGGAAATGTATGCATATGTGCAATATAAAATTTAATGATCATGCTAAATATTTAAGTGTTAGCAAAATGCACCAACACCTGCCTCCTTCCATATAGTACTTGATGGCTTACATATTGCAATTCTTGTGTTTCATAAAGCATATTTTATAAGTAGTTTTTAATCACAAAGTAAAATTGAGCAATAATCACTTGAGCATTTGAAGTAGCTGGCCATGTTTTGCTGTCATTGAATTTATACAACGATTCCTGATTTACTTTAATGTGACACTAGTAGCAGACCAATTTTCTTTCACGGTTTTCACTTTTCTTTTCACAGCTACAAGTGCCTTAGAAAAAAGTAGCTTGCTTTATATTAGATTAAATACATACAATTGTACAGAACAATAAAAAAAAAGAATTAGCACATGTCTATATTAATGTATGGGTGCTACTTGCAATCCGTTATTGAGAATGACCTGCTAAAAGGCAAATCATCCTTTTAAGGCAGCCTGATTAAAATATAGTGTTTGCCTGTCCTATCAGCTACTGTGGAAAATATTTTTTATAACATACATTGCATCTCTTGCAACATTAATTTACTTGCACCCTGAAGCTGAGGTGGGTACTGTAAAAGCTAGTTGAATCTGCTGCTCCAGAGTAATAGAAATTTTTATACAACCAAAGAAGAATCTTGTCCGAGTGAGTAGAAGAAAGTAGGAAATACTCAGGCACCAAGAGAGTGTTGCCCACAAACTTTAACAACTGTGTCACCTTTGGAGACTAAGATACCACACTCATTCACTCCTGTTTTGTAAGGAGGGATAGAAAGTTTAAAGGAGGGTAGTCCTAGGCATTAGAAGTATGCAACTTAGGTCTTACTAGTTTCTCTGCTATTACACAGATAGGATTTCTTGCTAGTTTAACTCCCTCATTTTCCTCTCCATTAATTTCGTGGTGCCCGGATGTGTTCTGGAAAGTGGTGCACTTCTACCATGAACCCATGACAGAACATCTGTAGGCTTCAACTTCAGCCTCTCAGTCACTTTCACAAATATGATGTGAAGTGTGCAAAGGAGACATTTTGAGCTGCTTATTGGAGGTAAAATCCTAACCCAAAGAAGTCAACATTCACTATTCTCTGATTAACTAATTTGCCCATGAGAATCTGTTTGTGAGCTGTCTATTCCGAAAAAATATCATGCTTTTATATTGTCATGCTATTGCAGTTTCAATCTTATACTCAGAAAAGTTTATTTGGCATCCTTGAAACATAAAAAAATATAATGGGGAAATAGTTGAAAATATATTAATATTATTGTAGGGTTAAATAATTTATAATAATCATAATTAATGTTAATATTAGTAAAAGTTCAAATATATAAATGCCATACAGAGGTCATCATTGCACACGTTTGGCATTAAAAAGTTAAAGAAATACTAATATATAAAACCAATAGAGTAAAATTAATTAAAAGAAAAAAAGAGGGTTACTACTTCAAAAAAGTTTATAATTGTAAAATAATAATAAAACCCAAGTAACTGCACCTCCTTTTTAATGTTAATTTTAATTTGAGACTGTCATAGTGATATTAAAGATGTGAATTTGACAATGTAAAGTCATATCCCTATATTTTATATGCAGAAAATATTTTGAAATACCAAGATACAATACCAAAGGTAAAATCTAAAAACATATAAATGTTATTTTACCCTCAAGATAACTAAAACCCCTAGAACAGCATTGATATGAGTGTTTAGTAACTATATGAGTATTTACTTTGAGTTTCCACATACCTGTAGGAATGCTGAGATGTCGTTCAATCTTTGTTTGCATTAATGAAACAATTTCTGTCATCCACAGCTGCCCTGTGTAATAAGGAAAATGAATGTTCCCTAACAAGCTAGAATTCTGTTGTGCTACTGCTGGCTCCTAATTTCAGGTTCCATTGAGGAGCTACAGGCACAGTTCCTCAATGCTTCAGCTCATTACAGAGACAAATATCACTCAGTTACAGGTAACTTTTCATTCTAACGTGCTTATGCCACGGATGTCTGTGCTTCAGAGATATTCTGTTTTGCACCTGAAATTACTTTCTGTGTTACAGCTATGAAGTGTGATTAAAAAAAAAAAAAAGATACTGCAATTTAGATAAACCCCCACTAAATGGCTCAACTGAAACAAGGCTGAAAATGAAGGTATAAATGGCTGAAGTGATTAAGACTGTCAAGTTCTCCTGGGTCCTGTTAGAGAATGAAATAGCTGATGGATTATTATTTATCCCTGAATGTGAGTTTTGGGGATTTAATTAAAGATGTTCTATTATATTTTTCAAAGCCTATTTGAGGCTGTGAATCAAGACCTGCAATAACAGAATGTGGTATTGTTAATGGAAAAAATGGATAACTAGAAACTTCAGAAATGTCCATTTTTTAAACTCTTTAATTTGGCTGCTTGATTTTTTTCCCTTTATATGAGTCAAAGAACAAGATGATTTTAAGAATGTCAGTTTTTTTGTGAAAAGTGAATATTCCCTACCTATTATAAATACAGCTTTACTCACTGATCACTATTGTTACTGTAAAAAAGAAACTATATAAATGCATCTTAAAATAAAAAGAGAAGTTATCCTCACAATACACATATGATCAATGGCTGCGAAAAGGATCACGAAAAAGCTATTTGTAAAAAGAGAAGTTTCCTTGAAAACTTAGTATTTCCATTAATAAAGTTCTTCAATATACATGAAAAGTATAAGCAGAGCCATGGGACACCATTTCAAGAGGAAAATGGGCCACATTTTCCAGGAAAGTAAAAGTTATGACTGAGTTTGCAGATCACAAATGATAGTTTTCAGAGTGTTTATATATACAATTTTCAGGGGGGAAAAAAAAAGGTGGAATATAATTGAAATACAATGGCAAGCTCTTCTCATCTAGCTTACCTAAACTAAGCTGAAAAATGACAAGCCAACCAACACTCAGTATAAACTGTAATGACCTGATTAGATGCCAGAGGAGGCTAGGCTAATTACTGCTGTATCAGACAGAAAGCTAACACCTCCAGCTGCAGCTGATCAGTGATGCAAGAGGACTAGGGGAAGTTTGTCTTTTTGAAAGGTCTATAGCTATAAACAAAGGAATAAAACAACATTTACCTTTAGGGAAATACTGTGACACTGTTCTGTTGTATGAAAGAGAGCAAAAAATTCACTGAGGAGAAAAAAGTAATCATTATATAAAAATGCCCCATGAGGGAGCCTAGTTGAAGCATGTAGATTTTTCATGGTAAGCAGATAGGCCATTATCATCTACTATCAGTTTTAAGGAGGTGAGCAAGGAAGATAGTGTGGCCTGAAAATTGTAAAATCTCCTTCTCCACTGGCTCACACTTTTAATATTTCCACCAGAATGGTAATCAGAATTCACGTTTCCTCATACAATGGCCTTTTTTTGAGAAATCATTGACATGGGGATAAAAGTGTCAGGAGTTTCTCATGAGACAGAGGAAGACAATCAAGAATTGATCTCCACCAAGTACTTTCTTTTGCTGAGCAACTGTTATACCTCCCAAATGTTCTATGCCAAGGCTACATTATGTTGCAGACAAATTTAGTTAAAGAGGTGAACTTAATACCTGCAAATCTTTCTTATCCATTGGAAGGTTGGCTTGGATAAAATGGATCTTATTTGCGAACTTGGCCTGTGAATCTGGTGCTTAGAACTAGCTGTTTATGTATGTGAATGTGTGTATATAAAGTAGACAGCTACAAACAAATGAGGGAAGTTGATAATGATTTTTTAAAATGAACTATCTAAAGAATATCTAGAAATTCTCATTTGATCCAGTTCAAATTTTATCAACCACTTTGGGCTGATGAATGTGGTTGCAATTGATAATGCTTACTGACATACAGGTGTTGAGTAAATTACCAAAAAATATAATGTATTTTGCACACCTTTTAAATTATTTTTAAACAAACCGTCTTGAGCTACAGTCTTCTAATATGTAAAAAACACTATAATCACGTTATTTTGGAAAAAAGAAAGGCACAGAAGAGAAATTCTGTATATATCAAAGGTTTTGAACAAACAAGTTATGTAGGAATAATTATTTGTCTAAAAACACAAAAAGAAACTAACAAGATATGTTGCATTATATTACTGTAACTAGTTTCCAAATGAATAATTAACTCTATTGACAAGCTAAGTAATAAGAGAAATGAGCTTGTCAATACAGTTAATTTTTATTTTGAAAACTGTCCTTTATCCAGCAAAATATCCCAATACACCAGGAGTCAAGATTCTTGGGACAGCAAGGAAAATGCACAGAAATCTCACTACCTTGGACCCCAGGAGAGAAGACTTTAGCCTCTTTAAGGATCTGACTGGTAGAACAGAGTGGTGTATAGTCTTGGAGGGAAGAAGAGCTCAAGAAGGATGGTAAATATTCAAGAATCACCTCTACAAGCTCAGGAATGGTGCATGCAAGCAAAAAGGAAATCAAGCAAAAATACCAGGACACCTGCACGAATAGTAAAGGAGATTCTGGACAAAGTCAGACAGAAAACCGAAACCTGTGGAAACAATGACAAGTACTCTGGGAGGAATACAAAGAAATGTCCAAGCTGCCAGGAATCAGGTTAGGAAAGCTAAAACTCTGATAGAATTAGATAGATTAGATAGAATCTGGTCAGTCATGGCAACAAGAAAAGATTCTGATAGCTACAGTGGATAAAAATAAGACTAGGGAAAATGTGGGCTCTATCTGAAGAAATTGAGGACCTGATTATCCATAAGGTGGAGAAGACTGAAGTACCTAATTACATGTTTGCTTTGGTCTTCACCCTCAAGTGCTCCAGATACAGTGTCCAAGAGGCAGAGGCAGGGACTGGAGAATGAAGAGCAGCCCACTGTAGGATAAGATCAGGTTCAAGACCATCCGGGGAACCTGAAGGGGCACAAGTCCATTGGACCTTGAAGAGATGTCTCTGTAAGTCTTGAGGAAACTGACAGATTAAGTTGCTATGCCACTGTTGAAAATATATGAGAAGTTGTGACAGTCAGATGAAGTTCCTACTGACTGAAAAAGGAGAAAGATATCATCCATTTTTAAACAAGTAAGAAGGGAAGACCTAAGGAAGTACAGGCCGGTCAGTCTCACTTCTGTGCTTGGCAAAATCATGGAACACATCCTTGTGGAAATGATTCAAAGGTAGAAGGAAAATAAGCAGGTGATTGGTGACAGCCAGCCAGGCTTCACCAGGAGTAAATCATGCCTGAAAAGTTTGGGAAAGGCAACAGACATAATCTACAGGTATTTGTTCAAAGTGTTTGACACTGTCCCACACAACATTTAGTCTCTAAATTGGAGAGTCTTGGGTTTGACAGATATACCACTCATGAACAAGGAATTGGCTGGGTGGTTGCACGTAAAGTCTTGTGTTCAATGGCTTGATGTCCAGATGGAGACCAGTGGTGTTCCTCAGGTGCTAGTGTTGGGATAGTGCCATTTATAATTTTTACTGGTGACATGGGCAGTGGGATTGAGTACATCTTTGGAAAGTTTGCTGTTGACACTGACACACTGAAGGGAATGGATGTCTTTCAGAGGGTTTGAGAGGATTGAGAATGGCCTATTGGAACCACAGAATCACAAAAAAGGTAAGTGGAAGATCCTGCACCTGAGTCTGGGGAATCCTAAACACAAATACACACTGGTCAAGGAATGGATTGAGAGCAGCCCTATAGAGAAGGACTCAGGACTGTTGGTTGATGGGAAGCTCAACATACTGTGTGTTTACAGACTAGAAAACCAAAAAAATCCCAGGCTGCATCAAAAGAAGTGTGGTCAGCTAGTCACAGAGGTGATTCTTTCCTTCTACTCTGCTCTTGTGAGACCCCCACCAGAAGTACTGTCTCCAGCTGTAGAGGTCCCTACACAAGAAGGACACAGACATGTTGTAGAAGATTTAGAGGGCCACAGAGATGATCAAAGGGCTGTAAAAGTCTGAAGAACAGAAGGTTCTGAGGAGGCCTTACTAGAGCCTTCTAGTACTTAAAAGGGACTGCAGAAATGATGGAGAGGGACTTTTTACAACGCCATGTACTTGTAGGACAAGGAGGAGTGATTTTAGACAGAAAGACCTTAGATCTAGGTTAGTGATAATGAAAGAATTCTTCACTATGAGAATTGTGAAGAGCTTGAACAGGTCTCCCAGAGAATCTGTGCACTCTCCATCCCTGGAAGAGTTCAGGGCCAGCTTGGGTGGTGTTTTGAGCAACCTGGTCTAATGAAAAGTGTCCCTGTGCGTGGCAGGATGGTTGGATGAGACAAGCTTTAAGGATCCCTTCCAACCTGAACCATGCTTTGATTTTAAATAAAAACTATGCAGCATTTCAAGGAAGATCGTCAGGAGCTTTGAATCACAAAAAGTTTTCATGTCAGTTTAGATTAGGTTGATGGGTCTTATTTTTCTTGATATAACATAAAAGACAAATCAGGAAGACATGATAGTCCTGTAAATGTCTTAATAATGAAGAGGCCCAGGATGCAGTTGAACTTGCTGTGGTCCAAGTTTCTTTGCACTGATTTTGGAAGGATGCAGGGGCCTATTGGACTGTTGTTGAATGGGTTGGAAGTCCAGCTCTGTATGTGCAGTGGCTGGACAAGTCCTGAGGATCATTGGAAATAAACTAGAAAGGCTCATGATTTAGCAATTTACATGATATTATTAATGAGACATTTCTATGTGAATTTAAGTAAAAAAACTTGAGCAAAAAAATTTGAGCTGCACATTAATATGAATATTGTGTTAGTGTTACTTAGACCAATAACTTAGTTTTAATCCACAGAATAATAGAACCATAGAATCATTCAGGTTGGAAAGTCTCTTAAGATCAAGTCCAACCATCAACTTAACGTCACCAGCATGTTCACCAATAAGCCAGGTCAAGTGCCGTATCTGCATGTTTTTTCAACACATCCAGAGACAGTGACAACACTTCCCTGGGCAGCCTGTCCAGAGCTTTATCGCCCACTTTGGGAAGTTGTGTTTCCTAATAACTAATCTAAACTTCCTCTGGCACAACTTGAGGCTGTTTCTTCTTATCCTGTCACTTGTTACCTGGTGAGAGAGACTGACCCCTACCTTGCTGCAAACTTGTTTAAGGTAGTTATAGAGATCAATAATATGACCCTCCTTTTCTCCAGGATCCCTCAGCCATTACTCATGAGAATTCTGCTCCAGCCCCTTCATCAGCTTCATTGTCCTTCTCTGGACTGTTATTATAACTATATGGTTAAAATTCTTTCCTGGCAAGTGTTAACTCACAGTAAGTTCTTGCGTCATAATAAATTTTGCCAATGACAAGATTTTAAATGTAACTAGAGGTATGTATAAGAAGCAGATGGAACTGGAAAGCACTGCCAACTGCTGTACCAGAGGAAGGTGCTGACAAATAGTAAGCTCACTATCAGGTCCCTGAGTGCCTTTTTACTCCAGGGGTTTGTAAGCCTTGGCTCAGGGCCAGCTTAAATAATGATTCAGGTGTTAAGCCTTGAAAAAAATCTCCGAAGCTAAGAATATGGTATATTATATATTAAAGTATATATGTATCAGTATAGCTATGAAGCTATACTGATTCCTTGCTCCTCTAGTCCTTTGACTGGGAATTGCTTTTGAAGGGAGGCTCCTGTCCTTGCTTCCAGCTAGAGGGAGGGTCCTCCTTTCACCAGTGTCCCTGCCTGGCTTTTTCACTGCTCGTCCAGAATCTGACACTGATCCAGGGGCATGGCCTGCCTTGTCTCTGTGGACATGCTGCAGGGTTATGAGGCTGCCAGTGGTCCTGGTCACCATTATGGACCAGCCCAAGTGGCCTTGGCCATAAGTACTGGCATCTGCCCTGGCCTGTACCTTTGCAGAGCCATGCATGTTGTTATTGCTTTCTGGAACTCAGTTGAATAAAGGAACCAGGGGCTGGAAATTGCTTGCCTCTTCCAAAGCAAATAATAGGATATATACTACTTGAAAAACTCTCTGAAAAATTTGGATTTTAGTTAGGGGTAAACACATATATAGTCTTTTATTTTCTATTTACACTGCCTCTGGTTTCTGCGTGACTTTGCAACATTTTAATAACCAACTAATTTTTGTGAAGCTGGCTTAAGCTCTTTGGCAGCCTAGAAGAAAAAGATTTACAGATGCAAACATCTTGTTATTTACAATGGCTTCTGACACTCAAAAGTTCATTCTCAGAGATAAATAAGATAAAAGGCATCGATTCTGCCAAAAGTGATAAAGTTTTGTTGGGACAAAACACTCTGAAGTCCAATGTGTACTGTTACTTAGAGTGGTATCATTAGAATTGTTTCCAAAATCTTTTTTTAGGCCTCCCACAAATTTGGCAATCTGATTTAGATAGCATCAGAAACAATCTTGAATTCAGACTACAATCCAATAAATGATAGATAGATAAGGTTATGTTAGTGGCTATGTTTTCCCTTCACACACTCTCACAAAACTTCTGATTTAACATTGCAATAAATGTGAAGAAAAACTCAAGGTATTTTCAGCTACATTTTAATAACTTTTCATGAGTATATATGTATTCTGAATACTGCTAAAACTCCAATGAACTGAAAAAGGTTGTTCAAAGTCTAGATAACATGATTCTAGATAAATAGCTTTAATTCGAACTGTAAAAAGAACAGTTCCAGAGAAGATTAACCATTCTGTTATGTATAGACCAGCCATTTAGTCATGTTAATATGTAGGAGGTTAATGCATAGACCTGAGGCTTATCAGAAGAATTTTTAAACTTCTAGGTATAGGGAGTTAGGTATAGGAATTTACAGCTAATTAAAAAACTGAGCAAAACAATGCAAAAAAACGAAAAAACCAAAATCACAAACAACTAAACTCAAAAATACCAAAGATACAGAAAACACTACATCCTACACCATGCAATTGCTATTTCACAAAATTTCTTACTCATTGTTTAGAGAAATATGAAAGTTGGATCAATGGGAAAACTAAGCATCTTTTTCAAAAGATTAAGTTTCTTTAGTAGAAAGAAAAAACTTAGCTAAACATTGGTAAACTTACATGATGACTCATTTCTCCCTATTCTAGTTTATCCTTCTATTAATCATCAGTCTCGGGTGGTCGTATTAATCAGTAAGAGATGAGTACAAGGGAAGTTTTCTCCAACATTAAAATATTTTGGTTTATATGATACTGTCACATAAATATAATTTAAATTCTCAAAATCACCATATCATAAGTTTAAAAGTAGCGTAAAAATGACAACTAACTTCTCAAATTAACAATTCAAATGTTCATTATTCTTCTTCAAGGTAGAACTCTCAGGAGCACTCAGTATGAACTTAATGCTGCTTCACTGAGCATGAGGATGCCTCTATGGGAGCAGTGTCAAAGTAGACTTAAGCACTCTTGTAAAATCTACTTTACGACTTATTAGAAAATATTTTGCTGAAACACACAGTGAACTCAAAGCTCTATGCTTTGAGAAATGGTTCAAAAACTTCTCAGCCCTGGGGAACCTTTCTAATCATCTTGTCTGAACCTCTACATACCCCCAAAGAATTTGATTCATTATTTCCTGTATCAAGTTATTGTCTTCCAATTAAGGTGTAGAAATTTATTTTATAAACTCCCCTGGTCTTGGTTGAAAGGCTGGTTTCTGATACAGTGTGCCCCATTCCTTAGTAAACTCTTCCATGATAGAATTTCCCAAGAGGCCTGCTGACAAGTTAATTGTTTTCATCTAAGTCTTTCCATGTCAGACTGTTTCTCTAAAGCAAAATTATTTTGATTTTTTCCTGAACACTCTAGATATAAATTTTATTTACTACAGATAATACTACAAAACCACTTGTAAAATTTTTTAAAGTATTTTTTTTTTGTTTGTAACACATATTTCATAATATATAAAAATAAAAGAGTTTAGTACAGTTACATCATTTCAGATAACACTGTTTTAGCAATCTGGCTGGCTTACAGTGTTATATAATGTTACTCCACATAAAGCATGAGGAGTTTCATGAAAGCCTGAATCATTATTAATGAAAAAACATTACAAGAAAGAGTTGTTTCTAATTTCACTGATGAGCAGAAACACTCCTGATGTTTACAGCTACGCCCTCAGTTTTGTCTAAAAACAAAATAACAAAGTTTTTTTTTCAGTCCTAGTATCCATGTTTATTTGAAGCATAGAATTCGTGCAAAGGCATAAAAAAAGGTAATTAAAAAATTACTAGTTGAAGCTGCTCTTCTAAAAATGCCAAATTTTTCACAATGGCAGGTACATAAATTCTTAGAAAGGAGGAAGAGAAATTTGGATACAACACTAATCAAGAGTGAGGTAGACATATCTTGTATAAATCACAACTGTTTTTATAGGAACATTTAATGAAAATATTGTGTGCGAAAATTTATTTCATGAAATAAGAAGGTTGCAAAGTTAGGGAACCAAATTTAATAATGCCATTTTGTATTTATTTTAAAGTAAGCTTTGCATGAGACAGAGTATCTTTTTTAAACTCACTCTATAATAGGAGAAAAAATAAAAACATACCTTTTACTCAGAGTTCAGAAGCTTGTTTGTTTTTCTAAAAGTATATTCAGGGATGAACAGGCTAGCAATTAATTATATCCGGCTGTTATCTGTTGAGCAATTATTCAGTATTTTCCAGTATACTATTCAGTACCCTTTGTTACTGAAAATTATTCAAATTTTTCTCTGAAGGCAGAAGGATTAACTCTCCTGTGGAATTTTCTGTGGTATTTTTTTTATTTATTTGGGGTTTTTTTTGTAAGATCCTAGATCTTTACGAATATTAAGTAGCAGCTCTTCAGAGTAATCTAATGAGATGAGGCAATGTAAATGTCATTTAGGGAAAGTGAGGCAGAGAGCTTATAGGCAAAATTATAAAGAATCAGCTAATTTTGAGTGATTGATTTTTGATGCCCATGGGTTTATTTTTTCATCATAGAGCTTTATAGCTCTGTATAGGTTCAGTGCAGAGCTGTCACTAAACGCATTTGTCAGACAGATGGCTCACATTTCTGCAATTTACACTGTAAGTGTTTTGTATTGTTAGCCAAAAGATAAGAAATACAGAATTAATCATCCTTTGTGACAAGTGTGATTAAAAGACATCACTATGTAACTGAGTGCTGTCCATGACAAATGATTTACACATGCTGAAACAGTTCAAATTTCGTTTTTACAGGAAATCTTAACTGACTTTTTTCAAGTTCTGGGGCTTTATTTCCCATGTGTGATATAAGCAATGCATTTTAGTATGTACTAAACATATATATAAACTTGTGACAAACATCTGAGCCTGCCTTGTATGCCTTTTAATCATGGATGATTTCCTTCCAGGACTTTCTAACCCTCAAACACTTTCAGAAGTTTTAGACAGGGCTTACATGCTTAAATTTAATCTGATGATAAAAAACCACCAGTCATATCCTCTTCTCCCAATACAGAAGTAATTTTCTCCAGATTTGCTCTCAGTTAAGGTCAAGATTCTGTCCTACATTTTAATAGGTACAGATGCTTTTGCTTTGCTCTAGGAAATATAGGAATTGAGCTTTTGCTCCCAAAAGTCCCTGCAAGACTCTTACATCATATTGTGCCCCCAAAAATCACATTTATATATATTTTGGTTAATACAGAACCATTTTAGATCACGTTCTAGTCAAATACCTGTATCATTGGATCCACACTATTACTATCTCTGCCAAATGATAGTAGTTCCAAATGATAGTAGCAAAAGTAGTTCCATCTTTGAATTCTTCAAGAAGTTAAGATTTTTAAAAAATTTTGTTTGGAAAATATATGATTATGGTATCCAATAGAGGAAACAAATACTTTGTGTAGGATGAAACTAGATTTTGTTATGTCAGATCTTTTAGGTGGAAAATTTAACTTCCACAAATTTTGGATGAATGTATGTATTTTGTTTGCTGAATAACATGCAGGAACAGTGACTGATTGCTACATCAGCACCATTGGAACTTCATAATAGCTCTATGAATAGCCTGATACTTGAAAAACCTTAGACATTCCCAAGATAAAATATTCTTTAGTTGGGTAAACAAGCATTTCCTAATGTCACACAAAAAAAGAAGAAAACTGTTATATTATTTATTTATATATTTATGAGCTTTCTGCCTGATTTATGAGAAAGACTAAAATTGTGGACTCTGCATATGTCATCATCTAGTAAATGAGAGAGGAGATAAACCAGGGAGTAGGGCTGTATATGTTGTCTCACTGTATCTTCAGTGGGTGCGCCTTTTGCTGATTTTAGAAAAAGCTTATATTCATGATTTCCCTTTTTTGGCCTAATCTGTCTTGCACTGTTTTTAAATTTTTTATTGTTTTCTCTTTCCTATTCTATATACTATTTTCCTACCCCATTTTATTTTCATTAAAATCATTACCACTGAAATTTTGCACATATATCCACAAAATTTCTTCCTAGAAAAGCTATAAAGGAATATATGGTGATTAAAAGAAGGAGGTGCAAAGACTTGATTAAAAACACCCAAAGTGTCCTGGAAAAATAGTTTTCTTTCCTGTTAGTGACTTCTTGTTCCTTAATTTATCATGTTATAAACAATTAATGATAGCAGAAAAAAACCCTCTTTATTTCCTATAGCAAAGTAATAGAAGATCTGTGGTATCAAAATATATTTAACACTTTTTAAAATGTGATACATTTCAACCCAAAAAGAATAACTAATGATAAAGATAAATTAAATATATGCAAATTAATAAACTTGAAAACCATGTTTTGATAAAATAGATGTCACAATTGCTTATATATATGTTATATGAACTTTAATGTTTAGATATAAAACATATTTTTGATTAATCCTATTTTGAAAATACAGAAAAAATAATTATGGGGTGATAAGCAAAAAATTCTTATCAAGATGGTGAACTCTCTCACAATAATGTTGGCACTTTGAAGAAAAAATTTATCCAACAAAAGAAAAAAACTCTTACTGTGAAATTTAGCTATAAAATAAATACTACATCACATGAAATGACAGAATAACTACCCACAGAACCTTCCAGGCCACAAAAACATAACATTTGTTTTTTAAAGGTTCTCCCTTGAACCAGTTATAAAGAAAGACAACAAGACTCATACTGTTCTTAACAAGAAAACTGAAAGACACAAACTTTTTAAAAAATTCACGAATGTTCTTCTTTACCAACTTTGACTGCATAGTAAATGTGCTAGCTTTCTGAAATAGAAATGAGCATTTACATGTGTCTTAACTAATGATAATGGTAATCTATTATATCAGGCTTGTGTCTTCAGTATGGGAAATAATGCATAATTATTATATAAAATATTAATTAATTACAGCTCACCATCTTGGAAAATTCAATAAAATTAGTTTGCTATATGACATGTTATAGAGTGACCAAATAACATCATTGATCTGTTACTCTTCTGAATAGAGAGAATTACATATGATTTTGCTGCTTCTTTGGCTGAATTGTAGGAAATCAAAATGCATACATTGCTGTTGATTGAAAAAAATGTGCAAAGCATTATTAGGAGAATCAACCAGAAAATACTTTTTGAGACATGTAAGAATATATTCTTTCTGTGTTAAGACTAGAAGCGTTTCTACATTTAAGGATAAAAGGATTACATAAAGGACTTCTACATTTAAACTTTTTGTATTTCCTTGTCTACTTCAGACAAAACTGGAGTAGATGCTTACTGTGGCATGATGCTTCACAATTTTAGTTTTGATCCATTTCCACCAGCTGCAGATCTATCTCGCAGCTACTGGACAGGAGCACTTAATAACACAGACAGAAAATTCAATTTCAAGAACATTGTTGCAGCAACAATGGTGAGAAGCGCAGCAATGAGAATAGGAAATGCAATTGATAAACATTTTCTCTCCTTCAAGAGAAAATTTGCTATTTCCTTTACTAAATCGTCAACATTATCCATGGCTGTTATTGTAACTTTTGTCTCTGTAACATGGGAAAAAGTTAAAAGTTAAAGAACATTATTATATTTAATCTAGTGTCATATAATGGACCCTAAGTATGAGCCAAAACACTAAGCTGCAGCTCCTGAAACTTGTGAACTTGTGACCCAGAAAAGATATCAGCTGCAAACTGAGGTAGATGGGTACAGTGCAGATTCTTTAGCTACAATGCTTCAAAAAAGTCAGAAGCTTCTTCTAAGAATACAGGGCAGTGCTGGCCTTATTGCTGCCGTAAATTAGAAAGGAACAATAAGCACAAGAAAGGATGGTGAACGTGATAGAGACAGAAGAAGATTTATGCACAACACCTAATGTTACAAATGTTACAAACCCAAAAATCCACCTAACAGTTTTTTGACCATGACTGGGTTTTGGGACCGTATTTGATGACTTTTATAGTGTTATCCTTTAGAGAGCAAGACCCAGAGAGGGACTGTGTGTGGCAGTGAGGGAGAAAAGACTGATGTACATTTGTTATAAATTAATCATAAAGACTTTAAAGGACTTTAAGCAGGACAAGGAAAGGATGCAGACGTCTCTAGTATTGAAGAGAAGAAACAGCAATACAAGTATCAGGCTTTTGAAAAGAAAAAACAACAGAAAAAGAAGGATGATCTTTTACATTCTCCTAGAATGAAAATTGGAATGTCCTGCAGAGAGTGCAAAGGGCCTCTGTAATACAAGGAAAAGCAGGAGGTGAAAGTGGTCAGCACAGAAATGGTCACCCAAGATTCAAGGAAGAGACACATGAGAGAGAAAACCTGAATGAAAAGGAGACACCCTGCATTGTTAAACTGAATATGGATGACATGGAAATCTGCATTTGTATTGGTTTGGCACAGCGTGGTTTTTTTTGGTAGTGGGGGTCCACAGAGCTGGCTTCTGTGAGAAGCTGCTGAAACTTCCACCATGTCTGGGAGAGCCAAGCCCTGATGGCTCTGAAGATGGACGTGCTGCTGGCCAAAGCTGGGCCAATGAGAGAGGCTGGTAATGCTGTGATAACATATTTAGGAAGAAAATCAAAACAAAGTCACATTTTTTTTCTCCTAGCCAGAGAAGAGACAGATGTGAGAACATGTGAGGGAAACACCATGGAGACACCAGGGTCAGTGGAGAAGGAGGGACAGGAGCTGCTCCAGGAGATGTAGCTGAGATTCCTCTGCAGGCTGTGGTGAGACCATGGTGGATCAGCTGTGCCCTGCAGCCGTGGGGATCCATGCAGGATGCAGAGATCCACCCATAGCCCATGGGGATCCATGGGGGATGCAGAGATCCACCCATAGCCCATGGGGATCCATGGGGGATGCAGAGATCCACCCATAGCCCATGGAGGAGGATGCCTGGAGGAGATTGTGATCCAGTGGGAGACCCAGTGGAAAGAGAGTCCCTTGCTTCCAGGCTGGAGCAGCCTGTCCTTGGAGCACTGCACCCTGTGGAAGAATGACCCAAGCCACAGCAGTGTGGGAGGACTGTCTCCCATAGGAAGCACCCCATGGTCTCACAGGGGATGGGCTCCTCTGCTGAGCAGCAGAAAAAAATACTCAGGTGATGAACTGACCAAACCCCGATCCCCACTCTCATCAGTGGGATGCAGGGAGGTGCTGGGGATAAAAGGTTTTTTAAGGGCTTATTTCACTTCTCATTATCCCCCTCTGATTCTGTTAGTAATAAATTCACTTTGTAACTTAAGTTGAGCCTGTTTTGCCCTTAAAATATTTCTCCCAGTCTTTATCTCACTCATGAAGCCTCTGTTAATTTTTTCCCTTTTTCCCTCCGCTGCCCAGCTGTTGCAGGGGAGGGTGAGTGAGTGACTCTAGTGGGTGCCTGGCGCTGGGCCAGTGACGAACCAAGACAGCATCTCACTCAAGATTCACTACCGTAGTAAGCACACACAAAAATTGATAACATTTTTGGGTCCAGTAGAAATGTGGAGAAGAAATGAAGTGACAAAATTAGTAAAAAACTGAAGACTGAATCAGAGAATCATTGAGATGCATCAAAAGTGAGATATTTCCACAGATATTTATCAGTGTAGCTACAGTACCCTTCTGGACCCTCCTTACATATCTCTCTCTTCGTGTAAAAGTACACTGGATATCTAACCTGTTGACTTAAATGTTTGTACATGCAACTTACAAGTTTACTACCTTAACAAAGTGAAAAGTTTGATTAGAAAAGCTCCAAACGAGACCAGTAGAAAATAATTTCCATTTTTTATTTATTTGTAATTAATAGGCAATGAAATGTAAAATAAATCTCTTTCAACAAAAGTCTTAGCTTCTCTAATATTCACATTGTGAATTAAAGTTAAGGTCAAATAAAAATGAAAAGTATGCAGTAGCTAGTCTTTGATTTCAAAGAAGCACAATTCAAAAATTAGGGAAATAGCAGAAATTTGAATGGAGCAAATTTTTTTCTCCCATATAATGCACACATTCTAAAAGAAATAAATTTTCATCTATTTATATTAATAATAAAAGAAATTTGCTATCATAACCTCCCTACTTTTTGAGTAGAAAATACTTAGTGGAAGCTTGTTGTGTTAGTCCTGATTTGTTTTATAGCTTTTATTCATTATCGTATTTTATCTTTTCTCTTTTCCTGTAAAGATTTAGATTCTTACTTATGATCTTATTAAATTTTTTCTTTTTCCTTTAGTTCAATTTCTCAAACATGCTCAAACAAAACAGTTTTGTCATTTTAGAGTTTTAACATGATGTTCATTATAAAGAGTGCTGCATATATTCTCAAAAAATATGAAATTCAACATTCTCTTAAATATTCCCATTAAAAGTTAGAATTCAGGTGAGTTATCATAATCTGTTTTGAAAATTCTAGTATTAGTAACCGAGATGTGTGAGTTAAAAAAAAAATTATTTATTCTCCATGATTTTATAAATGCAGAGGACAGAGGATTGGACATCAGTGGTGTGTTTGGTGACTATCCAGTCATTCTTTGACTTCAAGTTTCAGAAACTAATGTCCTGTTAAATTCCCCCTGTTATACCTTAGAGTATTAGGTATTGCATACTAATTTCAGATAAATTACTTTTGACTCAGAAAAAAATTACTCATTAAATAAATTTCCTTTACAGTAAGATGAAGTTTACAAGCTTGTAAAAATGTGATATTTAGAGGCTATAAAATTCTCTTATAAAACTACTTGGCATTTGTAAAAAGAGGAAGAAAGGTTGATTAAAAAAAATAGAAGGAAACTTAATGATAGTGAAACATATTTTGGCCAGCAATCTTTATTGTGAATTTTTACAGCCTAAAGATTATTGAAGAAAAAAAATCACCAAGGAAAACATCAGAGTAACTAATAACTTTGTCTTTTAAGAGGTAAATTCCCTCTAGTTCAAAGAGTTTTACAAGTTAAGACATGCTTGATATCCAAAAAATGAACAGTTAAAATTCAGACTCACATATGTGAATTTCTCTGTCTTTCTCAAACCTAGGGCACTGCTACAGCTGTCCTGAAAGAAATATGAATCTATTAACACAGGATACCATTAAATATATTTACCGCAAGACTGTATGTGTTTGCATGCATGAAGAATTTTTTTCTTTTATTAGTTTGCAGCACTAAACACATTTCAGTGAAGACTGTAAGGGGAATGTCTGCTTCAGCAGACATGGTCTAGAGCCAAAGATCACACTGCAGGGAGAGTTCCTGAAGCAGCAAGACCTCGAAATTAGTGAGAGAGACATTCAAGAACCTTGAGTGGAAAGATCTCGAGCCCTGAGGGGAGGCAGTTCTGACTCTTCCACACAAGTCAGGACAGAGCAAGAGCAGACATCCTGTAGCTGTCCAGAAGTGCTCTGGTGAGCATGGGTGAGCAGGAGCACAGTGAGCAGGGCAGGCAAACACGGTGTGGTGTGTCAGTTTGCACAGTGAGGATGCACTCGCCCACCAGCACTAGAGATAATATTAGCTGGTGGTCACCACACCCTTGGAAGAAACATTGCAATGTTTTCCACTTGATGGCTAACCATATCCTCAGCACTCACCAGAAAAGATGTGGTGACACACGTGAAGTGCCAATGAAAACATGCAGCTGTCCAGGTTACAGGCTACAGGAAGTGCCAGACCCTGGTGCTGGCATGGGGCAGTAGTAGCGATAGCAGCTGTGTGAGTAGGTGGTTTAATCTGGTCTGTTCTTTCTGGTGACAGAGTTGAGAGAGAGTAGGTGGAAGGGTTAGGAAGTGTCATGGACTCTAAAGATGACATGGAGTGGTGAAACCATGGTCTGGCAGGACCAGGCACCAGAAAAATCCCGAGATGTGTGTCCTAAATCCTCACCCTGCCAGGATGAAAGGAGTAGATCAGAAGGGTTGCAGGTAGTGACATGGGAAAAAAGACAGGCCTTGTCTATTAATATATGACTTTGTGCTTTAAAGTAGCTGTGATGGGGGAGGAGATAATATAGGTCTTGGAAAGTTGTGGAATGACACACCAAGGTTAGAGGGACACAATGCTAGTGAGGGTGCCTTGCTGATGATTCTAAGATGTGCTAGTGTCACACTGGACCATGCTTCAAATCTTATGGAGATGAGGAAGGGGTTGTGAGGTAACAGAAGCCAACAGGAAAATACCAGGGAAATATCTCAAAGGAATTCAGGGATGGATCTTCCTCTAAGAAGATAACATGTGTCAGCCCAGCTGAGATTGCCTCTACACCAATACATGCAGCACAGGCAGCAAAAAGGAAGAGCCTGGAAATTTATGACCAGAAAATTATTACCTACTTGACACTACTGAATGGGACAGTAGTGGGACAAATCTCATGCCTGCAGTAGAGCTGTCGAAGGCTACAGGCATTCAGAAGGGACAGGCATGAGAGGATAGGTGGAGAGGGTGCCCTCTACACTGGGAGCCTATTGACAAAGCCTTCTTCCTCCAGCTCACAGGTTGTCATCCTGTGGAGGGCCTTCAACCACCCTGACATCTGCCAGGAAAGTAGCATGGCAAGAGTAGAAAATCCAGGAGACTCCCAGAATGCCTGGAGGATAAATTCTTAAGCCAGATAGTAAACATACCAACCAGAGGGGACGCAATATTGGATCTAATGGTCACCACTGTACAAGTTAATTGGGGATGTCAAGACTGAAGGCAGCCTGAGCTGAAGTGATCATATATCAGTGGACTTTGCAGTCCTGAGGGATATGCATCAGGTGAAGAATAAAATAAATGTCCTGAACATCAGGAAAGCAAAATTCCAGCTCTTCAAGGACTTAGTCAATAGGACCACCCTGGAAAATGACCCTCAATGACAAAGAAGCAGCTAGACCAAGAGAATTATTTATTCATAGGAACAAAACCTTGGGCAAGAAAGGAAGGAGACTGACATGGCTGTGAGAAAGGGACTTCTGGTCAAACTAGTGGGCAAGAAGCAAATGCACAGGCAGTGGAATCATGAACAGGCATCCCAGGAAGAGTACAGGGACTCTGGTTGTGCAAGGATGGGATCAGGAAGGCCAAGGCAAATCTGGAGCTGAAATTGACAAGGGTACCAAAAACAGTAAGAAAGATTTCTACAGGTATATCAGCCAAAAAAAGATAAAAAGAGGTTAGCTAGCAATGGATGAGGAAGACTGAGGTAATCAAAACTTATTTCACCTCAGTCTTCAATGAGAGCTTACAGAAGCTAATGTCTCTTCCCACACCTCTCAAGTAGGCTGGTCAAAAGACAAGGACTGGGGAAGCTAAAGTCTTCCCATTGTAAGTAAAGATCAGATTCATGACTACTCGAGGAACCTGAAAATTTGTCAGTCTATGGAACAAGATGAAATGCATCCCAGATACCTGAGAGAATTGGTTCATATAGTTGACAAGATAGGCTCCATGATATTTTAAAAGCATGAAAGTCTGGTGAAGTCTCTGTGTACCTATCCTTTAAAAAGGTAGAAAGGACCCTGGGAACTCCTGAGCTGTCAGCCTCATCCCTCTTTCTAGAATGATCATGGAACACATCCTCATAGAAGATGTAAAAAGGCATAGAAAGACAGGAAGATGATTCAAGACTGTCAGAACGGTGTCATCAATGGTGAGTATAATCAACATCTTTTTAAAAATAAAAAGGTATGTATCATAAAGTATTGGCTACTTAAAATATTTAGTCTTCCTACTAACTTCTAAATAAACATTCTGAAAAAGTGCTTTTAAATTGCGCAGTCAAAAAATGCATTAGTTATAAAGAATTGAAGTCTAGGAATGAATGTTCTATATTAGATAAACTTTTCATATTATTTTTGTCTGTATCAATTCATCTACTAAGTCTTTTCAAAGAAGCTGAATATACTGACATCTACACCATTCAATCAATGGCTTTGTGACAGAGCTATAAATACCTGAGTAGCAGGAGTGGAAAGGGAGAGACTATTTGTGGAAACTAAGGATTATGGCACATCTGCAATCACCTACAACGTCAGCATTCATACGGTGAAATGGATGATGATAAAAAACATACACCTGAGGGGAATACATTATCTTAAGCTAGCATAAGCAGCATAAATGTTTCATTACCATGGAAATGGTGCACAGTACATGACAGCAGAAAAAGTCAGTTGAGATAGGCAATTTTAATTTTTATTGATAATATCACAGGTGTGCTTTTAATCATTTCACCACGTCAGGTTTCTCATCAACTGTCACTAATAATTTCACATGACAAGCGCAATGCTCTTGTGACATTACAAATGCAACCTGGAGTTACTTACAACGCCTGCTGACTGGCAAGCCACTGTCTCTACTGCCAGGGCAGAACTCCAGAAACCTTCTCTGTTTAGTACACCAGAGGTCTCTCAGCCCCTCTGTGATGCCCTGTGGCAATTGTGTTTCATGCAAAGTGCGGCAGATGCAATCAGTATAAGTAAAAGTTTTGACAGTGCTCTTCAAAAGAAACAGTGCCTTTTGGGTGAAGATGGGAAAGAGGCAGGACAGAATTCAGAAGTTTTGTGAGAGATATATATGATCAAAAACCTCAGCTCATTAAGGGATGCATCATTCAGCTGTAAAGAGGGATAATCTTAATCCACAAGGCTTTCTGGCTCACAGACTGTGCTTTAAATTTCAGAGAATCTTAACTGAATTTCATGTATTGCATTCCTCAGTTTAGCTCTAATAACACTGCTGGGTCTGAGGCCTAGTTGAAGCCAGGAATATATGATTGAGGAAGTAAAATTCATGATTGCAAATAAATACTGTACTGTGAGAATACAAACAAAAGAAAGTGAAACTACAGAAACCATTGCTAAATACTCATTTTCATATACTATTTAGATAATGAATCTCACATATGTCTGCATGGTGCTTCTCATCAGAAAAGTCATATCTCCCTTCTTTGTCCTGCTTTGTATACTCAGATGAGTTTTGGAATGAGGAGTTCTATAAAAGACAAGTAATGTGAAAAAGGCTTATAGCTGTCTAATATAGCTGTCTAATTTCTTTTTTTTTTAATTTGTTTTTTTGTTTGTTTGTTTTGTTTTGTTTTGGGTTTTTTGGTTGTTTTTGTTTTTTGGTTTTTTTTTTTTTTGTTTTGTTTTGTTTTGTTTTTCTTGGAATCATGCTATTATTAAGATACATTAGTAGGTTTTGAAAAGAAATAGTATGAGCAAAATTAAAACACAAATTTTATCCGAATCCAATGATAAGATCTATCAAACAAGCTATTTCACCATAACATATATGTTAAAATGAAAACATCATATATTGTTCAATGGCTAATTTTAGGGTACATTTCTCCTATTAATTTTTTTATCATTACAACTAACTTAATCAAAACTCCATATACACAGTGATATTATTACTAATATTAATGCGATAATATATAAAATATTGTTCATATTAATATGAGTAGATTTTTTACTCTAAGGATGGAAGAAAATTGTTTTAAAGTCATTTTTAATATGAAATGGGGTGGCAATTCTATGAGGGTCAGAAAATTCTATGAGGGTGACAATTAGATTATTACACAGTAATGCCATAATGGAGCCACTAACAGTCAGGAATAAAATATAACTTCTAGTGATACAAAATGCTTTTACATATTATTTATAAAGTATATGCTCACCTTGGGTTTCCTTAATTCTATTTATTGTTTTATTTCATTTGTGTTGCAGCTGCTTTTTGTTGTAAATATATGTCATTTCCATACTGAATTAGTATGGATCTGATAATTAAACGTAACTATCATCAGAGGAATTTTAGAAATTTAGAAGAAAAATGCCTAGCTTTCCTAATAGTTGCAACTATTCCTCAGTAACAGATGTAATGACATCAGAGACTACCTTACTGTCATTTTACCTTTGTTAAATTATTTTACTTTAGGATGACTGTTGCAAAAATGGACGATTTAAACAGTTCCATTTCAAAATATTAAAATATTTTCTTTGTACTGAATATCATTCCCCATGAGACAAGGATGAACAGAAGGAATCTATTCTCTTCTGCTTCCCCTTTGCTTAGCACAGGTGTCAACCAAAATATCAACATAGAGAACAGAAGGGATAAAATCTTGGCTTCTCTGATATATGTGGCAATTCTCCCACTGACTTTAACGGGTCAGGGTTTTTTTAGAACTGTTTCTGGACTCACAGTTGCCAGAATGTGAAACTGCACTGGAAAGTCAACTTTCTCCACTGTGTGAGATGAAGGCAGATTGGATGTACATGGTAGTCAGAGCAGAACATTGAATGCTGACACTTCATGGCAAAGTTAATATGCTGTAGAGTGCTGAGCGCTTCCAAACAATAACAATGCATAATTTGCTTCTTTCGTTTGACATTGTCTCATAAATAAAAGATAGGAGGATGATGAATTATAGTTTGCAAACACTAGAGCCAAATAATCATAGTTGATTGCTAATAAATGACAATGAAAACTGATTCATACAAATCAGAAGTTGTACTGCAGCAATAAATATCTAGGAGGGCACTGTACATTAATAACAATTTTTATGCTGTTTATTTGAATATCAATTTATATTTGCATAGCTCTTGGCTAGAAACAATTGGGAAAATATTTCTTCAACAGGTTGAAACACATCAGACTGTCAGCAACTCACTTTTCTGCTATATTTTAAGTTAAAAACAGTTACACTTTGCCATAATAAATTAACTTGCTTGACAAACACAGAAAACTAAGAGTTAAAATTAAGTATAATGTTGTTAAAACTTAAAACCTTATTGAGATATAATTTAAAATTATTTTTGCATCAACAGTGAGAAACTGCCTTTTCCTTCATATTCATTACTTTCACAAAATTATTTGCCTGTTTTAGCAAGGTAATTATAGTGATACTGGTATTAGAAGTTCTATGGAATGGTAAAGTTTCTGTTAGCTGTGGAGGTTAGACATTCTGTAGTGAATCCCATTGTCAAATCTGCTAAAGGACGCTTTACATGCACATAATTGCTACAGTTGATCCAAATTCTACAGTAATTACAGTATTAGAATAAATGGGAACATGGCAGCACGTCACCTAAGAATCCTCTGGCAGTACAAAGATAAGTACAATTGCTGTGCACAGCTTTGTCTAAGCCTTTTAAGGCAGTCTCCAAGATTCCACTATGTAAGAAGCAAAAGATCAGCTTTCAGACTCCTATTTTTAATTCCTAGCACAATAGCTGCACATTTTGTGGCTGACTGGAGTTATTTGTGTTTGCCAGTATTTTTGAATAATGGACAGAGGTACGGAGATAGAACACAATACCCAAAAAAATTTCCCTCTTCAGTACTTGAAAAGAAGAATTCCGTTGATGAATTTCGAAGCTACTCTTACTATCTTAACATTTTTTTAAAATTTCAAAACCTTGATTACTTTTTCTTTCTGAACTCCAACATTGCTCTTTTGAAGGTCTGACCAGTTCAGTGCAATATATGATGGGCCATGAAAAACCCTAGAGGCACACATTCCTCTTTCAGGTCATTTGGAACTTCCTGTGTTCCCTGGAGTCAACTTTTGTAGGATGGCCAGGATGAACAAGGTTAAGTCACAGACTGTAAAAATACATGTGATTCAGTTTAAATACTAGTAACGTTCCTTTTATATAGATTAGACTAAAAAATTGCTATCACCTATCACAATCCAGCCTATTAGTAGCACAGGCTTTTCTTGAATCTTGAATGTTACACTGCATATAAAATCAACAACTCCCTACTCAGCCCCCAAAGCCCATCACCCTTGCTCCATCCCCCTTTTAAAGGAATGGTTCATTTAACATTTATAATCAATGTAACTATTGTAGCAAACAAAATCCTCAAAAGCCCTTGTATTCCCCAGCTTAATTGCAGACCAACAGAATCTGCAAATTTAAAGTAAAAAAAGTCAGCAAAATTAGTTGTTAAATACATATATGTGCATACACAGGTAGACAAACTGACTATTTTTCAAGCAGTTTATGTGCTATCTTATATTGTTATGAGAGCTATAAAAGCAACTAAACAGTCAAGTATTTCCTTCTAGATGTCCCAAAAAAGAACCAGAAAGCCTAACAAGTAACAAATTGACATTAAACATACATTGTTCGATTCTGATAATTACTCAGTCTTTTTAGGCCGACAGTGAACGACTTCTCTTTCCAAGAGCTGCTGAATATTTTAGCAGTAAAAGTGCTTTAATTTTCATGTTGTAATATGTTTTAAAATAATACAGTACAATGAAAATGACTTGAGTATATTGCACTGTCTCCAATAAGGATACAAACAAAGCATCATGTCTATGAAGCTTATAGTTTTTTCTGGCCTAAGAAGGTCCTAACTACAGATGAAAACTACTCTGCACAGCATCCTGGGGGGGGGGGGGTAGAGAAGGACAAAAGAGGTGATGGTCTTAAAAGACAAAGAAAGGCTATTTCTCCAATTGTAAAGAGTTTATGCCCCACTTGCATAAAGTAGGCTTATTTTTGTGATTCTTAATTATTATTATTTTCCAAATCAAACTATGTGAAATCAGTGTTAAAGAAATCAATTTTTTAGCTAATATGATGATCTTACAAATGCTAAACACAGTATTTATGACTATATATTCCCATCAGTCCCTTTTAAGAGGTCTACAATACTTAATTTCCACTTTCTTGTTTTAGAAATAACAGATTTGTATTAAAAAAAACAAACCCAAAACCAAATAAAAACCCCAATAAAAACAGCTTTTCTGAAAGAAGTAGCACTAGGAATGAAAGTCTCAAACTAATGACAATATATTTCCTATATGGGAGACTGACTGTCATCACTTAAAACAAGATCCTCAGTCTCTGATATATTTTCCATTATGCAGCAAGAGAGAAAATGGCTAAAGACTTTTCAAGATATAAAGTGACATATAAGATTCAACAAGAAACTGAAACTGCTGCAAAATAGAGTATATGAAATCTAAAAATAAACATTATAAGTGCCAGGGACTGTCTTAGTACAGGAAATTCAACACATATGACCCAAGATTTGTTTTTCCACCTCCCTGTGTAATAAGGGAAATATGTTCGAATGCATCTTGTTTGCAAAATACACCACAGATACCACACACCATGGAAAAGTTGACTATTCTCTAGAACCTTAATTGCAAAATAGAGAACAGTAATTCCATAGTGTTTAGTAACACATCATTTTGTATTGGGAAACAAATAAATCTGGACATTGTGTCATTATCAGGAAAATTTAAGAGTGTAGATAGCATCTTTAAGAGATTTATCAGTTTTTTAAAAGTGGACCAAAGAGCTAAGAGAAAATGTAAGGACATTAATGGTGTCACAGTCCCAGGATTCTAGGTGAAACAAGACTTTCAGATTTAATTATAATTTTCACATAGACTATGTCCATAGTGATATTTAAATCTCTTACTCTTCACAAAAGCAATAAAAAGACATTTGGCATATGAGGCAAGTCAAAAGAGTACCAGCTATACAGACAAAAACACTTGCAAAGTTCTTCCAAGCCCTCTGTCATAGATTGTGTTGGTTTTATTCTCATTTATAGGATTATTTTACTCTCCTTTAGAAAGCACTACATGAAGGGCAGACTGTATTATAAGAAAGAAAAAGCTTCATATCTATATAAGAATAAAGATGACCTTTAGAGGTCTACATGTAGAATGTTAGTCTTCAGTGTCACCTTGTAGCATGATTTAAAGAATACTCATACATACCTCAGTCCTATAAATTATTAGCTGAAACACATTTTTTTCACGTGTACACATGCACTCAGTCACATATGCAGCATCCAAAGCTTCTGTGATTTACTGCTCAGTCAGTATCTGAATTCATGTAAAAAGTATGCATGAACAGAGCCAGAAAGATTTTCAATGAGCTTAGTAACAAAGTACAGTACATATCCAATAGGGAGAGAATGAACCATAAATCTCATAATGTCTACTTGTGTTAGTTATGAAAGTAATTTTCTCATGCAGTCCTGATCAGAAACATAAAGGCAAACCAAATAAAAGCTTCTTGGAAGAAAAAGCTTCATGTAAGTGACACTTCATTGAACAGTCAGTGGGAAATCACAACTGCAAAACATCTGTTTCAACCCCGCAAATAAAATTAATTTAAATTAAGTACATAAATAACTTGCTATGCACATATCAACGTAATCAATAAGCAGCAGACTCCTAATCACAACTGCCATTAGGGTTTGTACTGAAAGATAAGAATAGAGAGATAATTGCAATCAGAAAACATGCTGAGTGGAAATAAATTACAGTGAATTTTAAACAGCGTTAAAGAAATGTTCAGAGGAAGTTTACTGCAGCATATGAAAAACCCCAAAATATGAGGCCAAACTATATCTTCCTTTCCTAGTCCCTCATCACTTCTCTTTTAATGTGTGAAACTCAATTCATTCTCCCTTGCTGACTTTGTTTATTTCTTGAGACAAATATAGACCTAAAGCTACCATCAGTTTCAGATAGATTATCTGAAAGAGAAAGCCACCTCTAAAGACACATCATTCTTTTTTTTATTCCACACTACCTTGTAGTTCTATCCTAGATTATGTGTTGTCCAACTTTTCAAACTATCTTTTCTTGCACACAACTTCCCTATTCACTCTTTTGCTCTAAAATTGCTTATGAAAGAGCTGTCTGCACTCATTAAAAACATCTTTGTTGCTTGGCTTTATGGTCTTTTTTACAGCAAAAGTCCACAGTATCAATTTCCTTTAGGTTTGGATACTCCATTTTCTATTTCTTTTTCCTATACACCTCTCAGATTTATCCTTCTTGCTTTTAGATGGAACATTTAACATATGCTCTTACCCTTCCCCAAAGTCACTTTCACTTATCCCTCCTATTCTCCTCTGGTTCTTCTTTCACTTCTGTGATGGAATATGGACTTGTGATATTCATAAAGGGTATTCTGAGAAGAAAGCCATTTGCGTGAAAAAAGAAACATCCTCAGATTTCAGGAGATGCAATACTATTTCTGATTGCTAGTTTTCCCTGCATTTCTCCTGTTCTCTACCCAGATTTCATCTTAACTGAGTAAATCAATTCTTTTGCTCCTATCAGTCTCCTACATTACTGCTGTTTTTCTTCTCTCTTTGTAACTTCTGTCTTCTTCCTACATCAGATAATGCTTTGTTTCTTCTGTACTAGCCCTCATACTTCTCTGTTCCACCAAATTATGATCCACACATTTAGTTTTCTGCATCATAGATTTTACTAGTGTTATTTAAATCACTTTTTTTTTTCTCCATGTGGTCATGTTTGGCTTTTCTTTAATCTTTACACTGTCCTTCATTAGGACAGTACTTGAGGGTAACAGAGGAGAAGCAACAATGGAAGTGAACCTTTGTCTGTAGTCATCCTTTATGAACAACAAGGAAAGTGACCTTTCTTCCCAACCCAGCCCAAATTCAGGTTTCCTCAGTTTTCTGTTCTTGTGTAACTGCAAAACAGGAAGACAATTTTAAGCATATAGCTTATTCAGACTTGCATATATCTCAATACTAATGTAACAATACATGTATATATATATAGGTCTTTTCTTAGTTGAGTATTTTCCCAGAATTACAGGGCTCATGGAAATAGTAAACTTTCATTTCTACAAAGTAATTTTGCTTTGCAGAATTTCCCTCAAATATCAATGCCATATTCTTTATGCACCCTAAATTTTTAAAGTAGCTCAGGGAATTCTGATTTCAAGAAAAAATAGGATAGGTTCCTCTGATGATTTCTGCTTGAAAAGATAGTGACTTGTGACATAAACAATTGGGGTGAAATTCTTCCCTTGATGACTTATCACTCAGGGATCCTAATGACTTGAGCAGAAAAGATGGTTGAGCATCCTAGGGTACAATTTACTTCCTACTGTTTTTGTGCTTACTGAGATTGAAGATTACTCTAGGGAAGACACTATATGTGAAGCAGAGAAACCAATTATATCTGAAAAAGATGTTGATGGATAAGGAATAAATAAGCAAAGAATTCCATGCATACATAAATACAGAGCTTAAGCTAATGTAAATATATACATACATGGTTTAGCAGTGGCATGTATGCTAGAATCTATCCATATGCTATCATCATCAATGGCACCTGCTAGAAATTTTAATGCTCCCAGCACCTTGAGACAAGTTGTGGCACTGAGTCAAGTAGTATGAGCCAGAGGTAATGAAAATAAGGAAATATTTTCAGCAGAGTGAATACATTACCACTATATTGGCATTGAGGTATGGCCCCTAAATATCACTTGGTGCAACCTAACAAATTTCACTATATGACATCAGGAACATAAAAAATTTTGGAGATACTTTGATATCATTTTTCCTCACAGGAAAAATTTGTATTGGAAATTAATACAAATTTATTAAGTAAATACCCTCACTGATTTTTGTCAATGTAAACGTACTTTTAAATGGCATTCATCAAACTTCCCAAAGCATATGCATAAATGAAGACCTACTACACACATTTAACAGCTATAGGTGGATTCTGTGCCTGCTAAAGTATTTCATAATAGCAAAACTCAAACACACTGTAGTTACTAATAAAAAAAAAAAAAAATAAACCACCTACCTAACCCATCCCTCTCTGGAACCAATGGCAAAAAAACCCCACAAAGTGTAATGAGAGGCATTCTCAGTCCACTGAGGAACAAGTGTATTTCAAAGCTCCTGTTCTGTCCTGACTCATTACAGCTATGTATAGATAAGGAAACCTACAGGTTACCTCACTATTGAAAAGAACGAGAACACAGAGAGTGAGGCAGAGAAATGGCACAACATGTAAAATGTGAATATCACAGTTATTTCCATCATTACATCATCTCAGACAAATGTAAACTCTTACTCAGTATACTTTGTGAAAGTAGATGTGACTTGAAACTTTGTATTAAACTAAAAGGCAAGCTATATACTGCTAAATTCTTATTTCTGTTGGTCAAATTAAATATTTTCATCAAATCCTACGTTCAGACTTTGCTGGTAAGCCTTCAATATTTTTATTTTAAATTACTTATTTATTTTTTAATAGTGTTACAAGGTGATATGCATGCATGTAATGCACAAAAATATGCTATACACAGGCACACACATGTGTATACACGCATAAATTATACATACATTAGATGCCAAAATATATAACAGAACTTAAAGGGGAGTTTTATCTCTCTTTTAGCTTTATCCTAATTATACTTAAATGAGCTAGAAAAGATGACAAATTATAATAATTCACAACTTTTTCTCTATCAGTATTTTGATTCCAACCTCTGCCAAGAACCATCCCACAAACGAACTGTAAAGAAATTGTTTGCAATTCCAGTCATTCACTAAATGAGAATCACGTAAAAGTAAAGAGGTTTCTCCATATGTCCCAAAGCATGTTCCATTGGCAGCACCAGGAGAGAAAGTTTTGATCTTTTTTTTGGATTACACATTAAGGAATACAGGAGAAAAATACATAATAGGTAACCATGAGGTTATAAATACTTTTGACTTGTCATGAGGTAATAAATATTTACAACATGAATATAAGACATGCCTCTTCTCTTCAATTTTAATGGGAAATTCAAAGTGAAACTTACTACAATAAATGCTTTTTAGTGTAAAATAATTGATGCAAATAAGAAAAAATGTCCAGTAACACTAATGCAAAAGTAAAAATAAATAAGGCATAGAAAGTCAGTGTTTTTCCTACACTCATATTAGACTACACCCCTATCATCTCATAGTAAAAGAAAAGTATCTACAATTAGTCCTTTATAGAATTATTTTGTTAAATATTAAAATGGATCAATGCATAGTAATACTACTCAAGGAGTTGGATTGTTCAAGGTACTATTTTCACTGTATTACATGTTTTTTGAAAAGAATGAAGTGGAAATTTCAGGTCTACTTGCCAAATAATTCAAATGAGTGGATTCTAAGGGTAATTTGTCCCACAGCATAGTGAATCTTAAGCCAAAAACTGGAGTTTTGAAAAACATATAGGAGAATATAGTCAAGTACAGATGTTTGAATACAGTAACCACTTTAGCAGTATTATACCTCTTATAGTAATTCTATTAAATACTTTCTAGAACTTCCATATTGCCTTACAAATGCGTTTTTTAAGGTTTTTGACATAGGCTTTGTCATATGAAAAGATAAATTACTATAGATATGATTATATTCTAGTTGTCTCTTTTAAAAATGGAAGACTGAATAATTGGTCCTCTGTATTGTGAAAACATACAGCATGAAATTACAACTCATTTCTTGCAGGGAGAGTTGGATGTACATTTGTATTAAACACAACATTATAACTTGACAGATTTTATTCAATTGCTTGCTTGGTCCCTGATAATATAAATTGTAAATCCTATGCAAATAATATTGCATATATGTTCAGAAAATATGAATGATATTCCGGAATCTATTTATTGATACTTTCTTAAATAGAGTTATATTCTGAGAGAAACAGTCAAACTTTCAGTGCATTCCAAACATTTACAATTACATTCACTTGCATATGATCTTGTAAGAAACAGCTGAGCCCCAAAAATTTTTAATTAAATATATCCATTACTTTAATTTTTCTGTAGACCTAACTGACTTTTGTTTTTGAATGTACATAGACCTTTGGATTTCCAGAAAGTTATAATCACTGTGATGGGTCACTCACATTAAGTCACTAGGAAAATTGCTTTGATGTTGTTACTCATTGCTACTTCAATTCTTATTAACACTGTGAACAGAGAATGTAAAATCCTGGAAACTTATTCCTAGGTGCATCTTTTTCTCTATACATCATTCAGTGCCAGAAAAATAAAGTGAAATGGATGAGGTACAAGAGTGAAATACCAGCTTCCAAGCGAGAGAAGAAGAAAGTCTAGAGAAAATGCAAATTCAAATGAAGCTTATTAACACTATCTCAGTCACACCTTGGAAGTGTATTTTTTCTGTTCTACTGATGATACCTGCAGTGTAATCCTGGAGTCATTAATCCTAGAGCCTTGCTCTTTTGGCAAGAAATGTAAAAATTTACATTACATGGAATATAAAACTTTTATCATCTGATGATAAAAATCCTAGGTATCCTGGTGGATAGTAAGGTAAACCTGAATCCACAGCACATTCTTGCAGATACAATATGGGAAACCGTGTTCTAGATAGTATCATAGGTGTACAGACATCATATTCAGGGATGTGATAATGATGCTTTAGTAAGCACTTTCCAAAACTGCAGAGTGGCCGAGGCAACTAGCAAAACCTGGAAATTTTGAAGTTCCAACATAAGAAAGTTATTTTTCTTGTGAACATGGCCAGCAGCTGACAGAGGTTGTTCAAAGAGGGTGTGCAGCTTCTATTCTTAGGGGTATCAAAACCTGTCCAGAACATTTCCTGAGACACTTGTTTCAGCTATCCGTGTTCTGAGCAGGAAGTTGCAGTAGACGATATCCAGAAGTGCCAACTAGCCTCTGACACCCTATCCTTCTTGAATACGTCTATACATTCTAGAAAAATAACCAGAACAAGACAAATCTGCAGTCTTCTCTCTGACACTTACTGAATTCCTTTTATTAAAATGTAAAATTACCATGGATGCCTATAAAACTGTAGTAAAATAAATAAATAAATATTCCCTGAATTAAGGGCTTTATTAAATAGAAGTAGATATATATCTCATAAATCTTCCAGGATAGGCATCTAATATTTTAAATGTTCTTCAAGTCAAAGCTGCAACAAATTTCACTTTTAAAATGTTGCAAAATGATTGTGTAAAAACATTGGCCATAGAGAGAAGGTATTTAGAATGTAAAGGAAATGGAGAATCAGCCCCTTCCAATCCTCTACCATGAGCAAAAACAAGGTATTGTAGTTATTTGTGTATTCCATCTTCCACCACCTTCAAGCTATCAAATATTTTTTAATTATGACCTCTGGGTTCTTTTATTATCTGCTTTGCAATTAGTAAGAAAGCAAACAAAGATTCAAATTGCTTCTGTTCTGCTGCAAATGTAGATTTCCTGCTACTCTTTCCACAGTGCTTGATTCTATTTCTCAGTGAATTGTAGAATTGCAGTGTTACATCCTCACCTTTGATCTGATAGTTGTTTTGTGTGTCCTGACTGACAGTGCATGCAAAGACCTTCAGATAGGAAAAAACACTTTTTAAAAACAAGAATTAATTCAATTCAATTTTTCATGCCCAACTCAATCTTATTTAGTTCATATACACTTACAAATCCTTTCCACTATTAATGACATTATCTTAGTATATTCATTGACAACAAAAACAGTTATAAGCTTTGTGGATCTACTTTCAGAGAGTCCATGTGGAATGGGGAAACATATTTAACAGAAAGGTAGAAAAAGACAAAGAAAATGTATGTGTTTATCTTCTAGATTTTCTATCTCTATTAAAAATAAAATGATACTCAAAACATTTTCTCTCTCTCAGTGTTATCTAGGTTAGGCTCTAAAAAAAAATTAAAGAAAATTTGGCAAAATGTTATTCCAGTTGTGATGCTGTTTTACTTTTTTAGCCAGATCTAATAATGAAACTAGAAACTTTATTCGTGAAACTAACTGTAATTATAAGTTTAAATTTCAAATGCTTAAGCTTGAAAAACTATAGTTAAAAGTTATTTATTTATATCTACAATCAGTGTAATTTGAGTTTGCAAATAAATATGAGAAATATAAGAAAACCTTTTAATTTCTTAAAAAATTCAGCACAGCTACTTGATTTTGTTTTCTTCTAAAACAGTTTACAAGAAATAAAACCTCAAAGCCATTCAGTAAGTAAAAAGCAAAACACATCTCTTTAAAGAATAGTAGTACTATTTACACTTTAGCCAGAATACCAAATTTTTTAAGAGAGTGTTTTTTTAATAACATAACATCTTCAAAGTAAAAGGAAAAATATGAAGACGTGCCATAATAAATAACATATTCAAATTTTTATATTTTAGCTTCCCACATAAAACATGTGGGAGTACAAAACACAAGCCTGTGCCTTCATTAACATAAACTCTATCCAACAGCTGAGTTGGGGGAAGTCTACATTTTTCACCCAGAGGGTGTTTGGGCACTGGAAGAGGATCCCTAGGGAAGTGGTCACAGTTCCAACCTGACAGAGTTCAAGACAATGCTCTCAGGCACAAGGTGTTATTCCTTGGAATCTTCTGCAGGGCCAGGAGTTGGACTCAATGGTCCTGGTGGGTCCCTTCCAACTCATTATATTCTGTAGTTTTATGACTCAGCTCATTGTGATGTAAACTTCAAGGGAAGATCTTCTAGTGCCAGGGTATTTTATGGATCACCTTCTTCTTGAAAGAAAGCTTATATCAGGATATACTTCACATCTACTGCTATTTTTGCCTGGCAGACTATCCAATAGCAAAGAATTCATCAGGATGGAACTACATAATGCTGTGCGAAGTAACATGCATGTTACAAGTTACTGATAATCATATGTATCCTGTCTAGGATAAATTTGTTCATATTCCACATATTTTATCTTGAATTTACTGGATTACATGGCTGTTAAATTTGTTGCACAAGCAAAGTTTATGAGGCAAATTAAATAGCTTCATTTTTAAATGTAAAAATTTAAAAGTAAAAATGTGATCACTTCAACCTAATTTTTAATTTTGGTTTACTTAATTTCAAAAATATTTATAAATGCAAAGGAGAGATTTTTTTTTTTTTTAAATCATGTCCTTTCTGCCTCCTCTGTTCCAAATATGCAGATTTGAAGCATATGAGAATATAATAAAATTTTATGTTGTGCAAAAAGGCACAGCTAGGCACATATCCAGGGAGGGAGATCCATAACACTGCTGTGTAGATATAAAATACTTGCTTCTGGTATTCCTCACTTTTGATTGACAAGGAAGGTAAAAAGTAAGAAACCAAGAGTCTTTGTTATATCATGCTAGCAAGAGAACACACAAAAATATTGCTGCAAATATGAAGACAGGTGTCTTAAAAGATTAGACAGAATAAAGTATCAAATAGCTGATATATAGAGTGCCATTTTTGGCCTAAGAAAAGGTACTTACTAGTAGTAAGGGACAGCAAAAAGAAAAAAGTAACCAAATAAATTTTCTATCAGAGCAGTACAGGTTAGAACTTTTTAACCGGTGTCTTCTATATTAATTATATTAATTCTTAATAATGGAAGCTGAAAATAACATTCACATGACCCTTTTTACATCTGAAACCTCAATATAGGGTATGAACATCCCTTAAATCTTAGAACTTCTACCCATACAGAACTCTTAAAAATTACTAATCCCACAAATATCTTTCCCGAGAAAAGGGGTGATAAAAAAATATGCAAGGAACCATTTATTAGTGAGAAATGTTATTTCAGTCTCTGAATTCCTTTATGCTCCTTGAACTGATCTAAAATGAACATTTTACCATCGGTTCATTTTCTTTTTTTTTTTTTGTTACTTATCAGGAAACCAGGCCCTGGGAGGCGATCAGTCTGTTTGAGCAGAGCATTGTGTCCACAGAGCCCATCCACATCTCCCTTCACAGGAGGATGCAACATGTGCATGGTGCCTTCATCACCTTGGCAGCCTATTTTAGTCTGCTTCTACATCAGGAGGCTGTCTGTGCTCAGCACTGATAACAAAACCCTATCGCTTTTCAGAGTGACAGGGCACAGTGACATATCAACACTGGGAGTTAAGCGAAAAGCCCCTTCTAATTTAACTGCTAATCTGCTGAAGCTGTGTTCAAACCTAGCACACTTGTTTTCAATTAAAACTTTCTTGTAACTAGAAAAAAAGTTTAGTTTGTGTCTTTGCCTTTTCGGGTTGCAGTCGAGTCAGAAAGGAGCTGAAAAGCTAGGAAACAGAGTGGAGTGCTTTTTCACTCTGTTAAATGTCAGACACTTGTTTTTCAAATGGAAATTGAACAGAATACCCCTTCTAGTACTAAACTTATGGAAGGTTCTTTCTCAAAATGAGAATTTTTCTCTAAAGTAAGATATAGAATTATTAACATATATTGGCAAAAAAATCCATTACTCAGTGTTAATTTAAAGCCTGTGTCTGGAATTATTAACAGTAGAATGGAAAAGGTTTAGTACAAGTTGTAATGCATTTGGCTCTTTGAGCAACAAAAGCAATGATTTCAGTAGATTTTTAAGGCGATACTGGCAAGCAATCAGTCTCTGCTCCTAAGTGTTTTCTTTAGCATTCACTGCTGTCTCAACAAGCTAACCTACAGCACCAGGTTTTTAGACTATTAGCAAAAGGAGAATGTACTTCAAACTATAAAAAGCTGGTGTTGCTTGGACGAGAAGAATGTTGATAATACACTGATGTTTTGACTGTTGCTACGTAGTCCATACCCTAAGGAAAGGGGATAAAAACTCTTTATAGGGTTTCATGTTCTAAAAATGAGGAGCTACACAAAAAGCTGAGAGGGAGCATGACCGGGACAGGAGGCTGGAACTGATCAAAGGGATATATTCCAAACCCTGGAACTTCAGGCCCAGCACATAAAAGGGGAAAATTGGCTGGAAGGCAACAATTGCTGTTCAGGGATGGGCATCAGTTAGCATTATTGTGCATCACTTGTTTCTCTTGCGTTTTGCTACTCTCTTTTACTCTTTATCAGTCCTGCTATTGTTATTGTTGTTATTATTACCAATAATTTATTGTTATTTTTACTATTCTTAATATAATAATATTTAGTGTTAAATGCATATTTTAATTGAAATTACTATTTACTGCTTTTTTTTTTTTTCAAATATTAATTTATTATTTTCCCAGATCAAGAAGTTTGCCTATTCTTTCTGATTCTCCTCTCCACCACTGGTGATTCTGGTGGTGGGAGTTAGAGTGGAGTTGCATAGCACTTAATTTCCAATTGGGGTTGAACCAACACACAGTTTTAGAGAACATTTAAAGCAGAATCCACATGAATCTGAAAGAAATTTCTGAATTAACATTTTCCTTTGGAAAGACAGCAAGTTTGCTGGCAATTTGTCTCTTGAATAACAGCGTGATTCTTTTTCCTTTTTCAAAAGAGCTTTTACTTTTCTTGGTTGCCATCAACACATGGAAAGTTGTTTCAGTGTGTTGGCTACATGCCAAAATACTATCTTCTATGTAATCACATGAGTCAACCTGCCATTATTTGACTGATCAAGACTCTGGCCTATGGAAAATAAAACATATGGCCTATATCCCAAAAATACTATGTCGGTAAATATAAAACTAAAATTAATGACAACTAGTACTAGATGTTTGTTTTCTTTTGGATTTTTTGTTTCTTTTTTCTTTTCTTTTTTTTTTTTAAGATTCAGTTGACTGAAATGCACATAAAAATGTGAATATTTTGAATTTCACAGTTATGCAATGCTATGTTGTATTTGCTCCTAACTAACAGGATACTGACTACCATGTTTACAAACCTAAAACAGGCAAAAAGATACTAGTCAAAGATGTATATTTATGTTTAATAGCTAGCCTAATACAAAAAAATCTCAAGCTCTTAAAAATACTAAGTAGCTATAATGGCATGTACAGCATACTATGTATTTTTTCCTCTGAAAGCATTCTTATTTACATCTAATTTTAAATATCAAAGTAAAATTTATGCAGTTAGTATCTCATGAATTATTTAGAACTCTCTTTCTAATATTCTATGCTAATTCAAATATAGTTTCCTTTCCTTGAAATTCTGCTTGAATATGTAAATTCATCATTCTTAGCAACAAGATACAATAAAGTTTCATTAATGAGTTATTTTTGTCCCAACTTTTCAGATAGAATTAGCATAGAATTGAGTAGAAGCTGCCATTCCTTGAATAATATTTTCATTGTATATCTTTGCTCCTGAGGAAAATTTTATCAAGCAAGTATCAAACTCTGTGCTCAGCAAAATAAGCTGTTCCAAATTTGTTAAATCAGTTTTAATCTGTTCTCTGGAAGGAAATTTATCTTAACTGTTGTCCCATCCATCAGACATAATACCGAGTTTTTTGCTGAGGATTATGTCAGCAAGGAAACTGTGGTCATATGTCCACATGGACCTTCACAGATACTATTATATACAGTTCTTGCCCCTGGATTCTACAAAATGTTTCTCCTTCCTTTCCTCCCAAGCTCTATTTTCTTAGAAAATTAATACAAGGATTTTTTAGTGGAAGTGGCTGAGATGTTTGCTATTTATTAATTATAAACATTGTCTTTCTGTATATAAACATACATGTATGTTATATATCTGTATAACATATATGCATGCTTAACAATATAAATTAAGAGTATTTTAAAATTTTTGGGTTAACTTTATATATCTCAGTCATGTCTATCTGATAATTTTATAGGGGATGAAAAGGGAAAGAAGTATCCTAAACTGCACAATATGCTGTGCAAAGGAGAGGCTGTACAAATCACACTTGAAATTCAAACAGATTCGCCAGATCCTATGTGTTCTCAGAAGAGTAAATCCTTTGCAATATGTAAGAGAAGTTCTAAATATTCTGACACAAAATTATTTTATGGAGCTGTATAAAGAGCTGATAGTGAAGAAGATTAATTCATCTGTGGCTTTACCAATATATTCCATCTGCAATATTGTTTTAAATCTGTGTTGCATAGTGATGAGGACAACACTACTGTAAAAGTACCCATAACTGCTCTGTGCTAGCAGCTGTCCTTAAGTTGTTTTCCTATGAGCCAGTCAAATTCTAATGGGTCTAGGTCTCACTGAACTGTAGAAAAAATTAACTATGCCTATGAATGGCTTAGCTCTACATTATATTTTGTCCTTCCTCTGTGATGTTAGTTTGAATGTGATGTGGCAGTCCTAGGACCCTCTCATTTGGTCTCAGCCATAAAAGGCCCAGTATGAGAATTGTATCTCAGAAGCTGCTTACATGTCATAATCCATTATAATTTCTATAATCCAGGAGGCGAAAATTTCAGTGAAAATTTCTAATGTCCAGCTGCAGCATTGGCTTCCTAAAGGGAATCTGCTTTTTGCTTTTGGTTGTTCAGTGCTAAATGACAATTTGCCAGATGATGTAAAACTGAGTCTTTTCTATATTTAGTAAGATACAAGTCTGCTTAGTGAAACACAGATAGACACAGATAGTAATTGAGTTTTCCATAATGTGTTATAAGCAAGCAAAGTGAAATTGTCTGCATCCATAGTACTCTGCTCTTTGTATTACAATATTCTTTCTAAAGAATGAGCTGAAGATATTCACAAATATGGAAGGCATGAAGTTGGTGTCTCAAAGGTAAAGTCAGTAATCTCTCGGAAAATCAGGTGCTCGAATATTTCATCAAGAGTTATGACCTTTTTCAGTGCACAGTTCTCTACAAATACAAGCATGGACAATTTCACATAATTCAAAATCTCTGTAGTAAGTCAGAAAAAAGTGTGAATGGGAAAATATGATGCATGAAAAGAGGATTAGAAATGACTAAAAGCCTAATGACCTCACATGACAACAATCAAGTAAATAGTGTTTTAGAAACAGATCTCAAACATTTATTTCATGCTTTGAAAAACTATGTACTAAAATTTAAAAGCAAAAAAGAAAACCCAAATAAACAAATAAACAACAACAGTTCTTTAAAACGTTGGGAGCAGGAGATAGAAACCACCCTGCAAAATGTTTTTTATTTTAGGAAGTAAAAGCATCAAGGTCTTGTTGATTGTACAATCTTATATAACTGACAAATGTAGTTTGTTTTAAACCATAAAGCCTCCAGCAAGGTGGTACAGTAGAAAAAGATCTAATCATTCATTTGGGACAATACAGTTCAAGTCTTAAAATTTGTGATCCCCTATAAAATGGGTGATGCCTCAGCTCCTTCTCAGAGTCTTAAAAAAAAGTTACATGGTTTAGAGCCCATTCTTTATAGAGGGCATCAGATTAAAACCTTGTACCAGAAGTCATCATTCATATAAAACACAGAGTGAAAGAATATCTAGAACTTCAGTTATTGAATGTTTTTGACATACATAAATCTATCTCCCTTCAGAATGATGGTGTAATGGCCAATCACATACCCATCCTAATTTGAATGATAATGACCCATGGATTTCTCTGGCTTCCAGTGCTTCTTGAGGTAAAGACATATACAGCCCATAGGTGACCTGTGCAAATCTCAGCATTTTCATTTGTTCTACTGAACAACATTTGGAAGATATCCCCAATAGCATTTTGAAGTAAAACTTTTTTAGGATATGACTTCACAGACTCGAGGTTATTTACACATAAACTTTTTAAAACATGTTGATTTGTGGATTGCGAATCTGGAATATGTTGTAAGGTTCAGTATAAGACCAAAGCATTGTTCTGGCAATTTACTACTCTTCCTAATAAAACTGAAAAATAATTTGCTGACAGAAAGCTGGTGGCAGGTGTGCTTTACTGTTGACAGCTGCATTTCTGACATGGATCACAGAGAAACTGTAGTGTTCGTGCTAGAACATCTGGGCCATTTGATCAGATTTCAAGTTCTAATTCAAATTTGCTGTCTATTATCATTTTACAAGTACAGGAAAATAGTATTATGATGCAGTGTTCATATCAGCAGAAGAAAAAAAACATAAATTATTATCTGAAAACAGTTTCCTGCTAAGAAAGACAAATAAAGTAACAACTAGTACCACAGAACCAAGACACTTATTTACACTTTTGTAATGCTCAGAAATACTTTGCAAGATTGACATTAAAGACAACAAAAAAAAATTTTAAATAATATGTCAATACATCAATATAGAATATTTCTCATATAGTAGATAGCTTTCTTGACTGCATATTTTTAAGAAGTTTCTCTCATTATAACAGCCACTGAAATTAGAGGATCTGAATTCCTTGAGGCATTTGTTGTTCTAGAAAATTAAATGCCAGGTTACACTGAAACAAATAAACATCAAAAATATAACCAAATGATAATGTTAGTCACATGATATTTCACCACCCTTTTCTTAATAAGTTCAGGGTTTCTTAGGCGCAAAACTATTGTCCACATATGAGTAGCTTTTGCAAGATTAATTAGAATGTAACTGGATATGTTTCAGTGTTACAACAGTTAGTATTTAGGAAAGGATGAAACCTTCAGCTGTCTACCTGAACAGGCCTTAGAGCATCTATCCAGTCTACTGGTAAACTTTTGAGAGAGTTTTCTTGCTTCACATTAGAAGTTTACAGAAGTTTCCACTTTGTTTATGTGTACATCACAAAACAAACAAATGGAGCTACCCCTGCTACACACAGCTGCTGTTGGAGTTTAAATCACAGCAAGAGCTTCTGAGTAACCACAGAGTAGTTGCCTTCCTCTCCCTTCCTCTGCAGGCACAATCTCTTTCGAGTTGCTGCCACCTCTTGTTCACTCTTGTTCACTCTGCTGCTGTGGAGTGGCAGTGGCACCCACGCTCAAGAGCAGCAGCAGTTGCCAGGGCTTCATCATGCTTGTGTTCCTTATGCACCTCTCATCTTTACCCTTGCTCTAGCTCTGCACAATAAAGTTCAGTAGTGGGGCTTTCATCCACCTCGGGAGTTAGTTTCAGATTCCAGTCAGTTTTGGCACTCTTCTACAGATGTAACAGCATTCTGGACTCTAGAGCACTAGCTTATCTGCTCTTTTGCTGTTGAAAAATCAGACCAATCTTGAGAGAAGATTAGCAATCACCTAACTGAGGAGAATAAAAATTAGGTAAATACATTAAATAAACCTGTAGCCTTAAGCAAACTACTGCAAGAGAATGAATGACTAGGAAGACAAAACTTTAGTATTTTCTTTACAATTGTAGCTGTATAGATAATTTCTACTTAATCTCTATTTATGAAGATGTGCTTTTAAAGTAATTTATATAAAAAAAACTAGGAAATCTGCAAATATCTGCTTCACATATATCTCATCAAAACAGATGCACTGAGTGCACAAAGTATTCTCTGGTCATTTTTACTAGTGAAATAGGGCAGAAGAGTACCACGAGGAGTGTCTTTAAATATTTAATCTGGTTTGTGTTCAACCTATTTTATTATAAATGCTTGCAGTAGATGTAAGTACAAAGAAAACTAGGTCATGTGTAAACACAGAAGCAGTAAAATCATAAACAAGAGCAGATGCATGTGATCAAACTGCAAGTAAATAATTCACTTATACTATATAATTGAATATTGTAATGTCAGTGCAAAGGACTAGGATGCTGTAACCTTGATGTATCTGCGCCATTTTAAAGCCTTGAAGTCCAAACTAAATTGTGTCCTAAATATTTCTTATATCCTTCTTTTAAGATCTCAGCTTCCTATTTTATTGAATAACAATTAAAACATTAAGGAGTTTTACTTCATATTTAAGAAAATACGGTGAGATGCTGGCACATGTTACCAAACTTGAGACAAAGTGTACAGTATTCCTGGCAACTCTGACTAGAACTGCAAGTTCTCTAGATGAAGAAATTTAATTAAGAGTGAGTGATGGCTTCATTTATTCTAGGAAATCATGCTGACTTGGAAGTCTTTATTCCAAATAGTATACTTTTTAAGGTTGTTCTATAAAGATTCTACAAACACAGTCTTGTTTGAAGAAAAATAGCACCTTGATTAGAGGTCAAAGACACAGTTTAAAGAGTTAAAAATCTGAGTATAACCAGACTTATCATTAATAGTTATCAACATTCTACATCTGCAAATTACCATCTATGAGAAAATAAACAATTGATCTGAAAACGGCTGCTAAAAGTCTCTCTACAAAAAGTACAACTGACATTGAACAGCTTTAGGTGGGGCTTACAGAAGTGAAGTCCCTCCCACTGCAAGCAAAAAAGCAGGTTTGACCAATTGGTGAAACTGAATAAGCACAAGCTTATGGGGCCCAGGATTCTGAGGGATTGATGGTTGATGCAATTCCAAGGCACTACTGATGTTGTACAAAAACTCATGGTGATCAGGCAGAGTCCCCAGTGAAGTGAGAAATGAAACATGTCTCCTATTTCTAAAATGGGGAGAAAGGAGGTTGGGGAAAAACAGACCAGTGGGCCTTACCTCTGTGTCTGGGAAGATGATGGAATAAAGTTTCATGGATGGAATGCTAAGGCTCATGAAAAACAAAGAGATGTCATGAGACAGTCAGGCATTTCACTACTGGCAAATTATACGTGACCAATGTGGTTGTCTTCTATATGGTGGAATGACTACAACAGCTGACAGAGGAAGACTGGCTGATGGAATTTACCTAAGATTTTGTAAATTCTTAAATACAGTTGCACATGCCATTCTTGTCTCCACAGTGGAGAGACAAGGATTTGAAGGCCTGGAACACCTCGCCTATGAAGACAGGCTGACAGAGCTGGAGGCTTTCAGCCTGGGGATGGGAAGGCTACAAGGACTCCTAATTTCAGCCTTTCAGTACTTAAAGAGGGCTTATAAAAGAGAGGGACGCTTACTGTATACATGCACAGGTAGTGATAGGACAAGTGGAAATAGTTTTAAATAAACAGTGGAGATACTTACATTAGATTTTTAAAATAAATTCTTTACTGTGAGGGTGTGGGAGACTGGTGAAAATGACGACTGGCTCAAAACAAGAGAAGTGTGTGTGTGTGCAGGGAACAGGAAAAGTTCTGAGGAAAGTGTGATAATGCACTGCTCTGCACTCCATCTGCCTGGAGGCTCTAGTCCAGCTGCCAGTCACTGACACAACTGCAACACTGGAAGCAAAGCTCCAAGCCCCACTCAGAAGGCCCAGAGTGGCCAGATGACTGGAAGCCCCACCTAGGAGAGGGCATGGCCGCAGGAATCCACAGCAATTAAAACCATTGCACAATTCCTCATCTTCTAGGATTTGACAATAATATGGTTTTTTAATCTTCCAGGAACTTTTGTCAAGTTTTTCTTTGTGCCACCTCAGGGAAAAGTAGTATCTTAAGACCCATTAAAACAAATTCACAGATGGAGGACCAGAGGTTTATGAAGAGTGATGAGATATTGTTAACAGGTTGCTCAGAAAAGTTGTGGATATGCCATCCCTGGAAATGTTCAAGGGCAGGTTGGAAGGGGCTTTGAAAAATCTGATCTAGTGAAGGTTTCCCTGTGTTTGGCAGTGGGGTTAGAACTAGATGATCTTTAAAGTCTTTTCCAATCCAAACTGTTCTGTGATTGTAGTACATATGTACCAGCATGATTCAGCAGGGCGTTCATGTACAGGACTTGAAATACTTGTTCCTCTTCAGCTAGTGTCCACAACAGCATTCCTTTCTAGTTTTTCATACCAGTGATGCAGTGTTTTCTATAAATAGAGACATTTTATACATGTAAGAAAGTAAAAGAAACATGCTGATGCATTTACCATAGTTCTCCTGTATATCATTAAAGAATTGCAAAAAGGTAAGGGTAGTAAAAATGACCACATTTCTTAACTAAGGAATATGTACATTTGATGTAGACCTGACAAATATTATGTGACAGATCACACATCTCAGCAGAGTCCTCATGGTCTGTAACAAGGAGAATGCCATGCACCAGCTGTTATGAGCTGAAGGGGTTGTTATTGGTCTTTCACCCTGTTTGTGGTACCCAGCATGCTGTGTGCACAAGTCACCATGCCAAATCTGCTATCATTCTTCCCTGACCAATAACTGCAGCCTTATGGCTGTGTGGTTATGACTGAATCAGATACTGATGCTCAATATCTATACCTAAAAAAATGTTGATTACTGTGTTGCCTCAACAGTGAATTGCCTTCCAAATCCACACTTAATTCAGTGACTAATATTGGCTTATAAAGTTGAAGTGTTACTCCTACATCCGTATATTGTATTTTGGACATATGTTTTCAGATTGGCTTGCTAGGCTGAAACAAAGTCCTCCAGATACCAAGATATTTCTTGAGTGGCATCACCACAGCACCAAGATATCAATCCTTTTATAAGGAAAAGGAGCTGAGAGCAATAATAATCAATCAGAACAGACCAAGCAACAGAGCAAGAACACAGTTCAAAGTTATTAATTATCAGTGTCTCTTTATTTTACTCTCTGAATGAGTAAATTGCTTCGGTTGGAAAGGAACATCATGACATAACACAAAGAATTTTACACAGAATATTTGTTTGCCTTTGCTTTTGTTTTAAAAAATTAGCAAATGGAATATTGACTCAACTACCCCAAAGAAGGAGAGAAAGAAAAAGCTGTCATAACACAGAGAAAACCATTTGCTTAAGGTTAGAAGCTGGAGGAGAGAGGTCTCTTATGATGGTGTGGGCATCTGGTCAGGAGAAATACCATCCACTACAAATTTCACAATCTCTATTTACTTTTTTTTGTTTAAATTGGTCCAAAAATACCTACAAAAATAAGCCTTATGGCTAATTAAAACTAGTATAAAGAGAAAAACCTAGACTGATAGACATCCTACTGAATATGAAGGAACTCATTAGGAGAAAGCCTTTATGTCATCTCTGCGCTATCATACTGAATCACGTTCATGGTTTTGGTGGATGAAGAAGATTCAGACTGAAAGATGTAATACTCTTTCAGAAACATCTTCTCTGGGAATATGTCATGACAACACATATTTCCTTTGGTTTAAACTCTCTCATGTTCAGGCATCAGAAAAGAATTAAACTGATAAAATATTTTACTACCTTGTCCCAATTATTTTTCAGTTTGTTTTTGTTTGTTTGTTTTTGTTTGTTTTTGGTTCTGTATTGTTGCTTGTTTGGTTGGTTTGGTTTTGGTTTTGGTTTTTTTTGGAGATTTTTTCCAGGCTATATGTCCTTCCCACATGACATGAGCCTCTGAGGCTAGCCAAGATCTTGCATTAGGTATTTTTCATGGGCAATTTAGGGTCTTGTATGCACATTAAGGCTTGCTTAAATATGCATGCTGCATGTAGTGGTATTTGAACACTCTTACCCAACTATTTTCCAGCCCATGCTAAGAGCCTTAAGGTAATTCTCCATAAACAGAAATATTGTCTTCTGAGACTGGCAAATCAAACCATGAAGAAAAAAGAAGAACTTATTTAAAACAACGTAACCTTCCTCCCATTATATCTGAAATTTAACAGAAAATTAAATTAAGCTGGATGAGTATAGTTATAATTGTTCGTTGAAACTGCAGATAAAAACCTGGTACAGCACTATCTGGAGAAGTAGTTGGTTTTACTCTAAAGGGTGAAAATTTCACGAGATTGCAGTATATTTTTACCATATCAAAACTAGAGGAAAAAAAATATAGTAATGGTAGTCATAGCTCTTTAAGATACTTAGGGTAGATTCCATGTCTAGATGTCTAGAAACAGAGAAGTATAAAGGAGACTGCAGAGTGGCAGCCAAAAAAGAAGGAATTAAAAAAGAAAAGCAAAATGTTTCATATTTTTTAGCCAGCTTTTCTCCAGAAACTAGGCATGCTTTCAGATGTATGGGAAAGGAGAATATAAAATCAAGATTGACACCCATAGAAAACTATGTTGAAATGCAATTTCTAGGAATGGCAAAAAGGAAACCTGGTAGAAATTTGTCTAATTTTTTCTAAATAATTTAGGAGATTAAATAACGAGTGAGACTGGACATCAGCAATAATTTTTTTTGTAATGAAGGTGGTGAGACACTGTGCAGGTTGCCCCTAGTAGTGAATGTCGCACTAAAACTATTTCAAGGTCAGGGGCTTTGAGCAATCTGGTCTGGGGAAAGATGTCCCTGTCCATGGCAGAACAAACATCAAAGAAGCTCTCCAAAAGATATATGCCTCTACTCAACTACAATTATATTAACTTCAACAAATATTCCCAGATTATTGTTATTCTAGATCTTCATACATTTAAAAAGAGATATAGATGGAAGAAAATGACTTCAATTATCTCCTTTTGGGTAGCAGAGTTGATATGCACTGATGCCTTAAAGATATAGAGAAATTTATTTTTCACGTAGAAGTGAAGGAATTGAAAATACTCTGACAATTGCTGAATCTTGCTCTTTTACAGTTCTATCATATAATCCTGTATCTGAAATAAGGAAAAGCAAAAGAAAAGCGTATAAAAGAAACAAAAGCAAAAGCAAAGGAAAAAGCAAAATCAAAAGAGAAAAAGAAAGGAAAACGAAAAGGAAAAAGAAAAATAAAAAAATAATAAAAAGAAAAAATAAAAGATATGTTTATTTGCATCTACACTTTTGGTTAGCTTAAAAGTAAGTAATCCAAAAGGAATACTTGTAGCCTGACTTTCATTTTGGGACAAAGTTTTTGCTACCTCTCTTCCAATACAGTCCCTCACAGAAGTTTATTTTGCGTTAACCACTGCATGTTCATCATACTATTTCACCCTAAATATTTTGGAATTTGAAGAGAGAAGACATACATCTCACTTAAGAAAATTTTCTCAAAGTTCATAAATATGCAAAGTAGGCCTTAAAACAACAAAATGTTGATCATATTATGCAATAGTTCCTTACTTCATAAAGAACTATTCTGTGTGAAGGGATTATCTGATATTTCATTATACAGAGAATATCTGTGTATAACCTATCTCTAAGGTAAATGGAAACTTTATGAGATTTTCACTGGGATTGATCTGCAAAGGGGTTTGCAAGTAAAAAGCCTCTAAAGTATGAAAAAACCTGTAATTTTATAACATTATGCTTGTGTCTCTTTGTTTAGAGAAGTTTGATTTCTACTATATGTCCCATAACCTTTCCCATATGTCCAGATACAAAAATAGCCCTATCTTCTGTCCTCATTTTCTGCACAGCAAAATGATTAAAGTTGATTTGTGGGCTACTGTTCTGCCATATTTTTTTTAATAATCTATATGGCACAAGAACTAAGTGTATTTTCTGCATAAAAGGAATGGCTTGCACTGAAAAAATGTGTATTAGAGAGCAAGAATACTTAAGAATAAACTTCTCAAGATTCAAATTCAGAAAGAGCTGTCACTGCTGATTGGTATCTACTGATGAGAGTGGCAGTTTATTAATAATCTGTCATGTAAAGCTGACAGAGGGGGTGCTGAATTCTGCCCAGTTACACAATGAAATCTCCTCTAGAATTACCTACTTTCTGCTGAAAGACTTTTACAGACATAAATACACTTCAATGTTGTTTTCTGAATGTAGGTTACCTCTATTTTCTTCTCTTAATTCCTCATTATTGATAAAATGATCTGGCATAAGGTTAATCTTGGTCTCTGAGTATACACGTAGTCCAAATAAATACCAAGTTTCAGTACAGATACAAACTTGATAAACACTTTTAGGGTTATCAGTGTTCAAAAGGACAAATCATAGTACATGAGTTCCTTCCTTTTGATATGGCGTGGGAGAAAAACCAAAAAAGAAAATAGTATCTTTTCAAGTTGTACATTTTGATGCACTGCAAGCAATTTATCAACACGCAAATACCAGTGGAGTAGGAGGAGATGGAAGGAAGAGGTTGTACTGGAAGGAACTGCTAGGAGTACACAGAAATATGTGCTCTAGCTCATGATATGTACTTTATTTTTTTCCTCTCTCGTCACTAATTTTTAAATGAGATTAAAATTGCTAAGGAATTGTATTCTGAAATGCAACTTTTTTTTTTTTTAATTTAAAAAGTTGGTTGAATTTGCCACATACTACATGAGAAACTTCACTCAACATATCCAGTAATGAAATCCAAAATTATGAAAATTTGAAGTGTTTTCAGATTTCTTCATTATCCTTTCCCACTTTTCGATTTCAGTCTAATACAGTGAGCTGAGTGGAACAGACAATCAGACTGACAGAAGCTGGAAGCCAGTTCAGAAAGAAAATCACTTAAAACTTTGCAGCCAAGCACCACTGAAAGAGTCATGCTGAGGAAGCTGAATCTTTGACCTGACTTAGATTTTATGTTGTGTTCTTTGATGCATCTATTCAAAACATTATCTTTAATTGGAGCTATGAATTAAAATAATTTAAGAGCCTTTTGTTTAGGACTAACACTACAGATAGCTGTGTATTTGTTTACATGATACATAAGTGATTTTCTCCTAGAAATTCTGAAATACTCAGTTGATACCAGATTTTACTGTACTCAATGCCCAAGTGAATGGAAGTAAATCTATTGGGCAAATCTTCTCTGAAAACGAGCCACTAAGTATTTTTTCCTCTATTTGTTAGGAAATCATGCATTTGTGGGATACATCATCTAATGCAGACTATGAAATAAGGGGTTTTTTTTTCATTATGCAATTTTTCAGGTTTTATTTCTTCACAGTAGCTTACTGAGCATAAAGATTCAGGAAAACTCTTCAGCAGAACATGCACATGCTCAAAAGAATACAACATTTTCCTGAAAGATAATGCAGGTTTCACATGACAGCTTCTAATTTAATTTCTGGAAACCAACCATAACTGTGTATGAAATGAAAAAAAAAGTTTGCTTATTTTGCAACTTGATCAAACAAATATTGATCAGATTTCAGCTCAACTCTTTATAGATCCAAAAATGTTGACAATTCATGAGATATTTTTCAAGAAGATTATTCTCTGGGAAAATTGGTTTCATTCATGAGCAGAAGCTGGATGAAGATGAAAAGGCAGGACATTATCATTTGAAGCATGTGTCCAATAGCCTAGCAACTGTCTAAATATTCATTCTATTTTTAATTCCCTATTTTCAATGTGAATTTTAAATTATCAACTCTCTGATAAACTGATAACAGCACTTTCAGTACAGCAGTGAGTAAAGTTACCATTTCTCTGCTTCCATGAAAAACATGAAATATAGAGAAAATAAAAGACACAACAAAAAGTGGATTCAATTCTATTTCCCAGTGTGCAATGCAGTAAATTGGCTACTCTATATGGTATTTGTAAAGCTCTTTAGATATTTACTGGGAAAATTCAATCTTCCTGTCAATTTATGCAAGGTAGCGGCATAAACTAGTGACTCACTTATTTTATGTTTTTTACGAGCCCAGTGAAAATAATGCATATGAAAGATATAAATACCTGCATAGGTAAGAAAGTGTAGTATGTTGACCTGACTGACAAGAGCTTATAAGATCAAGCTCATTAGAAGTGCATGAAAAAGGACTTCAGTTGCAGGCCACCAACATTAATAGTAGTCTTTTCACTAGGTTTTGAGGAAAAAAAAACCAGAATATTTCTCAGGTTTATAAAAATCCAAAAGCTGTTCAAGCATTATTACTTTTTTTTCCTTCTTTTTTTTTTTTTTTTTTTTTTTAAGAAAGGAAAAGAAATAGTTATTCTCGACTACAAAAAGTTTTAGATTTATCTGTAATGTAATTTTGTCTTTTAATTCAGGGATATAGTGTGTGTCCTAGCTTTCTAATCACAGAATCAACTAGACCATGGCATTAACTGCCACATCTAGTCTTTTGTTAAATACCACCTGGGATGCTGACTCCATCCCCTCCCTGAGCAGCCCATTCCAATGCCTAATCACACTTTCTGTGAAGAATGTCTCCCTAATGTCCAACCTAAACCTGGGAGAAGAGGCCAATCCCCCCCTGGCTACAGCCTCCTTTCAGGGAGTTGTAGAGAGTGATGCAGTCTCCCCTGAATTTTTTTCTTCAGGATAAACAACCCCAACTCCCTCAGCTGCTCTTCACAGGACTTGTTCTCCAAACCCTTCACCAGGCTCCTTGCCATTCTCTGAACACGCTCCAGCACCTCAACAGCTTTCCTATCTGGAGGGGCTGAACACTGGACACAGCTCTCAAGGTGCAGCCTAACCTGTGCTGAGTACAAGGGGACAATCCCCATCCTGGCCCTGCTGGCCACACTATTACTGATACAAGCCAGGGTGCCACGTGGCTTTTTGGCCACCTGGGCACAGCTGGCTCATGTTCAGCTGCTGTCTGTCACTAACCCCAGGGCTCTTTCTGCCTGAACAGTGTCCAACTACTCTGTCCCCAGCCTATAGTGCTGCAGTGTCGTGGCCAAAGTGCAGGACATGGCACTTGAACTTACTAAGTCCCATGTCATTGGTCTTAGCCCATCGATCCAGTGGTACACGTTTCTCTTCAGAGGACCACACTCCAGCTGGGTCACCTGGTCATAAAAGGAGATCAGGTTGGCCAGGCAGGACCTGTCCCCCCTAAATCCCTGCTGGCTGGGTCTGAGTCCTTGGCAATCATGTAGGTGCTGTGTGATAACACTTGAGCTAATCTGTTCCATAACCTTGCCAGGCACCGAGCTGAGGCTGACTGGCCTGCAGTTTCCCACAGGGTCCTTTTAGCCCTTCTTGTAGATGGGTCACATTGGGTAGCTTCCAGTCATCTGGGGCCTCCCTGGTAAGCCAGGAATCATGTGATGTAGTGATGGAGACTGATTTGATGAACTCTTCTGCCAGCTTCCTCATCACTCTAGGATGGATCCCATCCAGTCCCATTGACATAAGAGCATCCAAGTGGCTCAGCAGGTCAGTAATCGTGTTTTCCTGGATTACAGGGGGGCCTATTCTGCTCCCTGTCCCTGTCTACCAGATCAGGAGGCCAGTTGTCCTGATGAGTACCTGTCTCTTGCAGCACTACAAAATGGTTGTACAGTATCTTTTGGTTTTGGGGAGGAATTTCTTTCTTTGGAGAGTTAGTAGATCTCTACTAATATAAATGGAAAACTTCTTGCTATGTTGCATTTTTATTGTTTCATATGTTCTGTAATAATGTTAGTGGCTGGATGAAAGAGAAAACTTTACCTTGAACTTAAAATTTCCATTTCCTATTCCACATCCTTTGCAAAAAAGGAGTAACTATAAGCAGATATTGACACGGCTCCTAAATACAAGGTAATAGGTTCAAAATATTTCTTCCCATTTCCCATATACTGAAACCAACCAAGCAACCAAGAAAAATTGTGTTTAATGGGATGGCTGTAATTGATAAAGAAGTTCAAAGATATTTTAGAAAATCAGTCTAAGAACATTTCTAATAATCCAGTGACAATTGTACCCACTACTGTGTCCATTACAAGTGATTTCTTGTATGTCAAGGAGAGGCATGCCTGCCACCCATCAAATAATTTAAATAATGTAACTGGAGAAACTTATTCCAAATTTTATGCCCATTTATCTGAGAAATACCAGTGTTTCTTCCTGGCTCAATTTCCTTTAGTTTCAAACAAATTTTTATCTTTTGCAGCTGCATATGATAAGCCCTGTCTCTTATCCACAAACCCTGCCTCTTAAGCAAGTTTCAAGGGACAATAATTACTGGATGAAAACTTCTTTATAACAACATTCTTTGTAAAGAACAGGACATAATCACCATTGCAAAACCCTGAGGATTATTATGTGGATTTCTGGTTTACATTAGAAGAGATTTACTCTCATTGTATGTTTAGCTCCATCAATCTGAAAATGAGATTCAGGCTACCTTTCCTTTTAAAGCTGATTTTAATTTCAGAAATAATCATACACCCAAGAGATGCAATGGCATTCTCAGAGGTAAAAAAGAGAATATCATCAAGATTGCATATCATCATTCTAATGATAATTTGCCCTAGGCTGTGACCATGGTAGGACTTTTTAATCAATATTTTCAAAGTATGCTTTTTTTAAAAAGATAGTGTTTTCAGTATAAGAGCTATTTTTTTTCCATTTCATACTTTATCCAAGTTGGTTAACTTTCATTGGTTCTATTCCTTAACAAAATAATTAATTTAGTGACTATTATAAAAGAAGTAATTTTTAGGTAGTACTTTTAATCTTTCAGAAAGAGAGATTTTTTTTCCAGCAGGAGTTATTTTTTGTGACTTCAAAAAAAACCAAAAAAGGACAGTAAAAGAACACCAGAACTTACTCACAATTTACATATAACCTCTTACCATGATATGACAGCAAAATATCTATCCATACCTTTTTACATGTTAGTGAACCCAGAATGAAAAGTATTAAAAGATAAATTTGCTGTACTACTTTTCCCTCTTTATTACACTTGTGCTTGAAATTTCCATTAAAAGAACAAGTGGTTAAGCACTTTTACAGTGCTTTTAGGAAAATACTACTTTGCACATTAGAAATGCATAAATACACTTTTCTATGTGTGCATATGTACGTATCTATCTATAAAGCAAAAATGCAATCAGAGACTATACAGGATCAAATCTGAATGCATTCAGGAAGACTAATATGCTCTTAAATATATATGCCCATATTTGTTTGTATTTATTTCCATCCATTCATATGTAAATAAGTAATCAGGTGTAAAGTTCTCCAAATACAATATTAACTGCAGTAACTAGCATCAAGGTGTTTCCAATTAACATACAAACAGACCTATAGAAATACCGCTGATAATTTTTGAAACAGGATGCAGAGGAATTCATGTTAAATGGCATTTTGAGATTATGACTGCAAAGTCTGTCTTCAAAAAGATTAATTTTAAAATCGAAAAATAGATGTTTCTTGTTATATTGGTTTTCTAGATTAAAAAAGATAAATTATAAACAATTAAAAATTATGGCATTTCTGAGATGATAAAATGTTATGTCACAAACACAGATTGATGGAAATTATTTTCACAAGTGTTGGCTTGTAGAAATACACATTACAAGCTGAACATAAATAAATAAAACTCAAGCTCACTATCCACGTCTACTTCCTTCCTTCCACTGCTTTCACTGATATATAAAGATACCAAAAGGGTGAATAGGACAACTATGGAAAGTTAGCAGAATTGATCCAGCTGCTTACAGTCCTAAAGGGAGAGACACATGCTTCACAATTTTTGAAGCTGCATGCTGCCCCTTACAGACTCATCTGAGATCATCCACAAGGTGTCAGGAAGCAGATGGTTTTTGTTTTCTTCCATTGCATATTTTTAAAAATTAATGTTTCTCTCTAAAGGAATATATAGTGAATTTAAATGACTGATTTGTAGCTTTTTGGAGAAAATTTGACATAGTCCTGAAATTGTATTTTCCTCTTTTAATCACATGAGGTAACAGATAAATAAAGTATATGAAAGGAGTTAAAAAATTAAGACCTGAACTAGGAGAGCTAGAAAAAATAGTAAAAAGAAGTAGGTCAGAGGAAAAGAGTTTTCTGGGTTTCTGTGGGTGCTTTCATTTAGTTAGATTTGTTTCGTTATTTTTAACTGTTATTTATTTATTTTGTATAAAAATAAAAATACTGCCATTAGAGGTTGGCACGGACATGACCTTGACCAAGGTTGGTTAAGTTTCTGGTATTCATTTTACAATGAAATATTTATTTTCACCCATTGATTCTGTATCAGATAATTCTATTTTTTTTCAAATCGCCATAAGAATGATTATGTAATTCTTAAGTGAAGAAGTAAGTTGAAGTAATTTATTTATTAAGTAACATTTAAAAAACAGACACGTAATATAACATCATTGTTAAAAATACCCAAAATAACATAGTAAGATTTAGAAAATCATTATTAGTATTACTTAGCTTTGCCTGTGTCCTGTTTTTAGAGTCTTTATAATAAATTATTAAATCCGGCCTACCACAAACCTTTGTTTAAACTTTTAACTCAACAAAACATGGTTTTGATCCAAATTTTGCAAGGATTCTTTAATATTCAGTAGCTGTCTGTATCATTCTAACTCTTACTTCAGTCGTCTGTAAGAAAGTTCTCTGACAAATCTGCTGTACATTCAGTTTACAAACAACACTGAGGAGAATCCTATGTTTTACAGACATCACTGAACTTTATTAATTCATCCAAGGAATTAGACTATTTATCTTTCTACTTAAAGTAGATTAAAAAGATGCTAATATTGGAAAGAACCCTCTTACATATTAAATCCCTATCAGATACATTGTTTTAATTGCTCCAACTATGCTAAACTTAAGTGATCCAATTCAAAGAAGTGGCAAATTGGGTTTTTTTGTGGGTTTGGTTTTTTTCTTCTTTCTGGGTTTTTGAAGGTTTGAGAGTTTTTTTCCTGGATTTTCCTATAAAAGTTAATGATTTCTGTCTTTTATCATTTGAGTGGGGGTTATTTTTATTTTTAATATCAAATCCCCCTCCCCCTTACTTTACTATAACATTATTATATATACCAATTATTTAATGCAGTTAGCTTAGCTGCCTTCTATATTCTTACCCATAAAATTCCTGTATCATAAAAGGTTCCTCAAACCATGAGATAGCATTGTCTTTGTATACTCCTTTCTTTGAGAATCTAGCTTTATTGTACACAATACACACACATATATATGCTTGTATGTATTTTATAAAGCATCAGTTGTTCAAAACATAAAGGAAAAACATTACCATAAATCTTATATTAACTAATATACCAATATTATAGTGAAACTTCTCTAACAATCTCTTCAGTTTCTTGTTATTAAGCACTTCCAGTGTTTCCTCAACCACCAGAAATTAACAAACGTAACAAGGCAATTGTCTATACAGTTCACAGTTTTGACAATACCAGATTTTCTTACTGATAAAGAATAGCAATGATCAATTTCGTTCTGAAAGACTGAGAAAAAGAACAAGAAATAACCTCATGCAAAACCAGCAGAAACAAAATGGAAACAAAGTCCACCAGAGCTGTCCAGATATTAAGAAAGAATATTTCACATGATTTTCAAAAGTTGATAAGACAAAATTTTAAATTTTAGGCTTTCACAAGAAGCCTTTTAAACAGAAATATGCCATAGAACTCAAAACTTGTAACTCAGTACAAAAGTAGCAATATGGCAAAACTGAACTACTACCTTCACACAGTGAGTGGAAACACAAAGCAAAGCTGACAGATCTGTTCCCCTGGGTTTAGATTTCCACTGTCTAGAAGTGCTGCTTGCTGCCCATGTATGCACAGTATGACAGCTATTTGTGTTGTACAAATGAGGTTTACTCATGAGTTTGATCTCAACTGCATGCTAATCATATTGTCCCTTGTTATGAAACAAGCACTTTACTTTGTTATGTCTAATATTATGAAATAGGTTTAAAACACGGGAGAATACTTTGGTAACCTATTTAAGCTTGTTTGTCTCAATAGCTTTATTACTTTACATATCAAATTATTTCAGGAACATGCTAAATATCAATGTATTTTGTTCCATTAACTTCATGTTAAACATAACGTTTCTCAAAAAACTTAGTATATGGACAAGTATAAAAATTGATTTATGGCAACCACAGGTTCCTAGTAATTTTATATATAGTAATTTTATATAGTTTTCATTATAACAGCTATCTGTCTCATCTCTCACTCCTCCACATTGTAACATAAAAATCCTGACAGTAAGAAATAATTTTGATAAAACCTGTAACATTATAGTATTTCTGTTTTCTGCTGCTTGGCCCTGATTCAGAAATGTAGTTTGCATCTGAAGAACTTCTGTCATTTTTGCAGATCGTTGCCTCTTTGGTTTATGTTATTTGTCTCACTCTGAAATTACATCACTTTCTGTGTTTGTTTCTACCTTAACATTAGACTCAATATGCAAAATGTTCAAATTACACATCGAGCATTGAAGTACAGTTATGCCATGATGTCTTCAGTCAAACTATGTTAAAACACAGCAAACAAACAAAACATGAGCAATTTCATTTTACTGTTACAGGGTAAGTGAAAAGAAACTCCTTCCTCATAATATCTTGAAACAAATAGAGATTAATTAATCACTGATATTACTGGTTGACATTATCACAGACTGGGTGGGACTTCTTTGGGTTTTTTTATGTGCCAGGAAATATGATCATATTCTAGAAAACAGTTATTCATAAAACCATCCCCATTCAGGATAAAGAAATAACAAAAATTATTACTCACCCTGGGCTTGCAGGTTTGGAACACAATCAGAGCAACTCTATCCTGAGATCTGAAAAATACAAAACAAAAGCTTTCTATCACCACTGACAATAAATAATCAGACATTAGATATACAACGAAACAAGTAAATGCTTGTTCAATACTTATAAAAAACACAAATAATTAACATACAAATACCTTACATGAATATCAATTGACTTAAACCTCAAATAGTATGCTTTGAAAGAAGCACATTTTTTGTCAGAAAAGCAGCCCAATAAAAGTCTAAGCTTTCAATCTTGCTTTCCCTACACCCCAACAGTATTTGAAGAAAAATCAATTTTAAGCTCTCTCCTGGAAATTAGAATTTGTGAATTTCTGTGGAGACCAGTAAACTCCAGGGACATCTGGGTAGAAGAGTTCAGACGGCACACCAGAGCAGTTTAAATTATGACTTGAGAAGTTTATTTGAACATAAAAACTTGCTTTGGAAAACAAATTACTTCAACACTCAGAAGGTAATAAAAATATCAGACCATATTTTAGGATTTCAGTTCTAGGATGGGGAAATCAAAATAATTAAAATAATAATAAAGGATATGTTTTCATGTTTGAAAGGGATCAAAATGCTTTGTGATGACTGATGAAAGTGCCTCAGGGTAAAAGCAATAGAGAGTCTGACTGGACATGGATGTTTGTAAATATGGAGATGCAAAAAAGAATGTTTTCTATAAAAGCAGAGGAAGAAAACAGATTAGTGCAGCAAATCTCCTTTATGATCATCAAATACAAAAGATTCATCATTGAATTAACATTCATTTCATGGAACTGGATGCATTTCTTTATAATTGCTAAGATTTGTTAAAATTATCAATACTATAACCATGGTAATTCCATTAATAAGGTTTGAGGTTACACATTAGCTTAATAAAAACAATCTAAAATTGATTTTCCTACAGCAAATTACTTTCCAACTTTTTGTCTACAGGCATTTTTCTCTTTCTAGTGCAACATTAACGAAGATTAATGCTCAAAATTTAAAATCTGGTAAATAAATATTAGAAAATACAGGAAGTAAATGTGTCTCTTTGTATAGGGGAAAAGAAAGATGCATAGAAAAATTATGCATAAATGTAATATAAAGTTTATGTTAGTTTTATGCTAATGATAATTAACATATAAAAGGAGGATATTAGATGCTATAATGGTAATCTCCATGCTTTGGAGGAACCATGTATGCCTCTGTAATCTTAAGATTATTCAAGACATCCTATTAACAGATTATCCATTCATGCTAGCAGTGTTGCCAAGTTCTAACAATTTTCCCATGGTGTTTGTAGTAGATAAATTAGTTTTGTGGGTTTTTTGGTTGTTAGTTTACTTTTTTTTAATATTGCTGTTTTTTTTGTTTGTGGGTTGGTTTTTGAGGGATTGCTGTTGGGTTTTGGGCTTGTTTGTTGGTTTGGGGTTTTCTTCGTGGCTCAAAGATTGGTAAATTTTTTTCCTGAAGTATTTTATACATGTTCAAAATAAGAACGTAAGGATAAAAATATATATATACTTACTCTTTCTTTATATTAAAATAGTCTGGTTATTTTTACTTTTAAAATTTCTAACTAGGGTTTGAGCTGAACATTTAACAGCGAAAAATCAAATGGGTCCAGCAGAACCTTGTCAATGTTTCCAGGTTACATACCTCAGAATTTCCACTATAAAAATACCTTTAGTTATAGATCTCTCAACCTGCTTAACAGTCTGTTCTATCTCTGCAGAATTCATCATGCAATATTGTTGCTATTTTGCAGGAGGGGAAAACACAAGGAAAAGCCTCAAACTAACCCTATGAAATTCCTGTTTTAAGAGTTTAACTTGCTTTTATTTCTCTAATGAAATTTTCTTACAATGTTGTTTTTTTGCATTTTGTATTTCTCTTCCCCTTCCTTGTCTTAGGATAGCAGCAGTATATGAACTCTGACAGGAGAATCACAGTGCAAGTGAAAATATGCCTCTTAAGCTAAATATACTTTGCAAGCAGAGTGTCATAAGAGTCTAAATTAACCTGAGGCTCACAACAACTTTTTAAAATTTTTTTATTTTGAATCTCTATGGAGACAATTATGCTATACTATTTTGCTCTAGTTTTAACCTACTGGAGAAAAAAGTTACCTAAAATTGAAATTGGATGCAAAACCCTCTATATTACTACCTTCCCTACAAAATTAGTTTCTTTTATTAGATTATGGCAGCACTCTGATCCTTACCTAGAAAGCCTCCAAGTGCTCAAAATCAGGAAATTATATGTTAATAATCCTTAAGCATAATCTTAGTTCTTCTGTGAACTAAAATATTGATTCAGAAAAGTTACAAATTCTTTCTGTCCACAAACTTCCCTGCTCTGTAAAATCATCTTGGGAGTATTAGTTATACACTCTCAGGTTTAGATGAGAGTGCTATTTTTATACATTATTTCTATGTATATAAATTGAAAATATCAATAAGATAGTACATTATATTGTATTGCCAGAAATTAATTGTGCTTTAAAGAGAGCAGGAACTCTGCCTCCTGGAAGTAATTTGGTTCTATTTAATGTAAAATTTGATTTATATTCTAAGTTTGCTCACTCAGCTCAAGGACATTATTCAGCAATAATTTAAATGCTTCGTGAGTTTCCACTCACGAAGTTACAGGATGTTTCTTCAACAAATTGTCAAGTTTTTAAGGCTTATTTTCACAAATGTATTTAAATTTCATCAGACCTGCAATCATCACAATTTTAGAAAACAAGAATGAGTCTATATAATATGAAAATGCTTTATTCTGTTGAGCTTATCACTTCAGTAAAAACCGCTGATAGTGTTAATTAAATAAGTAGACTATGGCAATTCCAACGTTCTTTTATAACTCCCCCTATTTAAAGGCATCATATGAACTACCAGGCAGTAACTATCACTCTATGATGACACAGTACTGGACAGTGATACTGTACCTCTCTTTCAACAATTCAGGGAAAAAAAAGGAACAAAATATTGTTTTCAATGGTCTTTTTGCAATTTGAATTTTAAATACTGCTCATAATTCAGCATAGAAAACAATTCCCTCTACTTTTATGATGATGAATACAAAGACAAAATCCAGAAGGAATTCCAACAGTGTGTATTACCATCCCCCATAAATTCTAATTTTCTTTGCAAAGGTTTTACCAAGACTTGAAAAGTTAAATTCAATCCTAGGAAGTACATGGTCCAAAATCTTATTTCAGTCCCAATAGTAGCATCCTAAGATACCCATTCCAAAAGGAGGATAAAATTAAAAGTTAAGGGTGTTCCAAATAGGCTATGAAATAGATATTTTTAACATTTCATTTAAGTGTAAATTACTTTTTTACACCAACAGCTAGTTATTTTTGCATGTCAATAGTATTCTGGATTTTTTTTTATGGAGAAAGGGAGGCTCAAAGGGGATCTTACTGATCTCCACTAATGCCTAAAAGAGAGTTGTAGTGAGGCAGGGAATCAGCCTTTTCTCCCAGGTAACAAGAGATGGGACAGGAAGAAATTGCTTCAAATTTCATCAGGGGAGATTGTAGATTAAGAAAAATTTATTCACTGAAAGGGCGCTTAGGCATTGGAAGAGGTTCCTCAGGGTTGCACCATCCCCAGAAATGTTCAAAAACATGTAGGTGCAGTACTTGGACAAATGGTTTAGTGGTGAACACAGGAGTCCTTGGTGAAAGGTTGGACTTGATTAGCTTTGAGATCTTTTCCAATCTTAATGATTTTATTATTCTATGAATACAAGATCCTTTCCATTTCTTAGATTTTTAGAAAAACAGCATATTGCAAAAGAGATCACTAATAGTTACATAGACTATTGTGTTGTCTAGTTCTTTCACAACTGGAAAGAGATTTGAGTAAAGCCTAATATAAGAACAATAGGAATGCATTTTATTTAGAACTGCTCTATAATTTTCATGATATCTGTATCCCCTTCACTTAATAAAATGCCAAATGCTATTATTCCCAAATTCATGTTTGATCCACGTGCTTTAATTTTTGCAATATTCCTACAACAAATATTTAATAACATTTTTCTATTCTTGATGAATCAAAACCCTTGTCAGTCTCATAATGTTTCTTCAAAAGACACAAAAAAATGCCTACTGAAGAAATCAAAATGTTCCTTAAAAACCCATCCAGCTTTGTCACCAAAGCACTGCAGTTTGGGATTCCCTACCACAGCATAGAACCCATATTTACATGACAATACTATCACAAGTTTTCCATTACAGACTAGTTTTTTTCCTGCCATATTACTTTGTTTGCTCCTTCTGTTTATATGCCGGAATATTTATGTGCTGGAATGTCTATATCTGAACTTTGTGGCAGATGCTCTTTAATTCCAGTTTTCATGATGTTCAGGTACAGAGACTGCAGTATGTTATTATTTACCAGTGTGCATCCTCACTTTCCCCTTAACTGCTTGCCTTTAAAAGTAGTATCAGGTGTATAGAAAAATCAGGAAACGAGCTATAGCATGCTTTAATAGGTCCTAAAATTTTGATGGCTTAAGAAGCAGTAGTGTGGAATTTATTAAAGAATTTGTCTATGTTGTAACAAACTTGTACTATTAGGCTATGTTAAAATTGTGTTTCTGCACTCTATCCAATTATTTTTTGTTTCATTTGTGCATTTTGTCATGGCATCCTTGTATTTTCTTGCACATTCTTGTTTAGTATAAGTTGTCTAATTTGCCAGGATTTTTGTAAATTCTAATCTTATCCTCTGGAGCATTTACAAACCTGCCCAGCTATCCATCAGCCACGGATTTTTAAAGCTTATGGTTTCTTCTGTCATTCAAATCTCTTTTCTTTTAGACGCTGAAAAACAACTTGGCCAAAACAGCCCCCTGTGGAACTCTCCAGCTGAAATGATTAATAATGATTCCTCGTTAACTGGAAGTAATTTTTTCAAACAGTTGGTGGCTACATCTCATCCACATTTTACCGGTCCACTTAAAAGAATGTAATAACACACCCTACATCCCCCTAAATGAAAACGTAATTATTTAATATTTCCTTTTTTTCTCATCATGGAAAAGATCATGATTTAGCAGTTTGTAAATAAATTTGACTTACAGAGTCAAAAACATAAAAAACATTTCAGAAAAAGTAATTCTCTCATAATTATCACCTTTTACAAACAGTATGAATCTTCCTCAAACTGCACTGACATTAATATTTGCTTTCAGCACCATATTGGTAATTTTAAAGTCAAAGTTGCAGGTGGCTTGTCACTTTAGTTAGACATTCCTTCATAAATGGTAATCTATAAAATCTATATTGTGGGTTATGAATGTATATACGGGTATCTATAAACATTATACTATAAATATGCACTCCTTAATATCAAAAAGTTCTTCATATGCCTATGACCATGCAATTATTTTAAATAGAGGACAAAGGTAAGACCTTCTGGAGAGATTCTAAATAATTTTCAAAGTAAGAATGGTTCATATCAGTTTATTCTAACATCTTTCATGCTTGACTTAATTCTTAATAACATTTTGAAATCAGAGAAGTCAAAATATTCTCACATGAAAGGACTGAAGTCTCACAGCACTTAGGTAAAAAAGCTGGGGTTTTTTTTCTCATGTTGTTGTATGAGTCTTCAAACTTGCAAGTGTTCATACAAAGTACTGGATATCCAGTTATGTTACAATCTTTTTACATAAAGTTAAAATTTTGACTATTAGTTTATTAACAAATGTATAATATACCAATTATCATTACAGGGACTGAATGTATTTTTTTTTTTCTTATTCATAAACATATGAAGTGAAACTACTAAAGGGAGATATTTTTCAGTTTAAAAAGTTTTGGAAACAATTTTATTGGTTAACAAATTATTCACAAATTTCAAACCTGTAGCTGAGGAAGAACTGCTGAAAGCTCCTTAATGGAAAAACTGAATACAACTACATTGTGAACTGGAAGGGAGCTAACTCTTGGTACTTATAGGTACATGATACATGTTAGCATGGACAGTTAGAGGTTGTTATCATACTGTCATCTAACACTTATTAAGGCAGCTCTGGAAACAACAGAAATATCTGTTTTCAGATAAAAAACTCCAATGGTATTAGCAACAGAATGTCATGTAATATGAGTTATTCATTAATCAGGACCTCCCCATGCACTGAGTAATAAAATTAATTACATTTTTGACAATAAAAAATGTGCAATTCTAATATTTGTTCTAAGCTTTCAGTTTACTTGCTATTCAGTTCTTGAAACTGTTCTTTAGAGATTCTACCACCCAATTAGAATTTTTAGAGTTAACCCTGTGGTGGGATTTCCATTATATAAAAATGTTAGTCATCAGAACTCAAATTTATTAAGTTTTTAAAAACAAATTTAAAACTTCATTGCCTTTGGACTGTATTCACTTTCATATAATATTTCACTTGCATTTTTAATTTAATATATTTGCAGGGTTTTCTTTCTATTGTATCAATTTGCACACAAAGCAAAAAGAAAGAAGTAACATCAGCATAAGCTAGTCAATCTTTTAATTGACCATATAGGAAGGTGACTCCCACATCTTGGTTCTTCAAATCTTGGGCTATTCTTTTATTCATTTATGGTTAAACTGTTTCCCAAGCAGTTGCAAAAACTATAAAGTCAATGTATGTAAAGAATTTTAAAGATGCTGGCTTATTCAGATAACCTGGGGAATATAGAGTATTAGAAGTGCCAAATACAAATCTGAGATGAACATCACCTTCCAAAAATCCTCTGCAAATCTTAACTATTAAAAAAAACAAAACAACTTTATCAGAAGACACACCACAAAAAAAAGGTGAAAATTAACAAAAGAATACGTCTCACTTGATCCAAGACACAAAGCCATGCTGAATTAAGAATATAAACTTAGTGGTGGAACTTGGGACGAATGGATATAAAAGCCAACTGATTCCACAATTTACAGAATCCAGTAAAATGTTATAATGCTACTTCCTACTAACAGAAAATTGAATCTATTCTCCTAAAAATAAAAAATAAACAAGAAAAAATTTCATCAAATCTGCAAACAAAAAAAATCTGCAACCTAAAAATTTTTAAGAAAATACATTATTTACAGTTTCACAGGAAGAAGAAGTCATCAGATGAGATGAATGAGGGATTAGATGCTTAGCCTTTTAAATGTAGTAGTTCCCTTCATAATGTCCATTTTCAAATGTAGCTATATTAGTATTGCTCATATTAACAGCCCAGTTTTGGTGTTTCACAGAACCACAGAATGCTTAGAGTTGTAAAGGACCTCTGAAGATCATCCAGCTCCCCTGCCAAGGCAAAGTCACAAAGGAATGTGTCCAGGGGTATTTTGAACGTCTCCAAAAAAGGGAGACTCCAAAGCTCCCTGGACGACCTGGACTACAAGGATCATTGGGTCCAACTCTTCAGTGAATGGCTCATACAGGAATGACCTTGGCATTATAAGCATCATGCTCAAACCAATTGACATCATCTCATGTTGAGGCTTGTTCATCCTTGAGAAGAGATGATTGAGAGAAAAATCTATATAGATATCTAAAAGGAGGGAGCCCAAAGGATGGACGAGGCTTTTCTCAGCAGTGAGAAGGACTGCAAGCAACAGGATGTAAGGCAGTGGGCAGAAACTGGTGTGCAGAAAGTTCCACCTGAACATGAGGGAGAACTTTACTGTAGAGGTGACTGAGTACTGCAACAGACTGCCCAGAGAGGTTGTGGAAGTCTCTCTCACTGGAGATATTCAAGAACCATCTGGACACATTCCTGTGCAATGTGCTCTGAGATGACTCTGCTTGAGCAGGTACAGGTGACCCACTGCAGACCCTTCCAACATGTAATTGTCATCAGTTCTGTGATTCTGTGATTCTGTGATTCTGTGATTCTGTGATTCTGTGAACCAGAGGGGCAGGATGATCTCCCTCAACCTGCTGCCCACACTCTGTGAACCAGAGGGGCAGGATGATCTCCCTCAACCTGCTGCCCACACTCTGTGAACCAGAGGGGCAGGATGATCTCCCTCAACCTGCTGCCCACACTCATCCTGATACACCTCAGGATACTGTTGGCTGTCCTGACCTCAATGGCACTGCTGGCTTATGGACAATTTGTGATCCAGCAAGAGTCCCAGGTCCTCTGTAGGACTGATCTCTAGTAGGTCAGCTCTGAACCTATACCGGTGCTTGAGGTTACTCCTCCCCAAGTGCAGGACCCTACACTTGTCCTCGTTGAAACTTGTAAAGTTCTTCTCCAGACAACTTGCCAGCCAATCAAGGTCCCATGGAATGGCAGCACAGCCTTCAGGTGGATGAGCCACTTCCCCCAGTTTCACTTCATCAGCAAATTTTCTGAGAGTGCTAATTATCCCTTTGTCCAATGTCATTGAGAAATAAGTGAATATGGCTGGATCCAGTATTGTTCCCAGGGGAACCCCAGTAACTACACCAGCCTACAACTAGATTCTGCTCTGCTGATCACAGCCCTCAGAGCTCTGCCATTCAGCCACATTAGAACAGAATATTCAGGAATTCACTTCCTCCATGGCCTAGTGCAATATGGTACTATAATCTTGACTAGGCCAGTATGTAACAATGCGATTACATAATTGTTTTCAGTGAAAATTTATTCTACATAAGAAAAAAGATAAAGAAAGAGAGAGAGAGAGAGAGAGAGAAATGTTACAAAAAAACCCTCAAAATTTTAAGAACTTAAATTAATATCACTGAAATCTGACCCTGTAAAGGAATGATTTATGCTAAAGCTAATGCAATAATGTCCTCTTATACAATATAAAACTTTCATAGGACTCTATAACTGTCCTATGTTTTGTTATAATTTAGGATAAGAAGAAAAACTGTAATAAAATAAGAGAAATTCTAAGGATATGAGAAAAATTGCAGATGTGTGCACCATAAACAGTCTCTCTTGAGACTGCAGAATAAGCTAGATGCATTTATTTCATGATCCCTTTTGTTGTGCCCTAGGTTGTATCAAGAAACTTTTATTTTTCTGTCATTTCAGTCCATGGAGGTGTGCTATTGAGTTTGAATACCTATGTTTGTAAAAAATCGTTTTACTGTGAAGTCCGGAAAGATAATTTTAACAGCTGAAGATTCTGTTAGAGTCAACACAGTTTTAATTTCTCTTATAAACTAGAACAGTTAAAAATCAGCATACCTGGATTACATAAATATTGACAGATAACATATAGCACTCCCAAAGCAACTATTGAAAATATCAACTACTGCTGCTGGACCAATTTCTTCTTTATTTAGCTAAATGTTTTTGTTTGTTTATATTTTAATAAGTGAGAAAATTTATTATATCACATCATACAAGTAGTAGATTTGTAGATAAATGTTTTAAATGAACGAAATAGAAAAGTTAAAGGGAAAAGTAGAAGGGTTTCAGAGTCAAGGAGTATAAAGGTAACTGCTACCCATTATTCACAACTGCCAGCTTGATTTTTTTCCTTGATGCAGCTTCCAGTTAAACCAATGCTTCAGATCTCCAGCTTGAAAGAAAAATGCACTTCTAATACAAAGGAGTTAATGATTTGTCTTCTGAAAATTTACTTTACAGAATGTGAATGTCAAAGGCTAAGATTCACTTAAAGTATGTAAGTATGTGAGAAAATAATTTTGAAGAACTCAATAAACAGGCTGGTCTGTTCTCATGTTAGAGCTTTCTTTCTTTCAATTAAGAGAGAAGAATTTAGTATAAATATGTCTCAGACTATAATTTTTTACTGAAAAATTACAAATACTGGAAAAAATGCACAAATATTCTGTAACAACCTCTTAGGTGTATACCTGACGGTTTTTTAATGTATTTCTCTTGGTGATAAGCTACAATGTTTGAATAACTAAAATTATGTGCTTGGTAAATCAAACTAAAAAAAAATACACGCTTAAAGTAAAAGAATTTTAAATATATACTTTTCTCAGTATTCTTCCCTTGTGATCTCAAACATTAATGAGAGCTCTGGAGTTATTGCACAAAATTAATGGCTTATGGCATTAGGACATCTTCTTAGCATTCTCTTGCATCAGTTGAATAGAAAGATATGTAATGGTAGACTGTATGTTAAAATGGATATGTGTTTTTAATCTGTGAATAAACAATAATAACATATTGGACATCACTGTATTTGATGGAACATACAACATATCACTTTGTTCATTTATGATGACCATGCCACAGTCTAGAAGACTGAAACTTTTATCACATTTTCATTAGAACGTCTGGAAATTAAAAATTGGATTTTATGGAGTTGCTATCAACAGAGACTTGGAGACTGCTCCGTGTGAGAGCAAATCATTTGCAGTTTGTAGGTTAAAAAATGACAGTGTTGTCCAATTTGTAATGTATTTAAACCTCTTTTTCATTTGAGACTGTAGGAAATAGAGTGGCTAGTTTGTAGAAAAAGCATAAAATAAAGTTCATGACTTTATTGTGGTTAATGGAGAAGTGTGGGGTTTTTGTATTATTTTTGTCAAACAGACACAGAGTGAACATAACGGTGAACAGAATGATTCATATCTCTGTTGTGTTCAATTCAGAGTTATTTGCTGTAAAATGTAGCTCTAAATCCCACTGGTAACAACTGGATTTTGGATTTTCCCCAATCCAGATCTGTCCTGAAGCCTTTTGAGGAGCAAATAAACCTTTCTCTGAAAAAAACATACACTTCAACCCCACACAAATTATTGTGCAGCAGAATTCCTTTCTTTTGGATGTCTCTTAAATTTATAATTCATTGTTTTTCATGGCGGAAAATTATACTCATCACTATTTGCATCCATTATATTTATTTCAGGTGGATTATGACAAGAGAGATTTTTGTCCTTTTATTAGAGTCAAAGACCTAGACTTTCATCCTTATGTGATGAAACCTTCTTGAAAACACCGTTGAGGTGAAGGAAAGATTGAATAATTGGCACTATCTGATTGGATAAATGGTCTTTGCTCTGGAAAGCAAAGAAGCAGCAGACAAACTTTTAGACAAGTAGGCAAACTTTTTCACATAACCAGTGTGAACTTTGGTCTTCCTTAAGACATCTGAAGCAGGAGACCAGCAGGTGATGGAAATGCTGATGAGAGCAGCTAACTGGCATTAGATGGGGAGAGAGTCACAGAGTCTGGCCTAGAGCCACATTATCAGTATCTGCCTGCTGCCCAACATAAAATGTGATAGATAGCCAAAGTAATAGTTCTCATACAACACACATCCACAGGCATCCAATGCTCTGCTGAGGTGGAGCCAAGAGAGCACAGATGTTGGTAACCCAGCCAAGTGCAATACACTAGTGATTAGCCTGAGTGTTATGCTCCTGGGACTCTGGTGCTGTGTCTGGGCTGGTCACAGCCACTGGGCCTTGGCTCATGTGAATGTGAACTGTGGGAACTGGCTGTGGAATAGAAGTAATAGAAATGAAACTGCAGTTCACCAGATGTAAGTATTCTGCTCAGGAAATTAATGTCTGATCATGTATCTGAGCAAGCAGTGGTGTTCTGCTCCCACAGCTGTCCCACCAATGCTCTGAACCACCAAGAAAGTGTCAGAGAGAGACAAAGCAGTCTGTTCCTGAGATGTGGTCAGTTGGGTTCAAACATCTCCAAGGAGGAAAATTCCAGAATTTCCCAAAGCTATTTATACTAGAGGTAAATCACATTTAAATGTAAAGCTTTTTCTAATATCTAGCCATAATTTATTGTGTTATACATTTTTTTTAATATTACCATTAAACAATACTAGGCAGAGTTCAGCTCTGTCTTCTGTGTTCCCTTCTACCAGGTATCTACACACACCAGTAAGGGCCCTCCACAATGTTATTCCTTCCCAGAATGAACAGACACAGTTCTGGAGCTTATTACAACCCAAGCTTGTGCTGGGGTTCACATATAATTTTGGAGGACTCCCTGGAAGCCTCTGCAGTAGGTCAATGTCTATCATGTGCAAAGGAGCATTAGGCTGGTGGGCTGGTTTCACCTGGGAAGAAGAAACTCAGAGAAGTTTTCTCTATGAAAACTTCCTCTGTGAGTTGATGGGACCAATTGAGGGCTGGTTTGGTTATTGACAGCCTGGAAAAACAATTGGAGAGGGTTGGTTCACTCCGTGAACACACATTTTGAAGGAGGTAACCCGGGAAAAAGCTCTTTTATTTCCGGTGGCTGAGCAGGTAACACCGGGCCGGGCTCCCTCCCACGTTGGGGGGCTCAGAGGCCGCTGGGCCCCGTTTGCAAACCAGGGGACCCGATGGCCGGGGGCAGGAGAGGCTCGTAGATAAAACCTTAGCCCGCCTTCCTCTCCCATGGGCCCACAGCTCTGCGGGCATGGCCCGGCTCCTGCTGCTGCCTCGGAGCAGCTTTGGAGGGGCCGAGCCCGCCCGGCCCCGCACGGCCTGGGGGAGGCAGCCGGGCCCGTGTGGGAGCAGGGGTGGCCATGGGCAGGGTGGGGCTGCAGCCCAGCCCAGAAAGGCTGATGGACACCTCAGCCATCCCTCACCCAGCACGGCCTGAGCCTGGCCCAGCTCTTGCAGCTGTGTTAAACTTTAACTCTTTAGTGCTCGGATAAGATTTTGCAAACCTCCGGCTTTCTTTTGAATATGAGAGGGGGTAAAAAAGGAGATACTCCGAAGTCAGTGAAGCAAGAGCTAAGGTTTTTTTAGATGGAAGGAGAATGAGACGATGCTGCAAAAGTTGGCTGAAAAACCCTTTTTTAAGTTGTAGAGATGAACTGGATGAACTGATGTTACATTGAATATTCATATAAACCATGGAGAAAAGACATGGGGGGTTGGAGTATTATATTTGGTAGATATTTGACCAAAAAGCACCTGCATTGAGAATCTTTTACCCCGAGGAAAGAAGGGGATCTTGGTTTTCTGAGGATGAAGCATGAAAAGAAAGAAAAAAGATGAAGAGAACTTTTGCTTTGGAACAATTAATTCTTAAAAGTAATACCCCATGAGTTTAACATGGCCCATAAGCACAGCTTTAGGAAAACTGTGAGAATGGGAGAAGTCAAAAAATAAGTATATTTAAATTGGCAAATCAAAACTATAACAGGTGGATACAGCACTCAGGTCTCAGACAGCAGAGCAGGATTTTCCCTAGATCTGCTGGCTGGTGACTTGGTAGTCCAGCCTGTGATGTGGCTGTGGCTTCATTGCTGCCTTGGGGTCTTGCTCCCTGAAGGACACACTGCCATCCCTGGGGTATTTTCTGCTGCTCCAAAGCAGTTGTGCCTGACTTGTTCTGCTTCTGTGCTTTATCTATTGCAGGGGCTGAACTTTACATTTGCTTTTGTTGAATACTTTTGTTAACCCTGTGGGAAATTTAGAAATCAGTGCTTACTTTAAGTAGGACACTGATCATAAGCATCATAGAACAGTGTAGTTTGGAAAAGACACTTAAGTTCACGGAGTCCAACTGTTAACAGAACACTGCCAAGTCTTCAATTAAACAAGCTCCATAAGCATCACATCTATACATCTTAGACACCTTCAGGGACGGTGATTCCATCAGTTCCCTGGGAAGCCATTTCCAAAGCTTGACAAGCCTTTCCATTGGGAAAACTTCTTTCCCAATATCAAGTCTAACTTTCCTTCATGCAACTTGAGGTCATTTTGTTTTCTCCTATCACTTGTTAGCTGGGACAAGAGACCATGCTCCATGTTGCTACAGACTCCTTTCAGATATTTAAGGGGCAATAAATTCTGCCCTCAGCCTCCTTTTCTGTGGGTCGAACAAAGCCCCATCCCTCAGCCCCTACTCATTGGACTTGTGCTCCAGAGCCTTCTCCAGTTTCATTGTCCTCTGGACATACTCCTTCACCTCAGAGTCTTTCCTGCAGTGAGGGGCCTAAAACTGAGCACAGGATTTGAGGTGGAGCCTCCCACCAATTCCAAGTACCAGGAGAAGATAGATCACTGCTCTGGTCCCACTGGCCAGACTGTTGCTGAGACAAGCCAGGATGCCATTGATCTTTTGTGGCTTTTTGGCCACCTGGACAGAACTCCCAGGTCCTTTTCCTGTGGGCAGCTTTGCAGCCACTCTGTCCCAGCCTGTGGCACTGCCTGGGGTTGTTGTGGCCCAAGGGCGGGATCTGACATGTCTGTGTTGCACCTCATACCATTGGCCTCAGCCCATGGATTCAGCCTGTCCAGATCCCCCTGCAGAGCCAGCCTACCCTCCAGCAGATTGACACTCCCATCTGACTTGCTGTCACCTGCAAACTGATTAAGGGTGCACTCGATTTCCTCATCCAGATCACCAATAAATATATTAAACAGGACTGGCCATGATTCTGTGCATATCTTATATTTGATCACCTTATCATTTAAATACTATTAATTACTCCACATAACAGTACTTTTTGTATGGATTGTTATATTTCAATACAATCTACCAACTATCCAACAATAAGTGTTGCTCCTTTGTTTTATATAATTCACATAATTTACTAACTTACCACTTTTCTAAACCTCAATTAAAATCTTGAATATTTTCTTTTATTGTTTTTAGACCTAACAGGATTAAACATTAAAGTTTTGTCACAAGGTAAAGAGAAACAATCCTCATTCTACATAAAATGATTATGCAAGTCTTCAGCTTTTCTGTGGCTCCTGAGTGTTGGGATTCCAATTTTAATATCTATAGAAATTCTACCAGCCCTGACTTTAAAATTTGAAATTTAGATGCAAGCTTTTTTGCAGATAATAAGTTCCAAGAAAATGTGAATCCTAAAGCAAGTATTTGCCTCAGAATACATTATGAAGCACTTTACCATAAATATAAATTATCAAATAATGGAAAATAGGTTTATTTTTAAAAGTATTATATTGGCACTTTTTGATATATATTCATACAGAGAACAATTGACAGAAAAAGTGGCAAATGCTATGTTTTCATCTTTTGTGTCAAAACATAGAAATCAGTGAAACAAATATGTCTACACATCACTTACACGATTTAGTAATTCCTTGATCTGAACTAGAAACCAACAACAAATATCTGAAAAGTGTTTCACACTATCAATCCACAAGTCCTATTGTACTTGTCAAGGAAGTAGATGATAATAAGCCTTGTACTTGTGTGTGAGTGAGGTGTGTGGTGACAAGAAAAGGAGAGAGTCCCATTATAACACAGTATAACATAACCATTCATTGGAGGCTGAGACAGCAAATTTTCCATCAGAATCCCACCAGTAAGAAATACTAGATCATTTCCAGGTCAAAAGTCAAAGTAAGAATTCAGAGTTCCTGGGTGCAAGAAGACCAAGTTACTTTAGAATTATTTCTAGAAATTGTGTATATACGTCTTTGTTTCCCAGAAATCTTCTAACTCACTTGAAATGCATTTAGGAAAAATCTTGAAAAGATGGTTCATGATGCTTAACTTGCGCCCCTCTTATATATATTGTGTGCCAACTTTGGAGTTATTTATGTAATGTAATCTCAACTTTGTAGAGAATATATTAAAGAGAAAAAGCTTCTAAATGTGAACAACAGTGCTCTAAATTTGATCCCTCTGATTCTGATGTACTGTATTATCCTATAGAATTACTTAAAATTTGTATGTATCCCACACCAAGCTTCTTCCCTTCTGAGGGATTTACTTTCACTAGGAAAATGAAAAAATGATATGAGTTTTTTCATCAATGAAGTAAAATATTTAAACATCAATGAGGCTACTGATGCTAGAATCTGACTATGTCTGAAGTTAGCAGTATGTTCTATTTTTAAAATGAACACGTTTGTTTTTAACTACAAAAATAATTTTATTTCTATGCTGAAGTGCTTCAATTAGTTTACTACATGATATTCTGACAAAAGAGGTAAATGGTCCTGTTATTACAAAACAGGAGAGTTGTTCATTCAAATATTTTGAATTATGATTTTGCTTGCCAGTCTCCTCATTGTCAAACTGGGATTAATGTTTGTTCTGTTACTTCAAAGATGAAGAGCTGTAAAATGCTTTCTGTTTAGAAGCATTACAAATATTACGATTGTATTTTATTAAAGCTGAGATACACTTTTCCTTCCAAGTTATCTTCATTAGCAGAGGAATCTATAAAAACAAAGTTGAAAGAATACTTTTAAATATTTCTGTTGCTCTGTGGTTTGTAGAGAAAGCATTTAATAAACAAGTAATGACATGTATATCTGTCTACCCACATCATTTTCAGATAGGATAAAGAGATCATACAGTCTGACGTGGATTACAAATTTGAAACAATTAGCACGACCCTAAGAAGGAAGAGTTAAATAACCTTCTTAGAGGTAACCATAAGAAGAGGTTATAGAGGGTGCTTCATTTTTTTGTGTGCAGTTGGTTATTAATCTGCTGTAACATTTTTGTGTAAAAAACAAACTAAATCACATAAATTTAGGGTAGATTTTGTCTTCTTAATTAAGAGATAGGTCAGTAAAGATAAAGTAAAATGACTGAATAACATGTAGAATATTGCAAGTGGATGAGTCATCATTATCTCAAGAGACAAACATTTATAAAAATACTTAAGATCTCAACTGAATCAAGAAAAAAAAGGAAAATAGAATATGTAGGACATACACACATTAATGCTATACCATCATGCCGGTCAACATATGCAAATACACTCATTTGACCATAAAAATGATACTTGTACAAATGAAAAGGAAAGTTGTCTAATTGAGTTTCAAAACCTACTACTTCTTTTTTTTTTTGTTATAACATTCCTCGTTTTTACAATAGTGAAATATTTCTCCTGAGTTCACTGTCTAATGATTCCTTGATGCAACCTGGTTTTGGACATTTTCGTTAACTACCTTAAGGCTTGCCTTTGTAGATTTTAAATGTCAAATTAATAGACTGGATCTTCAGACACAACAATTTTTTCATCATGTTTTCCACTACTGGCGTGTTTCATGAAGATGTTCTGATTTATTTGTTCCACTAAAATTTCTTCAGGAATTGCCACAATGTGAAAGGTTATACATAATCACCTCATTTTCAATATCAAAGAATTTCTTACTATTTCAGCTGATCCTTTCTCAAAATCTTAAAATAACCAATTTTGCAAAGATGAGTTTGGTTGAAGGCTTTCATTAAGTGAGGGGATTTTGATGATGTAATTTTTGGGTGATATAATTTAAATACATCGTTTGTGTATCATGTTTAGATTTTTACATGGTCTTTCACCTGGTTTTTGTATGCTTTTTTGCTGTTTTCTTCTGCTTATTGTGGAGCTGTTGTGGTGAGATCTCATTTGAGCTTGTCCAACCTAAATGCATCTCTTCCACTTTTCAAGTTTGCAGAGTAAGTCATTTGGATTTTCAAGGTTTTTTTTAAACCTTCATTTCTAAAGTAATTCTGAAAATTGGTATATAAAAAAAAATGCAAAGTGCCTGAAAAGAGAAGCTTTAATGCAACATTTTAATCTTTATCAGGTCTTCTGAATTCTGCTTCTTAGTGATGTCCCAGCCCAGACTTCATTTCTAAATGTTGTGCATCAATATTTTTTAAGTATTTGAAAAGAACTGCTGAAGTTTAGTATTAAGATGTAACAGCTGTGAAGTGAACCCCAGAAAAGCTTAATATATTCCCAAGGAAATTACCGTGAGTGAATTTGAAACCATGTGATATCAGATTCACATAAATATAGGTCAAAAATTATAACTCAGCCATTAAAACTGTGGGTATATGTAGAAGCAGTATCAGACATAAAAGTCATAGTATCAAAGCACTTCTTTTAGGAAGTGAAGAATCACCTGCTTCATAGTGTTACGTATATATATCCTGTGCCTTATTTTTAATTTATTTTAGGAACAAGATACATGGAGATATAATACTTTTAATGTATCTTCAAAATCTAGAACAAAACACTCCCTTTTGGTGTATGTATTTCATATACAGAGCTGTATTAGAAATATTAACACAACATTAAATAATAAATTTAAAGATTTCTGTAATTCTCCTTTTGGACATAAGGCTTAACAACACCAAGTGCAAAGTGCTGCACCTGGGTCATGGCACTCCCTGATATCAATACAGGTTGAGGCATGAATAAATCAAGGACTTAGGGGTAATGGTTGATGAGAAGCTAAGCATGACCCATCACTGCACACTTGCAGCCTAGAAAGCCAATCATATCATCTACTGAACAGCATGAAAAGCGAGGAAGAGTGGAGTGAGAACAGTGAGAGGAGCAACTCTGCAGACACCAAGGTCAGTGGAGAAGGAAGGCGAGGAGGTGCTCTGTGTGCTGGAGTCCACATTCCCCTGCAGTCTGTGGTGCAGCCCGTGGTGAGGCAGCTGCACTCCTGCAGCCCATGGAGATCCACAGGGATGCAGGGATCCACTTGCAATCCATGGAGGTTTTAGCTATTTAGCTATGCTGGAGCAGGTGGGTGCCTGAAAGAGAGCTGTGAGCCTGTGGGAAGCCCACACTGGAGCAGGTTCCTGGCAGAGACCTGCAGACCTGTGGAAGGATGAGCCCATGCTGGAGCAGGTTTTTGGTAGGAATTGTGACCTTCTGGGGGACCCACACTGGAGCAGTCTGTGCCTGAAGTAGTGCAGTGTGAGGAAAACTGACAGAGATTGGAGCAGTTTGTGGAGAACCTTTCCTTGTGTGACAGACTCATATTGAAGAAGTTTGTGCAGTTTGTTGAACTGTATCCCATGGGAAGGACACCACACTGGAATAGGGTAAGAACCCCTCTCCCTGAGAGGCAGCAGAAACAATGCGGTGAACTGACCATAACCCCCATTCCCTGTCTCCTTGAACTGGAGAAGGGGGAGGAAGGGCTAGAGAAGGACCAAACAGTGGAGGAAGATGTTCTTAAGATTTATTTTATTTCTCCCTTTCCTGCTGTGATTTTGTTAAATTAATTTTATTAAATTTAATCAATATCCCAAGTTGAATGTAGTTTGTCTGTGACAGTCAGTGACTTCTCCCTGTCCTTATCTCAATGCCTGAGCCTGTCCTTATATTTCTTCTTCCTGTCCAGTTGCAAAGGAAAATGATTTGATGGGTCTCTGCATCTAGCCGTGGTCAACCAACTCCACTTACTCTGATTCCTACTGTCTCACACTATTTTTCCTAATGATACTTCAGTTTCACAACTCCTTACTCAGGCCCAGAGAGGTAGCATGACTCCTGAAAATTATGCCAAGCACAAATTGATAGGTACTTTATGAATATAAAACTATGACTAGGAATTAGATTATGCTTTTCAAGTAAAAACTACATGTAGATAGTTCACCTAAAAAATGACATTCACTTCCTCCCCTCTCTTCTTAGTCTGGTTCAGGAAGGAGAGTCTGAGACGTGATATTTCCATGTTTTCCTCATGTACCTCTTTGCTGTGATCTTTTTCACAATGTGGAAGTTTTTCTTGGAGTTCAGCCAGCTGCTCACATTGTTCCATAAGATTCAGTGCTTATATCATATGAAAAAGATAAGCACTCAAGAACAATAATGAAAAGTTAGGGGAACTGAAAGCCAAGGATGTGGCTCTAGACTGTGTTTTCAGTAGTGAAAGATATTTTAACTAGAATATTATTTTGTTATGAAATTGTACAATTATAGTAAATAATTATTCTACTTCTGTCTTCTATCCAGTATTTTATAAAAACAATACTCATTTTTAATGCATTATTTTAGGAGTTCCTCATATTTCTTCAAGCTTCTTCTATACAATCCATTGTACCAAGAGGTACAATACAAAGAGTAGTTTTGTTTTTTTCCTGGAAGGGAGTCAAAGGTTATAGTTAATACACAGGAATGGTTGCTCTTCTCACCCCATCACAGTCACTCCATATATCACTAGTGACTTTTTGCAGATTTTTCTTGAAACGGAAAAATTCATAGTGTGTGATTGATTTCCAATTCTTTCAGATGATACAGCGACAAATAAGAAGCTGGAGCAATTTAGTCTGAGGTATCTGTTAAATATCACAAGATCTAACTTGTTAGAGAATCAGCCCATTCCCACTCATTTAAATTTATCTTCACACAGTGTTTGCATGAATAGTAAACAACCTGACAGATATGTGCATTAGCAATTAATAAATGAAGATTCTTCACACTTTTAGTATCACAGCAAAGCAATATTGTGCTGGAATTTTCATTATTATTTATGCACTGTATTCTTTACATTTGATAAAGCAGAACTTGGTTGAAATTTCTAAGCAGACATTGCTGGAAAGATAATGGTATAATAAAAAAATTATTCATTGTTTTCAATGTTTTTGAATGGCCTCTCATTTCTTAAGACATTGTGAATAACAGCATTTCAATTAATAAGTTTTTCACTCTTTTTAAGTAACAGTTAGTAGTTTTTTGGTCAATTAAATGCATGCAAGTTCTCTTCTCCAGACTGAACTTAACAAGCCACTTGTCACAGGGCTTCTTCTCAAGGCTCTTCTCTACCTTTGTTGCTCTCCTTTGGATGATGTCGAATAACTTAATATCTTTCTTATAGTGTGGTGACCAAAACTGCACACAATAGTCAAGGCGAGGCTGTCCCAGTGGAGAGTAGTTTTGTACCTAGACTTAAGTGAAGCCTTTGACACCATTCCCACAGCACTCTCCTGGAGAAAATGGAATAGCTTGGATGGGCACAATGTTTTGATGGGTAAAAGACAGATTGGAGGGCAAGCCCAAAGAGTGGTGATTAATGGAATTACATCCATTTGGTGGTTAGTCATAAGTGATGTTCCCCAGGGCTCAGTACTGGGGACAGCCATGTTTATTAACTTTGCAAATGACCTGGATGAGGGCATCAAGTTTCACCTCAGTGAGTTTGCAGAGGACACCAAACTGGGTGGAAGTGATGATCTGCTAGAGGGTGAAAAGGTTCTGCAGAGGGATCTGGACAGGCTGGATCAACAAACCAAGGCCACTGGTTGTGCCAGGGGAGGTTTAGACTCAACAATATGAAGCACTTCTTTACCAAAAGAGCAATCAAACCCCTCAACAGGTTTTTAAGAGTGGCGGCCAGTGCCCTGAGTCTGTCAATATTTAAGAGGTTTTTGGACAATAACCTTAGTAATGTGCTTTAACTTCTAGGTATTTGTATGAGATGATAATCATAGATCCCATCCAAAACTGAAATTTCCCCTTTTCTTTTTTCCTTTCTTTTCTTTTCTTTTCTTTTCTTTTCTTTTCTTTTCTTTTCTTTTCTTTTCTTTTCTTTTCTTTTCTTTTCTTTTCTTTTCTTTTCTTTTCTTTTCTTTTCTTTTCTTTTCTTTTCTTTTCTTTTCTTTTCTTTTCTTTTCTTTTCTTTTCTTTTCTTTTCTTTTCTTTTCTTTTCTTTTCTTTTCTTTTCTTTTCTTTTCTTTTCTTTCCTTTCCTTTCTTTCCTTTTCCTTTTCTTTTCCTCTGAGCTTCTCATTTCTAGCAGTTTTTAGAAAATACTTCATGCTTCTCAACACTGTTACTGGAATATTCTAGTTTATGTTTTTCATCTTTTGCTGTGATGTAGATATTAGACTGTCACTCAGTGACCACTTGGACATTTGGTCTCATAGAACCTAGCCCCTTCTACAACTTGGTTTCCAGAGTTCTTTTAAGATTTTATTTTTAAGGTTTTGTTTCTGCCTCACTTGCATTTCTCATGTATGTTGTCTCCTGATTCAGCTATCAATTGTTTATTGTCTTGTGCAGAAAATTCCTAGTGTTTGTTCTCCATGCTCACATTCTTAATTTTTGGGCAAATTTATTGAACACTTTTAAACAAAGAAGTCTGTTTGAATGGGATAATTCAGCTTCATGTGTTTACTATTCTCTTCTCATTTTAATTTAAATATTTAATTACCTAAGACATTAACATATCATTATCTACAATGTGAAAAACTACTTGCTTGTTTTCACATGAAATATCAATGTCATTTTAGTTTTGAGCTCTGTCTCTTGACCTGTCATTAGGTACCACCGAGAGGAGTTTGCTTCACTTCTTTTTTCAGCCCCTTATTGATGTGTGATGAAATTTGCCTGACTCTTGAATTCACTGGGCTAAACTCTCCAATCTTTCTCAGCCTCTCTTCATACATCATGTACTCCAGTTTCTTAAATATCTTTTTGTCCCTTCACTGGACTTTTTCTACTATGTCCTGGGAGCCCAGCACTAGAGCACTTAGATCTATCTTTCCTGCGCTGAAAATACAGGAAGAATTATCTAGCTTGAGCTGTAGGCAATGCTCTTTCTAATGCAGCACAAGGGGTCTCCTTTGCCCCAGAAGCATTTTTCTGGCTTATGTTCAACTTACTATTCACCTGTGCTCTCCTATCCTTCTCCACAGAGCTGCTTACAGCTCATCAGCCCCTGATTTGAACTGATGCCTGCAGTTATTGTTCCCCCAAGGCCAGGGTTTGGCATTTACTCTTTAGTTGAACTTTAAAGGTTACTCAGAGACTATTTCTCCAGTCTGTCCAGCTGTCTCTGAATGACACACCCATTTGGTTTATCAGCCACTCCTCCCATTTTGGTATTTTGTTCAAACTTGATGGAAATACACTCTGTCCCATACGACAGGTCATTAATGAAGATGTTAAACATCCATCTATTTGGTACAAGGTATCTCAAAACACAAGGGGTGGGAAGTCTGTTTGGGTGGAGCATTCTAAGATTAATGTGTTTACTTTGTATTTTACTTGATTTAGATGTTAGAGTGCACATCTAGAATAATATCTTTACTTTAAATTCAGGATGGTTAATCATCTGATGGTGTGCATGCAAAAATTCTGTCATACTTCAAACAATACTATTCTGTTCTGATGGCTAATAGATTAATTAATATCTTTGTGATTTAGTATGAAAAAATATACTCCCAAAAGAGACACTCAAATGGAAGCAGATTTTTTCCCAAAACATACCGTCTCATGGAAAGATATGAAAAACTAGAGTTAGGATGATAAATACAGTGCTTTATGACTCAAACAGGATACCAATAGACTAAGTAATTATATCCCAGTAATATCTTTTAAGGTTGCAGAAATTACTATCATATAGCAGAAGCAGGAATATTTTATAAAGCTAAATATAGAATAAGCCAAGAAATACAAATGTGAAAACTGGTAAGTAAACTTTGCTCTCCTCACTAAATTGAAAACCATTAAATTTATACTTACTTCTCCTTTTAGCTGTTAAATGCACAAACATTATCCTTCCCCTCTGTCCATATTTCTGGGGGAAAATAGGATAAGATTTGTCCAAAAGCATAAATGCTTTTCTGGGATAGTTCCAAACAAGATGACTGCAAAAGTACTGTGAATATTACAAGTGGATTTTTTTTTGTTTTTTTTTCATTTGAACTTGCCTTTCGTACTTTGCCCGCTAAAATGTTTTTTTCATTAGACACAGAAAATTAAGCTAAGTTTTACCCACCACCCAACATCATACAACATTTTTGGTCATGGGCTGAGTTTCCTGTATTGTGATTATTGACTTATTTACTCAATTTATTTATATGACTATATTAATAGTAAATATGATTAACTGTGGCAGGATTTTTATCCTACTGAAAATAAAACTTGTTTCTGCTCTATCATTGTAAAAGGGAAGCAATATAATCACACTCTCTATCTTTAATATATATCATTTTAACACCACCATATGAAGTACATGCATTTTTAACATGCAAGGTCAGTCTTCTAAATATAGAGAAATTAAAACTATTTTCTCCACAATGGCACTGTCAAAACCTGAACCCAGGCTCCTGTGAGTGTGGCAGAGCCTATGCCAACCATCTTTTATATACGTGATCTGAAAGAAAGGGGAAGGAAAAGAGCATCTCTTAGAAAATGATTTGGAAGCTGCCATCCTGAATGATGAATCACAATACTTTTAGGAGAGAAAAATCTCTCTCACCATCAGCTTGGCTGTGATGCTGAAAGAAATCTAGCCTAATATTAATCTTTAATGTGTAACTCCTACATGAAACTCCCCTCCAATAATTTCAATGGAAATTAGTAACCTCCAGGAGCATCAGGTTTAGGGTTTTTTGGGTCACCAGGTCTCCCTCATTTTTCTGCATACATGTGTTGGAGTGCATTTGTATTCTTGTTTTGATTTGAGGAGGCAAACTATGCTTTGGCAAAGTGACATCTCATTAAAAATAAGAAATACTTCACTCCTCAGTAGTCTGATAACTTCTCTGTCATTTCACAGCTCTTCCTCTGAGCTCTATATGCTGATTATGCTGTTCCAAAATGACTGTCAACAGGGGAAAGGAGTAAGTATTTTGGGATTTGAGCTACCAGCCTTTCTGTTTGAACTTAAATCTGTTGGCAAGGCAACTGGAGGAAAGTTGGAAATTATTTTTTAAAGAAAACAACAATGATAAGATGGTGGCATACATTTTAATCACATTCATTTCTTTGTATCATGTTGAAAATGCAAAAGTAATCTCTTCTATAATAACCTTTCTCATGCTGCAAAACAGCAAAATTCTACAACTCAAATGTCTCCATAATTATTTTTTGAGCCTGCCTTCCGTGAGAAGCAGCTTCCCTAAGTCCTTGGCCTGGAGGTTTGTTAGCAGCAGTTCACAGCCTACAAATCAGAAAGTTAAAAAGATGGCAGCATTTATACTGTTGGCCAATTGGTCCATGAGGTTGCAATTCCCTTAGAAAGGGGGAACATTTTTTCCTTTTCTCTGTTTCACGTTTTAATTCAAGATATTTTTTTTGTAGCTTGTAAACACTCTCACCTCATAATTCATCTAGTTCACTGTCAACTGTTTAATCACACATATGCTGATGTTTTGTTGTACACGCATCTCACTTTCTATCTCAAAGCCAAAAAATGCTAATTTGAAATGAAAAAACATTTTTCAGCTAAAAAGCTGAAGTGTTTTTTTTTACATTTTATGATTTCTTATGTTTAGAGATGCAACTTTTTTTAAATCTCTATTTGCAGTCTCATTCTTATTCCATTTTTGCTCAAAAACCACAATGCAGATGGTTAAGACTAATGTGTCCTTTTTTTCTCTTGGATTTCACAAAATTCAGGAAAAATAAGAAAGAAAATTTTGCTCTTCATTCTTGCATATATCATCCCAGATGCTGATAGTTTCCGCATCCCTGAAGGAAATGGCTTTTGTATGAGGTTGAAAATAGTGAAATTATCTTTGTAAAGATTGCTGTAAACTCATGGATACTTTGGAGATTAAAATAACATCTTTGAATTGCACAAAGAAAACTGAAGGGGAATAAATAAAGGACACAGGCCATATTCTTGGAAGTAAATTTGATATCTGATAATGGGAAAGGAAATTACTTACGATACTGATATTTGAGATTATCTCATTTTGACCACTGTCAAGGCAAAAAGACTGAAGAATGGTACGTATTAGCCCTAGTAATACAAAATCAGCCAATGGTGGATAGGGAAAAATCCCCAAAACAACACAACACTTTTTCTTTTACTAGGAAGTACAGTACTATCAGCTGTCCTGGAAGTTTTACTTCTTGCTTAGGCCTTTTCTAATATTTCTGCCATTGTCACAGCTTTCTAACTTTTCTCACCAAATTAAATTAAAGGGATCCTCCTAGTAGGAGTAACATGTGAAAATTCAGAAATATGATAAATAAGCTTCTCTGGTATAATTAATAAAAATGAAGAATTTTCTTCATTTAATTTCACTGATCAGTTAAGACAGAGATATTAATTGCATGTATCTACCTTCATGTGTCATTAAGTTTAAATTACAGAACAGCATGACAGTCTGTCTGTTATTCTGTGGATAAGGGGAGATCATTGAACATTTTATGCTTTTATTTTTCAAGATGTTTGTCATGATGTTACATAATATTCTTATAGTTACAGTGGTGAAATATGGATTAGAAGGGGAAATTAGAAGGGTGGTTGGAAAATTAAGAGGCCAAAATCATTGTGATGAACCCAACTGTAGACCAGTTAGTAGTGCTGTATCTGAAGGTTTGATTCTAAAAGCAAATACTGCTTAATGTCTTCATCAGTTACATGAATCATAGTGCACTTTCAGCAATTTCAAGGTGACAGAGTGCAGTGAGTATTCCATGTGTGGACATATTCATGCTAATCAGAAGCAGAAGAAAGGCTAGAGAAGAAAGGAGAGAGGAGCTTCATGACTTATCCAAACTGAACACAAAATCTGGACCCTGGGCTGGACAAAGATTTGTAGCAGAACTCAGAGTGTCTGTTTCTTCCAGTGTTGCTACCTCCAATTGGAAGTATAAAAGAGAATATAACATGTAACCCAAATTTCCTTACAGACATTCCAAGGCCCAGCTGTCCTCTAGGGCCATCCTCAGACTATGAGGGGCCACTTCATTGCCCCCTACATGGAAGATTACTAGTAGGAAGACGCTTGAGAGCCATACCAGGCTAGTAAGTTTCCTGGTGATCTTAGCCCAGGCCGCAGGAAGCAAGCATACCTCTCTGTTGGTTGGGACCGATTGGATTGCTCTGCTTGTACATGCAGGTTTTTTTCTTTACCTCATAAACTGTCTTTACTTCAATCCACATGGTTTCTCACTTCTGCCCTTTCAATTGCCTTCTCTATCCCACTGTGGGTGAGTGAGCAAGTAGCTGTATGGGGCTTAGCTGCCAACTGTGCTTAATCTGCAGCAACATAAAAATTTTTTATGATTCTATGATTAACAAAGTTTTTGCATTTTTAAGCTGTATCATTGTATGAAATTAGCGATTTTTAAACATACGGCATGTTGATTTTTCTTTTATTTAGACCAAAAAATTAATTTCATATGATTTATAGGCTTTTAAAATTCTGAACTGTAATTTTTATCTCATAGTCTCTACCTTTGCACATTTGGAAACTTGTGTATGTTTCTAATGTTGTGCTAAAGTTTCTGCTCTAAACAGCTTCTGGGCAGATTAATTTTCAATTTTGTAAAATTTGCCCAATAATTCAAATCAACTCAGTTATCATATATTACCATTAAGTTCATTCTCAGATGCTCATAGGATAATTCAGGTTGATGGGCACCTGGAGATGTTTCCAGCTCCAGCCTGTGTCCTTGCGCAGAGTAGGCTCAGATATGAGGTCACATTAGATTTTTTCAAGGCTTCACCCAGTCAAGACAGGGAAACCCACAAGCAAGACATGGCCCAAACTCCCCTGGACCTTGACTCCATGACTTTCTCCACATAGGAAAAAGACTTCTGTTTATCTCCCTCCAGACTAATTGTCTCATGTTCCAGCTCACTGTGCCTTGCTTACTGCCTCTTGCCCTCCTACTATGCACCACTGTGAAGAGCCCACCTCCTTTTGGTGCCAGTGGTGCTTCTAGGTGTTCCCAAAACCTTCCCTTCACCCAGCAGAACACATCCGGGCAGTGCAACCTTTCCTCCCAGAGAGATGGTCTGAGGCCCTTCTTTGTGGTTTCTGCTAATTTAATTCTGGTTTATCTAGGACCAGAACTGGACACCATATCTAAATGTGACATAACAAATGCTGATTTTAGGGCTTGTTCTGTGTCTCAGCTGGACTTCACAAATTTCACGTGTGACCTCTTCTGGCTACACAGGTCCACAGAAGCCAGCCTGACCTTCTAGTTTTCCCCTTGTTATAATCAGCAAACTTCAGAAAAGTACTCACTGCTCTCTCCTTCAGGTCACTGGGAGAGATGTTCTGTAGGAAAGTCCCAGAATAGACTCTGTACTACTGCACTGGTTGCCAGCCTCCAGTAGACTACTGCCCAGTAAAACATGGTCCTGTGAGCCCTACCATCCAACTTGTTATTTACTAGTAATTTTCACATCCCACCTCTGATCTCCTAACGTGGACACAGGAGCATTTCAGAAGACAGCATCATAAACTTTGCCATATTTAAGGTAAATGCCATCTGTGTCCACAGATCCTGTAATTTTACCACAGGGGCAGTCAGGTAAAAAATCCATGTCGACTGCTTCTAATCACTTCCTTCCTGAGACCTGAAAGGTGATCCCATGGGACTCACTCTATGATTCTGCTTGGCACCAAAATGAAGTGAGCTCGTATCTGTAGTTTCTGCAATTTTTCCCTTTGAAAATTCATAGATGCATGCAATATTTTCTTTCCTGCAGTGGTTGAAGATTGCCCCCAGTCTCTTTGACTTGGGAAAAATTTTGCTGTAGTTATTTCAAGAAGTTTTTGTCCTCTTTGCTGCCCTGATCAATGGTCTGGAGAGCGCTCCTGGCACAGTATCATGTTTAGTGGCTTGTCCTCTGTCCCTGCAACACAGTCTCTCATTCTGTCTTTTGTAAATCCCATAGATGAGCTTTACACACCCGAAGTCCTCCTTCACATACTGCAACATCGATACAGTGTTGCAGCTGCACATGGTGTTCTAGTCCATCCTGTTTGCTTGGAAGCATTTGTGTTATGTGAGATTGTGACAAGTGTCTCTTTGTCCGGTTTCCTCACTCCTGAGATCTCTCTTGTTCCTGTCATCCTGCACTCTTCTCTATGCAACTCATCTGGATTTTCCTCCTGGGCTGTGGGTCATAGTCTTCTTTCCTGGTCTCAGTAATTTGAAGTACTTTTCATCAGTTCAGCCAATTGACAATTGTGCTCTTAACAAATTTTATCAGGTGTATCTTGTCTTCCCTTTGCAGTCCTTCTTTCTCAGCATAGGTTTTGTTGTGAAACCTGCATCCCTGCCATCAACACCTGCCATGAAAGGAACTACTGACGCACAAGACCAATGCACTGCTCCTCAGACCCTTCCCCCTCATCTGCAGAACAATGGGAACAACATCCCCTTTTATATCCTGTAGCATAAATCTGATTCTGCTTGCAGCATCAGGTCCTGCTGACGTGCAGGACCTCCCTGATAGCAGCAGAGAGGTCCTTGCCAGAAGCAGAGCTGAGAGACTGCTGCACAAACAGTTGCTCGACTAGATGCACATGGCAGCCACACAGCAGGAACTGTCTGGTGGAAACAGCTTCCTGTCTCCACATGAAATGAAATCATGATGTATGCAGTACAGAGTCACTGCTGTTTATACAAAACACCTCCTCTATGAAATCTAGCCAGCTCCTAGGTCTGGGTACTTCTTAGGCAGTAATTATTTTCGATTCTTGAAAAAAAAAATCTTGTAAAACTAGTACATTTTCAGATAGATTGAAGAATGACCAAAAACTTGTCTAATCTCTTCTGCATACAACTAAAGTATTCAAAATACCAGAAGTCAAAATATTTCACAAAGACATAGGAACCTTAAATTTAAATTTTCTCTTCATTATTAGAGACAGTAACTTCTTTTTTCCATCAAAATGGCTTTCATTGGAGGAAAAATGTTGTAGGAAAGAACTGTTTACAGTAAATTACTATCTTAAAGCTTATGGCAAATATTTTTAAAAGGAAATCATGTCCATTATCCCCTGAAAGTTCCATGGTACTTTTTTGCTTTTATACCATTGATTAATGAAATGCTTTGTGTAATTGTGTGAAATTACAAATAATTAAAAGAAATAAACCAAAACACAAATGATTAAAACAAGTAAAATTAACCTGTTGTGCTGAAAAAGGTAATTGTAAGCCTATTAATTTGGAATGGGAAAAATACTGCATACAGAACACATTCTAGGGTTTAACAACTGGTTAGCTGGTACAGGTTGAATTTATGTACTGACAGTCACAATATAATAATTGACAGCCACAAATATATATTACAGTTTTGCATTTTATCTGCAGTGATAGTAGCCAAAACTGCACTTGAATGTCCTTTGATTATAACATAAAAGTATACTTTATGTTTTCGGTTACCCTTTGTAACTTTGAAGATAGTATTTTTCTTTTATAAGGATAGAGAAAAAGAGAGTAACTCATTTGAGAAACAAGATATTTTAAGTTTTTTATAGAACATAATGTACTACTCTACTGTACCTGATATATAAATGGGATGAAACACTAAAGCACTCTCTTTGGAATGTTTCTGTCATCATGTATTCCTACCTTGCTTTCTTTGTACACATATACACACAGACTCACAGATCTATCTATCTATAGATATAGAGATATCTATATAGAGATATCTACACATCAATCTCACAGAATTTTCAGGAGGAAGAGACCTCTGGAGATCATCGCAGTTTTGAATATCTCCAGATAGGGAAAAGAAGACTCAGAAACTCTGTGGGCAGTCTATTCCAGTGCTCTGTCACCTTATAGTAAGTTTTCTTGATATTCAGGTGGAATTCCCTGTGTTTCAGTTTGTGCCATTTGCCTGTTGTCCTGTCACTGGCCACCACTGAAGACAGTCTGGTCCCTGTCCCTGTCCTCTTGACACCTGCCCTTAGGATTTTTATACTCATTGATGTGATCCCCTCTCACACATCTCTTCTCTAGGCTGAACAGGCCCAGGTCCCTCAGCCTTTCCTCATAAGAGAGATGCTCCAGTCCCTCAATCATCTTTGTAAACCTCCACTGGACCTGTTCCAGTGGTTACTTGTCTTTCTTGTTCTGAGGAGCCCAGAACTGGACACAGCACTCCAGGTGTGGCCTCACCAGGACTGAGTAGAGGAGCAGAATCACCTTCCTTGACCTGCTGGCCACACTCTTCCCAGTGCACCCCAGGACACCACCAGCCTTCTTGGCCACCAGGGTACTCTGCTGGCTTGTTGTCCACCAGGAATCCCAGATCCTTCTCCACAGAGCAACTTTCCTATCTCTCTCTCTCTATAGAGTGGAACAAGAGTGATACCCATGTTTTTTCTCTAGTTGAACCAGGAGAGACACTTGTGTCAGGAAACCATCACTTACAGTCTAAAAGAACACTAGAGGATGAGCTCCTTTTTTTAGATAAGAAAAATTTCATAAATAGATTTATATTTTGTATCTATGTATATATACACACATATGTATACATTTATATGCATATGAATATATATGTTCACATATATATATTTATATAAACCAATATAAATAATAGTATGGATTTTATATAATAAATAGATTTACATGTTTATATATTTTTATATGTAAGAATATACATATACTATAAAGAAAATCTCAATTTTTGGGTTGCTTTAGCAATTTAAAAATAAATTGTTACTTTAGCTTGCTAGAAAAAAACTGTCCCTTTGACTATTTTAATTGGTGGCTGTTCATTCTTCATTTATTCTCACCTTTTTTTTTCTCTATGAAAACAGAAGCATGAGAAGTGACAGCACTATAAAAAAGCAATTGATAGAGTAAAATGGTATCATCTCAAAAAAGAGGCTAAATTAGCAATTTCATTTGGGGTTAGAAAAACTGACATCACATAGGAATAGATTTGCAAAGATATGTAATCTGAACAATTTTAGGACAAGTTCTGAGGGAAAAATAGAAGGATAGATGCCTTCCTCCTTGTGTAACACCAATATTCATTGTCTTTGAGCTAAATCTATATGTTTCAGCACTTGTAACCTGCTGCAGCATTAGGCCACCTGCAGGTATACGAAACAGCATAATTCCCTGGCTACCCCAGCCTTTTTCAATTTGCTGACAGGATTAAATTTCAGTGCAGAAACTGAAATCCTGACCAGGATGGAAGCACTAGAAGTAAGGAGATACAAAATTAAATGAAACAACTATTTGAGTCAGTCACTTGCAGCGTTACTTAGGCAGATTAGAATTTTTTTACTATGTACCCTTCAAACTGACGTTCTGTAAACTGAAAAAAAGTAATTCTTCTTCCTGTTAAAACTCAGATATAAATAAGCACTATATTATCCACTTCTATTCATATGAAGAATTAGTTCCTACACTTAATATTAAATAGCAGCTGTGTAATTATTTCTGCAGATAAAAATTTCAAAAAGACTATGAGGAATGCTGTGTGTGACACTGGATGCATTTCAGTAACTTTTTATTTGCCTTTTAGGAATAAGTAGCATCAGAAGACTGGAGAGCAGAATGAAATGTACTTTCATTAATGGGTCTTGGGTTCAGATCTTCTCTTGGCCAAACATAACTGAAAATTAACACCTGATGGCAATCACTGAGAAGTGTGAAACGTATTATTTGTCAATCAATAACAAGATTTCAAGATTAACAAAAAGGTTTGTAAAATTACAACAACTTGGCAATCTAAAGTACTGTTATTTTGACTATCCTGACTTTATTTTTCCCCACCGATCATCTCACTGAAGACATTTGACAGATAATTGCTACAGCAGTTTGCTTGAATATTATGAAGTTATCCTTTTATATCTAAGAGATAACAGGCTCATTTTCAGCTATTTGAAAGTCTTTTCACCAGTACTGGTTTTAAACTTTGTGAAGGAAGGAATCAATATGTGTCACTGAATGAAATGAATTCACAGTTCATACCAAGATCCCAGCAGCTGTGAAAGTGTTTCCAAACAAGTTCTATTTCTTTAAGAAGAACTGGGAGAAGGTGTTGGAAATTTTTTTCAGCATCACCACAGCAGTGTATGATCCCTATATTCATGGTTAATGCTTAGTTTTGTACAGTGCTTACTACAAGTGCCAAGGATTAATATAGTCACAGATCCCTAGATCTGTGACTAATGTCTTGTGCCAGCTAATTCTTCTTTGTTTATTTATATCAGTTATTAATATCTGTTAGTAGATATTTTAGTTTTGAAAACAGGATTGTCTGTCACAGTAAAGAACAATAAGAGAAGTAAATTACAATGTGAACACATATTTCAAATAGTCTCAATAAGAAAAGATTTACTGGACATTCATCCTTTGAGGAGAAATCCCCATACATCCAGTGCTGGTAATAATGTCAGCATTCCTACCTAGTGAGTTGGTTGGAGAGTTTATTTCCTGCTTTTTTGGTGACAAGAGCACAAACACTCTTTAGTAACTGCAATAGTAACAGAAATACTTTTTTTTTTCACTTGGAAATATAGAATACTGTGGTTTTACAAAACTGTGGAATTCTCTATTCTTGCATAATCCCCAAGAGAATAAAAAAGGTATTACAGATATTTAGGGGATGAGTAAGGTTTTCACCTGCTTCCACTTGTCAATCAGCTGGATTACCAAAAGGAATGGACATCCCAGCAGAAAAATAGGCTTATATTGTCCAAACAAGAATTTTGTTTTCTGGTTTATTTTTAAAAATTCATTTGGATTAATATTGAAGTCACCAGAAATGTGAAACATACAGAATTCTGTAGGAAGACACTTATAAAAAACAAATAGTCAAGAGTAAACTGCATGATACACCATACTTTTAATAGAATTTAAGTGCGAAGTGAAGTGTGTCTTAGAAGTGATGTAATTTTTTATATACCAGACACTATTGACAGCTCAGGGTGGCCTGTCATGACATGATGGAAATGTTGTGTGTATAGCCCAGAGTTTTCTGGATAGTAATGTTTTTAAAAAACACTATGTTTCTCTTGAGGGCATAGTTAAAATGAGGTTTCAAAAGCCTTTTAGATGAGTGTCTCAAACCCATGATTTTACTCGCATGAAGCAATGCTATAAGCAAAATTCTCTATGACTCTGTAGGTGGAAGAGATAGTGAGTGCTGGGGCAGAGCATGAAATCTTTGAATTATTACTGTTAGGTCTACTGTATCAAGTTTAATTTCACCTGTTTAGTTCTCATTAAATCCATCATTCAGAGCTACTTTCTGACAAGATAAATATGTTCATTTTTGGTTCTTTATATTTTGTCACAAGAAGATATATATACCACAAAATGAAATAATATTTTTAAAGCATGTCTCTGTAGATAAAATATTGCAATCTGCATATATATCTAGAAGCCTCATCTAAATCAGTATTAAGAAAGACTATAGAAGTATAAAGGTCTTATCCACATCACTGTTTTCTATTACTGAGCAAACTTAGTTGGATTATGAGGAAATAAATATGTTAGAATTGAGTTAAAATATAAAAATTTTCAAAGTTCTAATTTTTTTATTGCACATTTTCTGCTGGGAATAAAATAGCATCAATGAAATCCCACTAAAGAGAACAGCATGACCAAGGTGTGCTGTCAGGTGGCTCTTCCTTGAAAAAAAACTGAAGGAAACTTGTTTTTTTCTCTCTTTCTACACTCTACGGTATGATCTAAAAGAGATTCAAAATACAGGTCTCTGTGTTTCAATCATCACAGGTGTGATTATAACATACAATCAAATTAAATATTATCATTTTGCCGGACTGTGATCAATATGATGTACATACATTTATTACAGTAAACAAAATATTAGAAGTGCTAATAAAACTTTTTAGGTTTTGAAACGTTTGAGGTAGAATGACTTTCACTCTACTTTTTAAATAGTATGGTTTGTTTCTTCTGAAAATGGCATATTCCTCACAATCTCCATCCTTGGAGGTACTCAAAAGTCATCTGCCCAGGCTGAACCTTGCCAGTGTAAGGACAGGTACACTGTCTTATTCACTTTTATATTTACTGTAACTCCAAAAAGAGAAAATGTAATAAGAAAGACAGGAATCTAGGCTAGAGGAAATTTATAGAAAATTAGTAGAATGTGTACATTTCTAATAGCCCCTGACAGGTCTTTTGTGTATGACTTCACCAAAAATTCTTTTTAAATCCCCTATTTTTTTTTCTGAAATCCATGGTCTTCTGTGGTGATGAACTGATGACATATCACAGGTTACCCTGCAAAATATCTGTGCAAAACTGATACTGTTTTCTGAAACACACTATGAGAAGTCCTGAATGTTCACATTCTGTAAGAGGTAGTAACTCTTGGAGAAAGTTATCTTCATAAAACATTTGATTTGCCTTGAGATGCTCGAAAGCTTCAAGAAAAGTGACTACCATCACTAGCTAGCTGTCACCAAAATAATATTTTTGCAGCTAAATCTTTTAATATGGTGCCATACTCCCTGCCACAAAGCTGAAAGATTTTTTTGCCCCTGGTTCTAAAAAGGGCCAAGTAGTTCTGAATCTTACTATATTTCAGACTGAGCGATGGTTCAATTTTGATGGTGTAGACACAAAACTTTTTCCAGGTGGACAGGTACTAGATCCCTTTATCAACTGGAAAGTATGAAGAGTCAGGGAAAATGATTAAAGGAACCCATCAAACTTATATTTGGCAATTAAATATTATTATGAAGTTTTAAATTTAAATACTTAATATCAAAAAGCTTGCTTTAATTTTTGATACAGAAAACTGATTTTTTCTTTCAGATAAAAGCTTTACTTTTTTATTCTAAGCTAATAGCTAATGTCTATTTTCATATGTAACTTTGTTATTTGTCTGGATATTCTATCTCCCTTTTCCCTTTTTCAGACTCTGCCTTAAAGCAGAGGTCTTCAGCGTCTTTCTTTTACTTTAGTATCAGTAACTTTGGTAGTTTCTGTCTCAGGGTGCAAACTGTAGACTGAGCTCTCAACAGCCATGTTTATTTTGTTCAGGTCTAAGGGCAGATGGTTTGGGAAAGGGCATTCAGCTAAGGGGAAAAAAGATATGTATTTTAGTTGATTTAAGTCAAGCTCCATATGGATTTTTTCAGCAACCAGGATGTCCCAAGGAGTCAGAGGGCTCCCAGATACATGGAAAAATTTTCAGAAGTCACTTGTTGAAGGCTGATAAAGGATTATGATGAAAAGCATTATGATGAAAATTCTACGGAAAAACTTGGGTGGACTTGAGAGAAAAGAGCCTTCTTTGGGTTTTTTTGCCTTTGTCTATGAGGATTTCTCACTCCTCTCTGGTCCAGAGCTAGCTGGAGGGCTGGAGAGGAAAAAGGGATTTACCTCAGAAATCCACAACTAGACTTGTCAATGCATTGGAGTCAGTTAGAAGGAGAAAGTCATGCAATTTTAATTCAGCCATGGTGGTTGGAGGTTTGTTTCTGTGAGCTCAATATTCTATGCCATATCCACAAATTATTTTAAAAAGACCAAACTTGATAATAAAGTAATTTTTTACTGCAGTAGGTTCCCTATTTGTACTTTCCCAAACATTTTCTGCTTACATATCCTCCAGAAGCAATTAATAAAAATTTTATATTTATGCCACCCATTTTTTTCAGGAGACCAGCCATCTCCTTGGTTCTACATGGCTACTGAACACCAGTGGTTGCAGACACCCATTAGAGACAGACAGACACACACACACACTTCCCCATGCACCCATCTCCAGCCTCTGGCTGTGCTCAGGTCTCCCTGAGGACTTTGTTTTCCACATTCCCTCTGTGGTGTGCCTTTCTTAACTACCCTATTTTCTCTTCCTTTTCTCTGCAAGCAAGTTCAGGAGTAATGTCACAACAAAGGCAAATAGAAGGAGTGGTGTAAATACATGAGGGAGGCAATACCCACCACTCAAACTCAGCCACTGTGGTGTCTTTGTGCAGCCAAGATGTTATTTGAGAGATTTCCCCTCAAATTTCACAGTTCTTATGCTAAAGAGTTCAAAACCCCACAGACCTACACACGAGTTCCAGTTTTGAAACAAATTTTGAAACAAATTTTGAAACACCCTTTTGTTTTAATTTTACTAGACTTGGGTATTATGTTGAATTTTTATTCCTTTTTGCTTAAGCTATGATCTAATACTAGAACAGTATGTAGCCTAAGAAAGGTAAGAGGCTGAATAGAAGAAAGGACTGGCTGAAGCAGGCATGAAAAAGAGCATTTTCAAGAAAGACAGCAGTGATTTTATTACAGAGGAGTGAAAGGGTTCAGACTTCAGATTGACTTTTTACTTTTGGAGATATTCTGACTTCATGGCAATGCAGATCTGCTTAAAGGGATTCCAAAATTTATTCACTTTTCTTTTCCCTTGAGGACTCTTTCCTGGCAAAATGTATGGTAACAGCTTGATATCATTCACACCTCATTAGCGACAACAGTCTCATGGTCTCTTCTTACTATTACTCTCTCTCCATATGTCTGTCCCACCCCCTATCAAATAACAAAAATAGAGGGACAGAACATGTGGTACTATGACTACAAAAATTAAGGTTCTGTATTTGTGTTTCACAGAATGTCAGTATTTCTCTTTCATTAGTGCTTCATTAAACATGTTTCACTTCTAGAGAAGATTGTCTCACTTCAGCTATTTGTATTACATATTTTTTAACTAAATTAATTCAGACAGCATCCCTGGATATAAGTAATGACAAAATGGTAGCTTGATTTTGCCATATTAAAATTATATTGAAAAGCCATACAATGGAAATAAAGTCCCACTCTTTGCCATGACTCATCTGGAGTGCACTGAAGAAGGGTGAGGCTTCAGAACACTGGCAGTAGATTAATGACATCATTGTAAGGGGGAAAAGGACAGGGGAAGGTTTTTAGAAAGGGAGAAGATAGTCCAAATCCTCCTAAAGGCCAGTTTTGGCATAAAATGAAGTAAGTTTAAGGGATCTGCCCAGAAAACTCAGGTTTTAAGAGTAAAATGACAGGATGGATATTGCCAGACTCCAATGGATGTGGTCAACAAAACAACAGCTATATTTTCCCCAGCCATCAAGAAGGAAACTCCGGCTTTCCTAGGTGCTGTGGGATTTTGGAGGGTGCCTGTTCCAGATTACAGTCAGACTGTGAGCCCTCTCTATCATGTGACACAGAAGAAAAGCAGTTACATGTGGAGTCCTGAACAACAGCAAGCTTTTGAACAAATTAAACTGGAGATTGTCCATGCCATAACCTGTGGGCCAGTTTAGAAAGGACAAGATATGAAACATGTTCTCTGCACTGCAACTGGGGGGAATTTCCTGGAGTCTCAGGAATTTTTCAGGAGAAAGTACCAAGGAACACTTGAGAATGACCCCTGAGGATCTGGAGTAGGGAGTACAAAGAATATCTGACTTGATACACCCCAACTGGGAAAGAGATGCTGGCAGCTTATGAAAAGGTTTGAGATGCTTCAGAAGTGATTTGCACTGAAGCACACTTTCTTCTGGCACCATCGGTGCTGGGCTGGATGTTCAGAAGGAAAGTCCCTTGCACATATCACACCACTGATGCTACGTGGATCATGCTTATGATACAGCGAGCTTGAACAGGAAATCCCAATCACCCAAAATCTTGGAACTCATCATGAACTGTTCCAAAGGTGAAAATTTCAGATTGTCATCAAGGAGGAGAAGGAGAAAGTTGAGGCACATATCGAGGAGGGCCTACCATTTAATCAACTGACAGATAACGAAAAGTATACTCCCTCAGTATCAGTAGATGGTTCAACCACATTGAAAGTAATGGGCAGCAGGACCTTCCAACATTGGATTTAATTTAACTAAGGACATCTGATTAGTTAACATTATAGGTGCTACCTGTCAAGCTGGCCCCTAATCAAAACCTCCATGTACCATAGAAGGGGATAAAGTCCCTGTGGTGCATATGAGTAATATTTTAGGGAAAACAGTTGGATTAGTCCTGCCTCAAGCAAAGACAAACCCATCTGTGGGATCCTCTTTGCTCAAGGACCTGGATGCACTTAGAGGATAATGCAGAGGGATGAGGATGCACAACACGTACCTCAAGGGGATTTGATTTTTGTGTGGGAACAGTCTGCAATGTTGAATTGTATGTTATTTGTTACTGAATGAGACTGCCACTGCATGCCATAACTATCATGGACAATGAGGATGGACTGCTCCAGGCACACCTGGCAGGAGAGCTGCCTGATGTAGCTCTCAACCACCCAACAGCAAACCAGCCCTCCTGCCCTGGAAGACATCTAGAATGGATAAAACCCACAGTCATGGATTTAATTATTTCAAGACACCTCTTGAGGGGATGGCCACGGTCCATGGAATTGATACTTGTGCTTGTCTATATCATCTATCTATATATCATCTATATCTATCTATCTATCTATCTATCTATCTATCTATCTATCTATCTATCTATCTCTGTCTCTGTCTCTGTCTCTATCTATCTATCTATCTCTATCTCTGTCTATCTCTATCTATCTCTATCTATCTCTATCTATCTCTATCTATCTCTATCTCTATCTCTATCTCTATCTCTATCTCTATCTCTATCTCTATCTCTCTCTCTATCTCTATCTCTATCTCTATCTCTATCTCTATCTCTATCTCTATCTCTATCTCTATCTCTATCTCTATCTCTATCTCTATCTCTATCTCTATCTCTATCTCTATCTCTATCTCTCTATATTTATATCTATCTATATCTATGTCTATACTTATAATCTACATCTGCATCTGTATCATCTAGATCCGTATCTATATCTAGTTTATCTATATCTGTATCTATATCTTTGTATACATTTGGAAAGTATAGGGTCTGGGCATAAGGTAGATGAGTAAGAATAACGGATGAATAATGACCTGGTTCTGGACAGTACAGGGTTAATCTTTTCCAGTAGCCCAGGCAGGGGCTGTGGCCAGGAACCTGATGTTATTTAATTCCATCTCAACTCACTGAAAGGAGTTGTGGAAAGGGGCTCTGTCTTTTCTGAGGAGAAGGGGGTTGGAAAAAATATGGTGGAAGAGAGACAATCAATATTTATCATTATAGCCTGTGTCAACTGTTTCTTTGTCTTATCCCTATTGTTGCTGTATTGTTTGTCCTCTTATTTGTTGTTTTCACTAAATTGTTCTTATTTCAATCTGTGATCTTTGCCTTTTGTCCTTCCAGTTGAGTGCAAAGAGGGCATGAGCAGCGATGTGGTTTTAGTGGAACTTCTAAATTGGATAATACTGCTCCTAAACCATGACAATATTACAGCAAATTCCACATGTAAAGGTATTTTACAATACAATTCAAAAGTTCTGTAGGAACATCTGAAAAATATCTGCTACATAAACTACTCATGGATGCACTTTATTTAATAGCAATTATACTTAAAATTTTTTATACCACAAAAATCACTGCAACAAATTACTTTGTCTTCTTGCCTAGCTATACAGCACACAATTTTATTTCCTGTCATAGAATAATTATCTTACATAAAATATATGTTGTTTTCTACACCTTTCTGCTCAGACTACATGAAGTATGACACTCTCTGCCACACCCCGCACATAAACTTGGGTCAATTTATCTGTTGCTAATTTCAAGAACAACAGGTGCTGCAGAGGCACTTAACAGAAATTGGCAGACTGTGGCTAGTTTTGCAGTGTGAAGCACTTTAAGTACTTTAATATACTTCTGTGAGTAGCTGTATTCATGGAAGAATGGGAGTATATGAAGAGATTTCAATCAAACCGAAGCAGTCTACTTCTTCAGAAAATAAACTCAACAAATTCATGGCTTTATGAATGTCTTGCCACTCTTTGGAGTGCCACTGTGTATCTGGCATAAAAAATATTTTGTGATTCATGAATGTAGATACTATCATAAATATTAGCATTTCAGGAAATAAATGGACTGAATACCACTAGTAAAAAAATATTTTCTGGATTCATATTAAGGAATTAGTTCAGCAGCAGTCTTTCTGATTTTAGGTTACTAGAAGTGCAAAATTGCCATCTGGCCCACAATTAAGTTTTGGTGGAAACTTGCTCTGCTAGTTCAGATTTTCTATGAAAGGAGCTGAAAGTAGCACTTGCACTCAAATGTTATACTAGCTTTGTGTAGAGTACCATGTTCTGTAGATAGTGAAAACTTTACAGTCTTTGTTCTGAACACTTATCAACTGTCCCATCAAACTGTGGTTCTGAGATTTGTTTCATATTATACTTGAGATTGCACAGGTCACATACTAATACTGAAGAAATCACAGTCCTGCAGAGAATGAAAAATTTAACAAAACAAAGGTAGGAATCTGGTGTGAATGCAATCTATATGACTTGTCCTTTTCTCAGCCTGACTTTTCCTTTGGAATTCACACAAAATTCTGGATAACCATTTATCTTCTGATTTGTTTCCAAATAATTTTCTCCCGCCTTTTCTTTTTTATGCCAGATATCTAAATGTATACCTGCTTTCCAAATACAAGAGGCATCTTTATCCCTCTTCCTTGTGACTTGATCCTGCTCTCAAAGATTAGCACAAAGATAAAGAAGCAAAATAGGGAACAAAAAATATGCTGAGAATCAAGCTGCATGAGTCATTACAGGCACAAAGAAATCATAAAAACATGGGTAGCAAAAGTGTCTGTTTCATTTAGCACAATACTTGCAGTTTCAGAGGAAATCTCTTGTCTGGTAGTTTTTCCTATGAGAATACATCTCTAACATCTTGCTGATCAATGAGTAGGGATCAAGAAGTTAAAAAATTTGCTTGGGAAATAAGCATGGGTCACACTTCATCATATTGCAGCAATTAAAACTTTTGAGTACAATATGTGAGTTCAAGGACTCCTTCCATCTTTATATCAAGTCACTTGATGAGATCTATGAAATATATTAAGAGAAAAAACTGAAACTCTAAGATGATGCAAGATCATGGCCCTCTTTTATTTTATTCTGAACGCCAGGGATTTTGAATCAGTTGATGTGTTTGTTTGCTTGGCTGTCTTTTTGTGCAGAAGTATTATTTCCACAAAAGAATGGTTCCTCTTAACATTACAGCTGTTTTTGGAACCTAGAGCTTCTCTTTTAAGATCATTTTGGAAAAAAGGGTCTTCTATCACAGTCAAATGAGCTCATAATTGGGCTGTTATGTAAAAGTGATAGTAATTAGTCTCTAACTGAAAGAATATAAAATTTATTATTATATTATTATTATTGCACTTGATAACTGTTTAAGGAATCTTGTCATTGCATTGTCATACATTGTAAGTGATGTCTTCTTGCTAAGTAATAAAATCTCATAATAGTCTACGCTCACCAAATTATAAAACTTGGACTACCAAATATATTGGAAACCTTATCCTACACTAAGTTTTAAGCTTAGTAAGATTTAAATATTGTCTTGCATCACACGCATTCATCAGTTTGCATATAAGCCAGTCCTAACTGAAGAAATAGTTTAATTTTGGGATCCTAAATCTGAAACATAAAAAACTAAGGTCAAAGGACTCAAATTTTCAAAAGACTGTTTTATGACTACTATCAGAGTGTGTACTGTACAAAGTTTTTTACCTTCTAATAAACATGTTCCCAAGAGAGACAATTTAAAACTGTAAAGTTGTTAACACAGTCTATGCATAACACATAGTTCAGAGGTAGTGAAGAGGCAGCATAACTCCTTCACCAGCTTGAGTGGAATTAAAGGTATTCAAAAAAATAGCCCCTGTCAGAGATGTTTAGACTAACCAAGGATAAAGCATCTAAAGTAACCAAAGAGAGTAGCCCTTATTAAATAAAATAATAAAAAAAAATTGAAGTTTCTCTTCAGAAATATATCCTGATTTGTATTTCTGCAATAGTTCCACTTTCACTCTCTTGAATGACAAATTTGTTATTTAGTCTCAGTGATACATCTGAAACTATAGTTTTACAAATTTTTAACAACTGAAGCTTGGTTTCATATCCATATGCAAATGACGTAAAAGAGAGTTATTTCTCCTGCTATCAGCTCAACTTGACTGAGCTATAATCTTTTAATTATCAGTTTAAAAGATTTTGACATCGGGACAATAGCAAGCCAGATAGCATAACTTAATTTGAATATTGAGGGTTTATATCATCTTTCTCTTTATGCTATTTTTCTTTGAAAAACAGGTGTGGATTCACATCTCTTCTGCTTCTACTCATAGGAGAAGCAATGATGTAGTGTTTATAAAAACATCACTCTGTTTCTATGGAAACCATTGTGAAACCAGAACTCAAGAATGATAGTGCCAGAGAAAAATCTCTTGCACATACATATTTGTTATCTGTAGAAGTTATTGGCTGGACTATTAGAGGAATTAGATTAACGTCTCATAAGGATGAATTCTTTTTCTAACAATAATAAAATTAAGCATTAGGCATCCAAGTTTACAGTTTCTCTCTTCTGAAACTATTTCTAATTTTATAACTAACGTCACACCCTACAAAGTAACATAGTCTTTTTTCCTCTGTGAAATTTAATGAATAATAAGGGAATATCAGGCATTTTTAAAATGCTTAAACATAGTATATTACTTACGCAGACCTTTTTGCAACTGCATGGCTTACTAAATATTGATAGAGAAACAGGATCAACTTCTAATGGTGTTAAACAGTTATTTCTTTATTTTGACTGTTGTAGTTTTTCTTTTTCTAGGATGCTGAATACTCATCCACAGTACTTATCAAATTGATTGATATACACATGGGAGGAGTGTAATATTTTTCCTACCTGCTACACTGGAATTGATTTTTTGTTCTTTATTATAATAGAAAATAATTGTATTTTTTTTTTACATATGAAATCACTGCCCTATTTTTGCATGATGTAGCTTTTAGTATAGGGGAGATGTAAATTTATTTGTGCTATTATTTTTTTTTCATAGAAGGCAATTGGCTTAAATCCAAGAAAGCATCCTAATCTGAGTACTAAAAGTTGCTGATCTGAACAATAAACGTAGTGTTGTTTTTAATGCCTGAAAAAACCTCTTTGCAAAGACTAATTTAAACATAGTACCTTCAGCAAAAAGGATGGATGCTTCTCTTTCAGATAACATGGTTAATATATAAAGGGGAAAAGGAATTGCAGTGCCATCTCTAAGCTGCTAATGTTACTGAGAAAAATACAGCTTCTTGGGTTGTTTTTGTTTTATAAAAATCATGACACTGGAGTGTTGGCAAGGAAATATGAGGTAACAAGGATGAAGTGAATATGCTTTTCATCATCTGAAAATCTTTAATTGTAATTGCTGTATATAATGGTGTAATTAGTTGCCTAAGTGACAGGATAGGCTTGAATCTTTCCAACTATTTTGTAAAACGACCATTTAGCTCACAGAAATCTTTCTTTAGACTACATGAGTGACAGGGAAAGATTGAAGGTTTTTTAATCCTGAAGTGTCTAAAGGAAAGGAGGACTTTACCTCACAGTATCTCTAGAAAAGCCTCATGAAGACACAATGAATTACAGAAATATTATATTATATTTTCTATCTATTTATATATATATATAACATCTATAATATGTATATTTATATTTAGTATTCTATAAATATTATATTATATTATGCTTACCAAAGTATTTCAAAAATATTGTGAGAAACAGTAATTTGAATCCAGAAAAGCAGCACAAATAAAGGAGTATGTGAGTACATTTGCAGAAAGCAACAGTGAGGAGGTGTTTGGAATACTTTTGTTTGGAATATCAGTCTGATACTTAGAAGTGGTCAAGACTGATTAGTTTGACTGCCATGAGTATGTGTTCAGAAATACAATTAACATTTAAAAAAATAGCAAATGAGCCTCGGAATACAATTTAAAACTTGAGGTAATGAAGCCAAGCTTCTGCATTTATTGAACACTGTTTAACATAAAAAGCTATGCATTTTAAAGCTGTAGAAAAATGTTTAAGTAGAACATTTCCTTAATCTTAGTTTACTGCAATTCTAAATCAAAGTTAGAATTTACAAAAAAATAAAGTGTACAATTTCCAAGTTATGCTAAATTCAGAAGGTAGCTTCTTCTGGCCTTCTCTCTTTGTACAAGCAGAAAATCAGTATCAGTCTCAACACATTTTGGCAGGTACTCATTGAAAGAAAAGTTCTGGACACAAAGCCTCTCTTCAACAATTAATAGTTCAAAAGTCATAGCAAACCATTTTAATTTATTTAATAGTTTCATATTTCACACATGCACATGACTTCAAATTTTCTATTATCTCCCTTTCAGATTAGAAGTAAAGAAATAAGCATTCCTAATATAAAAAAATATTTAAAGCTAATACATTTTCTTTTTTCTTTTTTTGTATTTTTACTTTTTAATAAGAAAATTATTCAGATTATCATATGCTTCCATATTAAAAAACTAAGATATCTTCTTGTATATGATGCTAGAAGGGTTAATCTCTAGAAGGTTATGTCAAAAGTCATTAACAGACATATTTGTATGTCATGAAAAAATTATTTTAAAAGGTTTCCTTTCATAGAGTTTTTTTCCCTCTCGATAATACAGACTCAGTTTTAAATATTTATTTTAAGCTGCTGTTTTGGTTATTGAATATCGTTAAGGATAATTGTATCTTATTTGTCTTTCTTGGGGAAGATTTACTGTAATATTTTGAAACCTTTCACCTCACTTGTTACCTGCTAATTGTTTCATTTTTTTATAATGGTATATGAGAAAAGATTAAGCTTAATATTGCATTTCAATACTCATTCCTGAAAACATGACAAAAAATTTTAAAGGTTTTAAAGAGGATTAGGCAATTCTTATGTCAAAGGTTTTTGATGCGAAAAGAAGGTACCCTTAGATGACTACTATCAGTATTTAAATATAAAGGTTGAATGTGAGCCTCAATTTCCAATAAATAGATGAAAGTTAGTATTTTGTGTAACTGTTTCAGAATCTGATATTTGTATATCCTTTATAAAAAGACTTACAGCATAGGGATATTCCTCTCCATCTTTTAAAAAATCCAGGCCCTTTAATTGCAAAAAAACATAGCAGTTTTGCCAGTTGATCAGTCTGTTTCATAAAAAAAATATTCAGACTCTCACTTTGCAAATAAAAAGCCAAAATTCACTTTTACCTAATTTCTCTCCATGAACAATCTTCATTTTTCTTCTCATCAACGAGTTTTTCTTTGGGCATAAGATAAACTGATAGAAGTTTATCATTGGTATCAGCTAAAATTCTTTTGAAAGATTACCACATAATGCATTTCAGGAAATTCTGTAAACATAAAGGGAATTACTAAAGCTAGTTTTGTACAAAAGTAGGAGATACAAGTTTTCTGAAATCTGGTTTTCTGAAATCTGCTCCAGAAAAAAAGTTTCAATCAGTTACTAGGGCAATTTCGGGTGTTTTACACTATTTGTGCATTACACTATTACTAAAGAAAAGGTGGTCTGCTGACCAATAGTCGACAATGGTAACATTGGGAATAAGAAAATGGGAAGCTAAATTGAAGGGCTGAGCTAATAATTGTAACAACACTTCTGTGTATCATTTTTAAAAAGTAAAAAACCCTGTTTACCTCATTTAGGAATCTCTCAATGGCCTCTTTCAGAACAAGTTTAAAATCTTAGAAGTTGTTCAGAAATGAATGAAGAAGAATCTATGAATGTGAATAAAACTTTGGAGACAAATACCTTATTACTACTACTATTATTATTATTATTATTATTATTATTATTATTATTATTATTATTATTGCAACAGTCTGATATTTGTCTTTCATCAAGTTTTCTCAAAAAAACCCAAACAACCAAGCTCAGGTTTATTTTCCAATAACAGCACACTAATCTTGTGTTGGCACAAGAGTTACAACTATAGCTCATTGTCCAGTTATTTCAGATTCAGCTGAAATGTCAATGTAACTTAAATGACTATGTCCTACCATATGAAACTAGCTAGCTCTTCCTTTGTCCCTGATGCAGTCATTTCCCCATAGAAGGCCATTAGATTGATTAAATAGGACTTGCCCTTGGTATAGCTTTGCTGGCTGTCTCAAATCAACTCTCTCTTTCATATACCTTGGCTTGGCTTCTAGGAGGATCTATTCCATGCTATTCCCAGACAGAGAGGTGAGGCTGACAGGTTGGCAGATCCCAGGGTCCTCCTTTCTTCACATTTTAAAGACAGACACTATGTTTTCCTTTTTCCAGTCACTGTGGATTTCACATGATTGCCAGGACTTTTCAAATGGGAAGTGGTTTGGGAACTACTTCAGTAATTTCACTCAGGACTACATACCAGGAGAGGAGTGATGAGAGATGGAGGTTTGCAAAGCCAGTGCCAAGACCCCACCTAAAACACTACCTGTCCCCACTTACAAACAAAAAAGAATCCAAGCCTAAGCCAAGACAAGCAAACAAGGCCAGACTGCATGGTGCTTTGAGCAATCTGGTCTAGTAAATCAACTCAAACCATTTTATGATTTTGTGGCTATGCAATGCACCTTGTCAGGTCCCAGAGACTAACGTACATTCAAGCTCCTCACATTGTCATGAACCTGATCTTCCTTCAGTTCCTGCCTTGAGGTTAATCTATTCAAGACATTAAAAAAGAAAATAAACAGTGAAGACTAAGGCAAGAAGGTTGTTGAGTAGCTCAGCCTTCTCCTTGTTTGTTATCCAAACCAATATACCTGTAGAAATGTTTCTTGTTATTCCTTACATCCCTTGTCAAGTTCAGCTCCAGTTATGCCTTGGTCTTTCTGACCCCATCCCTACATAACTGGGTAGTATCCCTATGCTCTCTCCAGGATATTTATCCCTCCTTTCACTTTGTATTCTTTGCTTTTCCTTCTTTCTTTTTAGTTTGATTAGCAGGTCTCAATTCAGCTATGCCAGTCTCTCTCATTCCTTCCCTGATTTCTTACACACATGGATTGAGAGATCTTGAGCTCTATGGAAAATATTGTAAAGACCTGTCACCACTGTTCTTGCTTCTTTGCTCTTGAGGAGAGTCTCCAAGAGGGTTATCTGGACAAACTCTTTGAGCAGCTTGAAGTTCAATTTACTAAAATTCAGGGCATTCTCTTTACTTATTGCCTGGCCCATTTCCCATAGGACTGCAGGTTATCCATTCCCTATGATAGGACTGTCTGTAAGTTGGATCAAGATGTTTTACTCCATGCACTCCAGGAGTCTTCTGGGCCACTTGGAGCTCTCTCTGGTACTTTTCCAGCAAGTGTTGAGATGGTTGTAGTTCCTCAGAAGGACAAGAGCCTGATGGAGTGATGCCTCTTGTGGCTGGACCAGGAAGGCTTCGTCAATAGGCTTCCCTTGATCAGGCAACCTGCACTAATCACCAGCTGCAAAGTCTCCTTTGCTGCTTTGATCTCTGATTCTTAACCATAAATCTCTTATGAGCATTCTATGTTAGGTCATTTTTAATATTGTTTGACAAAAACCAAACAAAACCAAACAAAAACCCAAATAAACGCTATAAAAATAATTTAGAAAATGTCATATCAAAGTAATTTCAACAAATTCTACCTGAAAATACAAATTGAATGAAACATTTCCTATAATAGAGACATCCCTGGTAGAATAGGTGAGGTTGACAGTCATGTCTGGAGGTTGTCTAGTTTCAATCATGCTGAAGCAGAACCAGCTACAGCAGGTTGCCCATAGCTGTGCCCACACAATTTTTATTCTTCTGTTGGCAAGTAAAAAGCCTCAATAATCTTTCTGAAAACCCTTTTTATTGTCAAAGGGCCAGTACCTCCTAAAAAACGAGGGTGAAAAATCCCCTACAGATGAAAAAAACCCAAACCACCTCTAATTATTACTATTATTATTATTATTATTATTATTATTATTATCATCATCATCATCATCAGTAATTATTCTCCTGTCCTTGAACCAAAGCCAAAGTCTTATACTCCTATAATTAAGTTTCTCATATAATTGGGTTATATCTGAATCATCAACTGCTCTGGGCAGAAATAGGGTAGGCAAAGGAACAACAAGTGTGCATTGGATTATTTTTCATATGCATATTACTGAAGGGAGCGAAGAAATTCACGATACAGATGTTTGTTCCAACTTCCTTATTTCTTCCAATGGTCATTAGAGGACCATGCTGTTTAAATATGCAGGATTTAGACAAGGAATTCAAGACATTTCTCTTCAATTTATCTTTCAATGTCTTCTTCACATTTCTAAACATGGACCAGCTAGCTCACATCCACTAGTCACATTTTATTTTACGTCACATCTTCTAGATCCATGAAGGTATCTTAGATATCCCAAGATGTCCAACATTAAACTAACTATTTATGATTGAGCAAATGAGTGCAAATGTATTCCATATTATAATTAATTTATGATTCAAGCATAACTCTAGGCCAGATCTAGAGAGATATGGGCAGTAATGATTTTTGAAGATCAAAGCAGCAGCTTTGTAGATTTCTGTGGCATTATGCCTCCCTGGCATGGTTGTGTGAGCTGCCTCTGGTAGGTAGAGCTAGTCTCTGGGTGGACATGAAGAATATGAGACAAGAAAACAAACTGAAGGTCTCTTGCTACAGAAAGGTAATGTTTTAAAATATAATTTTCTGTTTTCATTTCAAACCTTGGTGTTATGTTTCAGAACTTTGAATACTGTTTTTATGCAACAAGAAAAGTTTGATCAACATAAGACATAAAACTCTCTTTTAGCTTACCAAGGAATAATAAGTACATGTATGGTCATTGGTTGATTAGGCACATGGCTGGTCAGCTAAGGTAATGATGAGAAGCTGTTTGGGAAGATTACCTAACTATTGAAAATATCTGGACTAAAGCACCTTGCTACAACCTGGAATTCAGTGTTTGAATAGGTCTATTTAGGATTTATTTTAGGATTACAAGACTGATCTTTTTTTTCCCCTCCCTAGAAATCTTGTGATTAAAATGGTGAAAATCACTATCATCCTGATAACATATTCAATGGCAACTGTTTGTGTGAGATATGACCTTTCCTCATAATTAATGCAGGAAGGCAAGTTGGTAACTCACCTTTAAATTCTGGGTTTGAGAAGGTTTCTGAGGACTGGAACTAACAATATGGGTTATTTATTCTGATCTGTCCCTTGGTGCTAAAAAACTTTCTAAGTAACTTGTTTGTTATCAGCAGGATAATTCTGTATTTCCTCATGATTCATGTAACAGCACCATCAAAATCCAAACAGAATTGTGCCACTGTTCTTGTTCTTACACTGTCAATATTGAGGCCAGATTTGAAAACTACTTACTTTTATCAAAAATATATAGCAAATTGCATGTAAGTCTTTATTTTCTTCATGCAAAAGGAAATAATAAAATCAGAACACTTATTGAATTACTATCTCAACTACAATCAATTAAACTTTATGAGGAACTAATCCTGCACATCTGTCTTTGTTACATTTTATAATCACAGTTGAGATTACACATCGCCATAGAACATTTATACATTTTCAAGCTTACTGTAAAATAGGATGCTTATTACTAATAATTATTAATTTTCTCCCATGTAAAATAACAAAAGGATAAACGGGTTATGATAAAAATTATATTTGAAACTATTTTGCATCTGACTGAAAGAAGGATTGATATCTACATCTAGATGCTATGTTACTACTAAATTTATGAAGAATAAAAACATACAATTAGAGAGTGGAAACGGTTTAATCATTGAAATAATGACCTTAAGCACCTATGTAACAGATGCTATCTATTGTTACTGTAGTTTTTCTTATTGCACTAGCTAATGGTGTAAATTATCTAAACGGGGAAAAGAGCAACACAAACCATTTCTTTTATAAAGTCTTGATTAAGGAAAACACAATTCTTCAGAAAACAAAACATTCTTTCAGAAAATAGCTCAGGTACTTTCAAAGACTCCAATCCCAGCCGAGTGAGTTTTAAGTCTATATTTTTCTTTGGATTATACTTTTAGCTTCCCTAAAAAGCTCCTGCGTTACACAAGGAGTTACCACACAAGCCCGGCTGATACTTATTTCTTAAATTCTTCCAGATGCCCTGGTTCATTTACTTCCTTCCATAAAAATCGAAACACAATTAATTTAATTCTGCATGCATTTTTGCTGAGAAATAACTTGGGGTAATCTTCCCACTTCTTTCTTTCATGACCAGTACAAACAAGAATGCAGTTGTATGACTGTTTTGTGGTTTCAAAGTCAGAAGTATTACATCCTCTGTTCTTGTCCTTTCTTTTAAAGCCTTCTACCATTTAAAATAATATTTTCCCTTTTCTTTTTTCATTGTTTGTTTGCTTATCAATTATTCTTTATTTCCTCTTTGTTACACTTTCTTCCAATTAAGGTTCTTTCTGTCTTCAGCCCAAAAGGCTGACCTGTTCCATACTCTTCCTCCTTTTAGATATTGCAAACTGGTAAGGTGGAAGAGGACATTCGGGTTTATTTTCTGTTTTCAACTTGGTCATGTTTCTGGCTAAACAATTCCAGTTTTCTGAATCAATGCCACCTATGCCTTTTCCATCTTATGTTCTTTCTCCTTTTACCTCCATTTTTTTCTTCACAAAATGTCTGCTTAACTTCTTTCAAGGAAACACATCAAAAAATAAGGAACTAAATTGTCCTTTCCTCAGTGTGATTTATTTTTCCATGTATTTCTCTTTTTCTCTTCCTCCCCCTCCCCCTTCCCCTCCCCCTCCCCCTCCTTGCCCTCCGTCCTTTCCTTCTCCCTCTCCCTCCTCCTCCTTCCCCTCCTTTCTCCATCATTGTCCTTGTCCTTGTCCTTCTCCTTCTTTCTCCTTCTCCTTCTTTCTCCTTCTCCTTCTCCTTCTCCTTCTCCTTCTCCTTCTCCTTCTCCTTCTCCTTCTCCTTCTCCTTCTCCTTCTCCTTCTCCTTCTCCTTCTCCTTCTCCTTCTCCTTCTCCTTCTCCTTCTCCTTCTCCTTCTCCTTCTCCTTCTCCTCCTCTTCCTCCTTCTCCTTCTCCTCCTCTTCCTCCTTCTCCTTCTCCTCCTTTTCCTACAATTTTTCTCCATTTCGTTTTGCTGTTTCCTTGCAAATAGCTATTATCTTCAGACTAATGAATGCATTTCCTTTAACCCCATCTATTTTCCCACCTCTCATCTCTTTTGTTTCCTTTTTTTCTCTAGTCTCTGACAACATGTGAACCCCCCAAAGGATCTCTCATAGTCTCTTTAAACAGTTCTGCATCCAAATCTGAGAGACAGGATGACACTCTTGTCTTCTTTGTCTAATACCATCAGAACAGTCAAGCAAATCCTTTTTCCTTTTTCTTCCGTGACTATTTTCTCAATGAATTTTTGGTTTTTATTTATTTTTTAAGAATTTCTTTTCCTCTGAGAATTTTTCTCAGTCTTTCTATTCACAGCAGTCCCAAAATGCTTTCCAAGCCTGGTTAAGCATTTTTTTCCTCCAAATGAATTCTAATCTAGATAATCTTATCCAAAATTCGACTACTATTTTAGGCAAAAAGAGTAAGTTCACTTCAATAATTCGGACCTCTCTAATCAGGCCCAAATGAAATCTTCTAGCCCATAGAAAATAATTGTCACATCATGTAAACAGAATGAAACATTCGACCACCTGATGTGTGGTTAACAGATACATCTTGATTTCTTGCAGTTGCCTCATTTCCATAGGCATTGTGAATACCATTATTATGCCTATTTATCCTTCCTTGCCTTATATACTCAAATCTTGTCTGGGTTTTAACCTGTCAGTTCTCCTTTTCATTTATACACAAGTGCTTTGATCCAGGTTCTCATAATCCCATCTTTTGTGTTACCCTTTATCTTGAATGTTTCCAAAGTCTCCTCCTTGTTTTTATCATACTGAAAATTAACCACTTGCCTTCATTTTCAAAATTCCTAACTTTTGATTAGCTCTCTGTAGTATAAAGAGGATTTTTTAGTTCCTCTTGATAGCTCATAATATTGGTATCACACTACTACATTATCAAATAAATATCAATGTGTAGTCATTCACCTAAGGCAATTCTTTGCAAATATCTGCAGAGCTATTCCTTTGCTTTTAAATTCATCATTAAAAATCAACTTTTCTAACTAAAAATTAGAGAAGTAGACTAAAACTACTCATAGAAATGCTTATGCTCTTGAAGGTCTGTACTACCATCTGTCATGGTGACCACTATTGCCTCATTGCTTCCTTTAGTTTTCCAGCATATCTTTATCCATATGTTGTCCTTTTTGTAATGGCAAATGCTCTAAAATGCACTTTCCACCTTCTGATTCTGTGCTTGCACAAGTCCTAATATCATAGCATTTTGAGACAGCGCTTGCTTTATGATGATTAATAAATATTTGGTAAGCATTTGCTGAGAAATAACAAGAAAACATAGAAAATCAGCAGAGTTAATTGTCATTTACTTATACACAAGGAGCATGATAGAATCCTGCACATCTTATTCCAAGAAGTATCTAATGATATGCAGGGATAGTAAGTGTAGATAAACTGAGTTAATTTATTTTTACTCCATCTAAAACAAATCAGTTTTTAAATTTCAGAGAATATAAGAACTTTCCCCCCATGCTTCTCTTTTTTTTTTAGTAGGAACAAGGCTTCATAAGTGTTTTGATAAAATTTTCTTGATTTTATCAGGAACTTTTGTGGGATTTTAAAAAATACTTTAATAATTCATAGTTTAAGAAATAGTCACTTATTACGTGCTAATATTTATTGAGCTAAAACTTTTATTTTTTTTAATATATGCTCACTCACGTATTTTTTTCTCCCTGTTAAGACGAATAAAAATATAATGGCTATTCTAGTATAGAATACTAGAATATATCTAGTATAAAACATTTCTCTGTCCATCCAGTGACTTTTTTGAGTAGTAACTTCACAGAAACACAAGTCTAGAAGCTACTTTTTTTCCTAATAGATGTCTCATTATTTGAGACAGTGAAGTTAGAAATATTTTTTCTTCATCTCATTCAATTTATATTTGGTATATTGATAGTTTTTGATATTAGTGCTTCATTTGTCTTTAATAAAAATATTTTCAAAAAGGTATAGTAGTCATAAGTAATCTTATCTTAGATTCATCATTTTGCAATGATGCAATGAAGTTCAAGACTACCTTCAGTAAAGCCAAATGGACAAAAGTCTTTTACTCCCTCTTCTGACCAGATGCGACTTAGCTCAAAAGTGCTGGGCAAATTATATTTCACATATCTGCAAAATAATATTGATCTGGAATGTTTTTAAATAGTTTATTTTAACTTTCTTTCACTGTATTTAATCTTAAAATACATGAAAGGTAAAAAAAGTCTTTTTTTAGCTCTGGAAGAATTTTAGTCTAGTAAGCACAGCAACAGCCAATCTGAAGTATTCCTTATTAAAGGTATAGAGATATATCTGCTTTTTCAGAGGACTAGTGATCATAATGTTCAGAGCTTTTATAATAATAGTATAATAACGGTATTATAATTATATAATAATATAATAATGCCAACAACATATGGAAGAGAACAAGGAATGGGAAAAGAGATGCTTTGCTATGCACTGTTAGCATTCTACTCAATTCATAGACCAAAGGGCTTGAATTGCAGCAACTACCTCTTTAAAATTGTATTATAATCTGCATTATCATCTTGGTCAAGTATTTTAAGAAACATCATAGAATATACTGTTTAAGGTTCATCATGCAAATTAACAGAGATTGATGTCCAGAACCATCATGGTTAATTCATAAACAATTCATATGTTGATTTTGATTTTGAAATTTTCCATCTTTCTGTGTGGATGTGTTGAGAGACAGAAAAAACTCGTTTTACAGACTACCTTTACAGTATTTCCCAATATTAGGCTCGGAGTTGCTACTTCTAAGAATGAAAAGTATTTTCAGAATTATTATTTAAAATTACTGCAGTTTTGGTGTTCAAATGTAGTAATCTTTTCTTCAAAATGTAAATTTCGAAGACAGTATTTTTTTCTTTTTGCATATTTTCCTATGTTGTAATTAGATATACATATTTCAGTCTTCCTATTCTCCAGCTTCTAAATAGAGGACATATTTGAGTATAGGTATGTGTAGGTAAATAGAGTAGGTAAATATTTAATATGCGACAACAAAACAATGGAACGAATCAAAAATATAAATTTGGCACCTGAATTAATCTAAATAAACAAGACAAGTGTATCTCACCAAATCCTGGGACCATCTTTTTTGTTCTTCTTCTCTCTGTGTCTGACTTAAAATAGAAAACTGGACAGCATGAATAGTCAGGATGTCTTACTCATGGCAACAGCTTACAGTGAGAACTGTACTCCTTTCTCTATCTCCTTGAATTTATTGCTGTCTTTAGTGTCAACATCTCCTGCTACCTGCCCCAGAAAATTGCCTACCCTCTGGGACAAAGAGAATTTTTATTTCATAGGAGTACAGAACTGAGTGATCCAAGTTTCCCAGCAGACATCTCTGACTAAATGATCCAAACCTTCACATTTCAAATTTTTAAGGAGATTATTCACTTATGTCTGTGCTACAAAATCTGGTACTTATTTTTGTTTTGATTCTGATTTCATTCAAACCTAAGGTTTAGTGGCAAACTTACAATCTCATGTTTCATAGTTTATCACTGGGCACCTATCTCTAAATGGTAGTCAATCAGTCATGATACCATTTGGACTAAACTGGAATTCAATGCATATTTGCAGAGTTAATAAGAAAAATCAAAGTCAACTTTCCTTCATGATATTTGTCATATATTAGTAGAACAGTCCTAGGTGTGAACAATGAAGGAGTTATACATACAACATGATGCAGTGAACTCCTATGTGTCTCTGTACATTTCAGGAGAAAATGACATACTGTAGGAGAATGCCTTTTACATTTTTTCAAACAAAAAAGTTTTAACATGCATCTAAACTATAATCTCTGTCAGTTCAGTTCAGTAAACAACATCAGGGAGCACTTTAACAAAATTTAGGCAATTTTTTTTACCGAGGAGACAACTAAACAGTAAAACACAAAAATGTATTCATAAGGCACAATCCTGTCACTGGATTACTCATGAACTGTTACTGGTAAAACAGAATCTCCTATTCAAAAAGTCTTGCAGTTCATGACATAAATTGGTTAAAAATAAGGAAAGAAATAATTATTAAACTTTTTTTTCTCAGTATACTAATTAATACAATTATGTACATGTTTATTACTGGTAGAACTGGTTTAAAATTATTTTTAATTGAAAATCAGGCTTTCTGAATTTCTTCTACTTCCCTGGTCTTTTTCTAAGGGTTCTTACATATAGCTAGTCAGAAATATAGGTTCTTTTGCTACAATAAGTCGAGTTATTTTCATAATTTTATCAAATACTACTACTCTCTTGGAAATTTCCAAGCAGGACCTTAAAAGAAGAAATACATTTTCATTCTTCCTCCTTCATCCATTTGCTTGGGTACTAGGGAGAACCTATGTAATGTGAAATATGTAGCAGTTGGAAAAATAATATAAATTATTACTGATTCTTTAGTAGAGATTTTATGAATGTTTGTTCAGAATCAGAGAATATGCTGGGCTGGAAGAGCTCCACAAGGACTATAAAGTCCAGCTCCTGGCCCTGCACAGGACCATTCCCAAGAGTCACACCATCTGTCTAAGAGCATTGTCCAAAGTTCTTCTCAAATTCTGTCAGGCTGCTTCCTGTGACCACTGCCCTGGGGAGCGTGTTCCAGTGCCCAGCGACCCTCTGGGGGAAGAATCTTCTTCTAATATCCAACTTAAACTGCCCCTGGCACAATTTTAGGTCATTTCCTTGCGTCCTGTCGCTGTCACCATAGAGAAGAGATCAGTGCCTGCCCCTCCTCTTCCCCTCCTGAGGAAGTTGTAACTGCAATGAGGTCTCCTCTTCCCCAGGCTGAACAGAACAAGTGACCTCAGCTGCTCCTCGTAAGTCTTTCCCACAAGTCCCTTCATCCCTTTGGGTGCTCCCTAATAGCTTAATATCTTATACTGGGGTCACTAAGACTGCACATAGTTATGGGGAAAAGTACTCTTCTGGGAGAAAGGGGTTCCTGCTGGTCAGGAAAACATAATGGGGGAAGCCATCCAGAATTGTTTATTGTTGTAGGATCCATGGTGAGCATTTTTGCATATAGATCATCCTCTCTTGTATACCTTTTGCTATTAATATTGTTGTTGCTACTGTTCCTATTCTTTTCTCGTTGTTTCCAGTAAATTGTTCTTATCTTAACCTATCATCTTCACCATTTGTGCCTTCGATTGGAGGAGGGGGAGGCAGAGCAAATACATGTGTGATCTTTTTGGTGGGAATGCTAAATTGGAGAATATCATTCCTAAACTCTGACAGACCTGACAGGCCAAGATCTGTGTTTCAAGACATTGCTTTGATAAGAAAATCCAGTTTTTTTCCACTCCCCTTTCTGTCTCCATTGCTGTAAATGGCACACTGGCAATTTTTTTTGTCACCTATAGATATCACTATTATTTCATGCATGTAAATTACAATAATTCTATGCCCCAGAACTCATTGAGTCACACGTATTCCATTAGTTTTCCTGAAAATGTAAGCAACTTCCAATTAATTTACTTATCATGGTTTAGAAGTACCAAAAAATAGTAGTTCCTTTACAAACTGACATTCCCCCAGCATAACATCTACTACAGCCAAAAGGAGTAGTCACCTAGACAATAAAACAAAAGAGATGCTGACTAATGCAGATGTAGAATTTCTTTAATATAGTGTATGGAATCAGTCACAAGGTCTCTTCTGAAATGCAACATGTTAACTTCAAAATCAGCCCTTGAACGTGGGGTTAATGTTTTTTGAAAGGGACCACATTTTCTTTTAATCCGAACAGTTCCAAAACTACTCAGTCTTTGCAAAGACATAAAGTCTGACAAGCTAGATTTATATTTCTATATGTAAATTATAACTCTTCCTAGTGTCTTATCTCTGCAAGGATCATACAATATTAAGCAAGATTTAGAAATTGTAGGCCTCCATGAGAGTTGCTTTTCATTCTCCTACACCTTTATTACTTATAATATCAATCTCCTAAAAAGAATGATTTTGATGAATATATGCTTTTACTCTAGGCATTTTACTGGAAGTCCTGGAGCTGTAATTACACGTATAGAGTGTAGTATCTTTCAAAATTTACTAGGCATTTTCTTCTTGAGGAAAATGTAACTTAGAGAGTCACAGTTTAAAAACCTCTAACCTTATGTTGTTTTGCTTGGAAATTAACTCTTGATCATAGCAACACAACTCATTTTAGTGGAGCAGTGTACTGGAAAAGAGAATTAAAATGTTGCTTTATGTTAATCTATGCTGTATTACATATGAGAAATTCTCTCAGTATGCCTTTTCATACAGAATTGAAACATCTCAATCTATTTACACTTCATGATTTTAATAATGCCTTAAATAACATTTGCAAATTTCAGTTTGGAAATGAGTCAGATTTCATGAAGAAAATTTTAGGCCATTGTTCCAATACCTCTTTAAGATTTATTTCCTTACATTCACGGTCTGGTACTGCCATGACTGTTTAGTCACTAGAAGCTTACTTGAGTTAAATTACAATAAATCAGTACTCTTCAAGTTTAAAAAAATACCCTTAGATGAGGATATCTACAATAAATAAAAAATTTTTATCAGCAAAGCAAGACACCAAGATTCCTATAATTATGATCAAGAACCAGAGCTTTTTATCTCTGCTGAAAGAGATTCAGACATGTTGGGAGTGGGTTTTTTTTGTTGTTGTTGCTTTGTTTTTTGGTATTTTTTGCTTATAGAATTTTTCCAATAAGTTGCTAGGAAACCCTAACTACTGGGTACTTATGGGTACTTAAGATAAACGAAATAAATGGCAGAGAACGAAATAAATGGCAGAGATCGGGAGAAGAGTGTAGCATCTGGCTACACGTCTCTTTCTCTGGGAGTTTCTCTCTGAAAGGGAAGACATTGTGAGAATTGGAGCAGACGGGACTGGGGGCAGCTGCTGGCAATCTCAGAACTTCGGAGGAGGATGGTCGAGCTGCTGCCTGGGGAAGGGAATTTTGCTACCACCACAATAACCCACCCAGGAGCTGCCTTTGTTCTGCTGCTGGGCCTCGCACCCCTGCCCTGCCAGGATGTCGCAGCTACCACTGCGGAGCTTCTGATATATCTCATCCGCTGCACCAGGATTTCTACTCATCCCTGCTGTCCCAGCTTGGTGCTCCTCAGAGCCCTGCAGGGGCACTGGGACCGACACTGCCCCAGGGTTTATGAACCAAGGCCTCTCTCCCATCCCTTCCCGCCTGGGCCCGGCCGCCATCACCGCGTGCTGCCCGAGCCCAGCGCACAGCGCCCCCTGCCGGCGCGGGGGAGTCACCGCCCCCGCCCTGCCCGGGCAGCAGCAGCGCCCCGTGCTGGCCGTGCCCGGAACTGCACCGAGGGCAATGGCCGCGGCACAGAAGGGTCACGGGGCTCCTGCTCGGGTTGTGGTTAATGCTGCACTTGTTGTTGTTTGTTTGCCTTATTACACACATTAGTAAAGAACTGTTACTCCTATTCTCATATCTTTGCCTGAGAGCCCCTTAATTTCTAAATTATAGCAGTTCAGAGGAAAGGGATTTACATTTTCCATTCTAAGAGAGGCTCCTGCCTTCCCTAGCAGACACCTGTCTTCAAACCTGGACAATACATTACTCAAGAAATTGTAGTCTGTAAATAAAGTGTATTCATTACTATGGTAGTTACAAACTGTGACCTTTTGTATTTCCTAACAAATAATTATAATAAAATAAACAAAATTATGATGTGACCTGACCATAAGTAAGTAGGTAAGTAGGCAATACTTGCATCTGTAACTTCTCATTCATATATTTGGAAAACTTCAGAGCCCAACTGCCTTTTCTAGCCTTGGCCAATTTTTTTTTTTTTTTTTTTTTAATTTATAAACAGTATATCTGAAATCTGAACTTGGTTTCCAGTCATTCATGACATGAATTTGCATTGTGCATGATGGCTAAATGTATGTGAACACATGTACTTATAAACACAGATACGTACTTAGAAACATAAAAATATTCATGGAAGTATCATGCATCAGTGTGTACATAAATCTTCAAGGCAAGATCACTGTTAATGCTGCACTACTGCAAAAGCTGTTGACTTCAATTGGAACTGTGCAGTTTCACAGAAGGTAGACAAAAATAAATGACTAATAAGTAGACATATTTAAGCAAAATAAACTAAAACCATAATAATTTACATTACTATGCCCACTTTTACTGAGAGAGAAAAGGAGATAGTAATGACACTGAAAGTCAGCTTCAACATACCATATGAAACTAAAACCTGAAATGTCAGAAAGCTTAGTCACTGTTTCCTCTACAGGTGTAACAATATTGCTAACTAGCTGATACATTTTGACTTTTATTTTCATCATTTTGTTTTGTTAGTCTGTTTTTTCCTGAATTACGCATGCAGTGAAAATTATTTAATTACAAGAACAAGGAGAGGAATAAATATTTAAAGAGTGTGAGAGATCATTTGACTTTAAGGGAAACATGGCATCTTGTACCAAAAGAGAATCAGTTCTGATCATTTTACTGTTTTACATTTCTTTTGATTTCACAGGCTATCCAGTGCTTTGCAAACTTCAAAATGGTACTTACTTTCTCTTTTTCAGTAAAATACAGAGGAATGTTAAGATTTTGATTTTGAACTCATGATAAGTAGAATGTTAGAAAAAAGAGAAACCCTTTTCATGGACTACTACTGCATAGTTTTGGAAAGGTCAGTAAAAGTTGGTTAAATGGTCTAACACATTTCATACATTATGAAAATGTGTAAATCATGCATAAACAAATCAATCTGAATTGTCATAACTTTCACTGCCATGTACCTAATAAAGTACACAAGTTTTAGTGTTAATTTTAATAGATAGTGTTCCACTTCGTCATATGTACTTATGCTCAAGGACCTTGCAATGTGAGTCAAACGCTCCTTAGCACTATATAAACAAAGAACTCCTTCCAAGTTACTTAAACCTCACCAAAATTATTATTTTTAGAATACCCTATTTGATTCTGAAATTTTAATCAGAGATAAGGCAGAATCCAAACTATAAAGGGACTCATGTTCATGGAAAACAAGTAGAGCTTTAAAAATTTATCAGTAAAAAAATTAACAATTATCAAATCTACAGTAATCTGGCAAAAGTGTTAAAAATCAATCATATCAAAATTCACATTAAAAAAATAAGGTTGATTAGCTGAATTCTGACTCGTTTTTTAAATAAAGTCAATGGTAATCTGCTTGACAACGTTTTCTTGTTGAGTATAAAAGCTGATAAAATCATTTTTTTATAGCTAAAATGTAAAAGAGAGAAACAACTCAGAAGATCAAATTATTTATCTCATGATGGATAAGCTTAAACAGGGATTCTTTTTTTCTTTTTTATTTTCTCTGATGGCTTTGTTTCACAATGTTTGAATATTGTAGATATCTCAAGATTGCAAACAAAAACCCAATAAACTGAAAAATGCCTATTACTTGGAATTGCAACTCCAGAAGAAAGAATTTGGGTTATCACATATCCTGTAACACAGGCTACCCAGAAAAGAAAGAGACTCTCTGGCAGGTTTTTCAATCCCTCTATATGAAAGGAGATTGCCTTACAAGGTACTGAGTGTTTGCTTTTCCCTCCTTTCAGGTCTTTAGCATCTTGAAGGAAACTAATAATTTCCGTGTTATCCTTGGGTGAAAGAAAGTAACCTTAATAACAGGAAGATACATGTCAAGTTTAACAGTTAACATAACAGTTAATTATAAAGGTGTTCACAAGAGGGTTGCTTTTTTTCAGCTCTATGGGGTTCAATGCTGAAATAATTGTCACATAACAGCCAGCAGAGGGAAGCCAATGGGAGGTGTTAGCTGTACTATAAGGCACAGAGATACTGAGAAAAAGATTTATAATTTTCACGCAGAGGTTGTTCATATTCACACTTATTTGATATTAGCATTCTACACCTTAGCAAAGACATCACCTTGAACTTTCTTCCTGATGATTATCCATTTTCTCTCCTTGACAATTGACAAGCTTGACAGACTCATTAAACTGCTGAATTTGTAATTTGTAGAGAACCTTCCTCAATAGCACTTGCGTAACAGCAAAGTGCTATAATGTGAACCTAGCATGCATTTTAATGCAAATCTTATCGTAAGCCAACTGCTGGCACAGCAACTGAGGGGTTTTTTTTTTCACCAGTTCCAGAATAAAAATAATGTAACAAGAAATTCTTGCACTGTGATTCCCATGCCTTTTAAAACCTTTAGCTCCATTTAGCTAATAGCTTTGTTCTCAAATTCTGTTAATTAAGAAAAGATAATAAAACCTTCAGCCTTAACGCAGAGTCATGGAAACACAGAATGGGTAAAGTTGGGAGGTGTCAGAACCGGTAATCTGGTCCAACCTTCCCGCCAAGTAGTGTCACCCTAGAACACATTGCACAGGAATATGTCCAGACGGTTCTGGAATATCTCCAGGGAGGAAGACTCCACAGCCTCTCTGAGCACTCTGTTCAGTGCACAGTTACCTGCACAGTAAAGTTCTTCCTTGTGTTCAGGTGGAACTTTCTGTGCATCAGTTTCTGCCTCTTGCCTCTTCTCCTGTTCTTGGCACCAAGGAGAAGAGATACCCTCTTGATACCCTCCCTTCAGGTATTTACAAACATTGATGAGGTCTTCTCTCCGTGGTCTCTTCTCAAGGCTGAATAGGCCCAGCTCTCTGAGCATTTGCTCATAAAAGAGATGCTCCAGGCCCTCAGTCACCCTTGTTCCTCTTCCCTGGACCTGTTACAGGAGCTTGGTGACTCTTTTGTCCCGAGGAAAACAGGACACAGCATTTCAGATGTGGCCTCACCAGGGCTGAGTAGAGGGGCAGGATCACCTCCCTCAACCTGCTGGCAATGCTCTTAATAATGCACTCCAGGACACCATTGGGAATGCTAGGAATGCTGGGAATACTCTTCCTGAAGCACCTCAGAATACCTTCTTGGCCACAGGGGTACATTGCTGGCTTGGACAGCTTTTTTTCCACTTTTATCCTGAATGCTGGGCTCTGTCCTCCTCACCTGAATGAACTCTACTTATACGTACGTGGTTACCGTGTAGAGTTTAAATTAAAATTCACACATGAATCAATCTGATCCCTTTTTCAGTGTTCTTGTTAAAATTTTTTATAAGTTGCAGGCAGAAAAAAAAGTGCGCTTCTCTAAAAACACCCTAATTTTGGCAACTCTACAAAATCCACATTGTGAAGTTTTCTAAAGATAGTCTTCTCTTATGGAGCAGTGCAGTGAAGGCTCAGAATAGGGCACTCATAATTCAGACAGAAAATAAATCATACTGGAATTGGCTTTTTCTTGTGACAATTTCTCTAATATACAATTTAAATACTTGATAGTGTACCTTTTAATATAATGATGGTTCTAGGGTTGTTGATTTGCAAAAGGGAAAGCATGGGTAAACACGAGGTCCAGTATTAATATTTTGACATGATCAGTGTAATTTGGCATATAATTGCACCTTTTCCACAGGAAAGGACAGTAACTAACAGTCTAAGGAAATGACAAGTTGCATGTGATTGACATGCAGGTGTTGTTTCTGGGACTTATCCACCAGATAATAAAAACTCCTTTTTTATGGCAAAAAAAGCAACAGAACTGGGGAAAAAAAGTAGTCAAAGTAATTTCCTATATCCAATTTTAGGACACAGCTCTATTCACAAGCACAAACCTTGTTTTTTCCATTTGCTAACCAATTCTATACATGCACATATGTACTTGGAACACAGAGGTTGAAAAGTAATAGAAATAACTATTGAAACCAAAAAGATGCAGATAATTTAAAAAAACTTTCAGGACTCCCACATCTTTTTTAGTGACTCTCTTTATGCATCATTTTGATTTGTTTTTATAAGGCACACTCTAATTAATTTGAGGCCACAACTTTTTCTTGCCAGAAGTTGTAGGTTGCAGAACCTGAATGCAGCCTTGACCAGAGGGCCATGTTCATGTCTGTTTCATGACAGAAAGGATATAATTTGGAAATATCAAACAAGTATTGCAGTTCAAAAAGGAAACAAGAGGATAAAGGGGCACAGTAACTATTCACAAAGATTACCATTTTAAAGCATTAATATTAATATTCATATCCATAAGGACACACTGCCCGTGAATAGAAGCCAAGCCTGATCTGGAAGTTACAGATGGAGTACTCCAGCTTTTTTAGACATTTCTTTTGATTATAATGACATATGCTAGTAAGGGCAGAGGTGGTCAGCTTTAATGTTGCTGAATTCAATATATGAGCGCTTAAAATGACAGAAAGTGTCTCTGCTTTGTAGGTTAATGGGAGCACAATAGACCTCAATAAACCTGTTTTCCTCTCCTTCCCATCAGCAAAGGCCAAGCTCACTAATGCAGCACATGAATCAAGTGAGCAGGAGCTTGACTTAACCAAAGTTGGACAGGCTACTGAAGTTGTCTGTTGAACCAATGAAAAGCTAGAATATTTATGATTTTTGAATGTTGAAAGATTGCAGGTTTTTTCCTGAAATGCATAACTTGTTCTGTGGGCAAATCTACAAATTTTTGAAACATGATCTGTTTTGGTAGCTCTAAAATACACTCTATTTAAAACTGCATTTCACAAAGTAATATGTCAAAATTGATCACTAAATTTTCATTGCAGCTTTATAGCCCCAGTCTATAGAATATGTCTCTTTAACAATAGTAAAGTGATTGCAGCTTGCTGATGATATTCTTGCACAAGTTCCATCTATCTGATCATGGCAGATCAACTCTGTGATGAGGTGAGCTCTAGCACAATGTAGAACCACGTCCTTTTCATCAGATGGAGAGCTTTTTCCTTGTGAAGGTTGGAATGTAGTACTGTTTTATTGCTGCAGTGTTCCTCCTGATTTTGTACTTTCCAGGAGAAATGCAATAAGCATGTTGCAATAACATCTATGTTTTGCATTGAAGGCTCAAATCCAGCTCACAGCTCTCTGACTGGAGACCAGAGCATAAAATGCACATCGGGATTTAGTGACAATGTAAAGTGCTTAAAACCTGCTCGTCAGTTAATGCAGTGAGACTACCTATAGAAACTGCAAATCAGAAAGAAAATGTGAGGAATTGATCTGAAATTATTTACACAAAGTCTGAAAGATACAGAAAATGTACTAGTAATATAAACTGTAAAATTTGCGCCTAAGTGTGGGTGTTTGTAGCAAAAATGACTCATGAATGGTCAAAGATAAGACATTACGGAAGTTTTCAGTTTTGGGGGGAAAGTGTGTGTTTATAAAAAGAACAGATTAAAAAAAACCAAAAAGGCACCTTTCAGAATCAGATACGTTTGCATTTGTGGGGTTTTTTAATGTTTTGTTTTGTGGTTTTTTTGCAAATAGTTCACCAATATTATCCTGTACACTTGAAATAATTAAAAATAAACCATGAAGTCTTACCAAATTTTCTAGTTGTATTTCTAGCAACAGTTTCAAGTAAACCTCATCTATAAGAATTCTCTTTTAATTTAAATCTATTTTCTGTTTCTTTTCTTGTAACTATGCATGAAATTTGGATGACTATATTAAAAAAATCATTTAAATATTCATCCACTTCTCTCTATCACCTCTGCATGATCGCTGACCTCTTCTCTGACCTCTTCTACTTTATGCATTATATTAATGTACTATAAAGTACTATTGTCATTTAGTATTTAAAAAAAAACTTACTTCATATTTGTGTTTGCACTGCCACTACTCTTGTAACAATACTGACTTTTATAAATCAATGTTCTTTCATAATCTTTTTTTTCTTCATTATTCATAGCGTGAGTAGAAGAACTTCTATAAAAAATAGCATAGCTGTACCCAGAGTTCACACCATCACTGAAGTGACACAGCAAAGGGAAGTGATAGATTCTCCATGTCTCTAAATTTTCAGACCAAGCTTTTATGTATCTTTAAAAGGAATTAATTAGTAAAAAAACATTACCAAGAGATTTATAGAACTATGGTTTTGTGTTATATAGGGACAAGGTATAAATAATCAAGTTATATAAAAAATCTATTATGCCCTGAATAATGTAAAATAATCTTATATGATAAAGTTTTAAAATAATATATTCTTACAGTAAAGGTAATTTCTGTAAAACTTTAATCATGATCATGACTACATACATAGCCTAATATTCTTATTTTAGAGATCCTTTGAAGTATTATCTTACATAAAAACCCCAACCAAAAGCCAACCAACAGGAACCAAAATAAAAAACAAAAAGCCAAAAGCCAGCCCCCAAACAATTACAATTTCCACTCCTAACACAAAAAAGGTCATAAAACCAAAGCCTCTATTTACTAACAACCATGTTTCCTCTACTCCTTGAAATCCAAGGAACAATTAACGTTGCAGCAGTTAAAAATTATCCATTAATTAGAGCTGAAGCAAGCAGCCATGAAATACAGGTGATAACCATAAATCAGAACAATTAGTCTGTCTAAAAAAGCAACATGATCAAATCAGAAACTCTTTACCACCTGCTCATTTAATCTTAGTTTGCAGTGTTTTTTTCTCTTCTGAGGAGACAAATCTGTATGGGATGACGTGAAATTTTACAGCTATGAATTCCTCAAGGTTATTCTTTGAAAGAAATTCTTTGCAGCTAAGATTTTTTGCATTTAATAATCTTGAAAACTGCCAGTAGTTTCAAGAAGGCATGAATAAATTAGGAAGAAATATGAATGAAATTATGTAGGTCTTTGTAGGTTTGAGTGAAATAAGTTGATGCACTCCACTTCCCAAAATTATTTCAATAGATATCAGTATTAAATGCTGTGATGAAATCTATTATAATCACTAGAAAGAATCAAGCGAAAGCTACAAATCCTGCCATATTAATGCAAAAGAGAAAGAAAAAAAGAAGAAAGACACCTTATGTAGACCTTCAATACTCCTGCAGGGACATGGAGAGAAACATAAACAGGTAGGGACAAAACTAAAGAGGCAAAGTGACACATGTCTTTTGTCTCTTCACCCTAAGTGCTCTGCCTACTATGGAAGGACAATTAGTGGTGTGACTCTGATTCTACTAGACCATAAATTTTATTAAACATAATTTCAGCTTTATTTCAGAGTAATTAATTTTTTCAGGTCTCCTGAATAATATTTCCCAGTGGAAAGAAAAAAGAAAAAAGAAAAAAAAAAAAGAAAAAAAAAAGAAAAAAAAAGAAAAAAAGCAGCAGCAAGGACAATCAGGATTTCTCATCAAAAATGGAAAACTAGATAACTGTTTTTCTAATTAATACCATTACTAATTTTCTTAATATGGTCTCACTAATATATATGGATTTCACAGCAGTTCAGAGAAAAAGAGACTTGATATGCCAGACCACAGACTGTTGCTCTTGGAGCACATGCCCATTACTGCTTTCTCTTCCTTCAATCCTTAGCAAAGTAAGAAGGATTGAAGAAAAATTTTTGTTGTGTGTAAGAAAGTATATTACAATCACTATTCATTAGAAGTGCTCTGAAATAAAAAAATAAAAATAACACTAAGTGGGTGTTCTTTTTTCCTCTCAGCAAGACTCCATGGCAACAATACTGAAGAATAGCCACTGGCCAACACACTGCTAGGACATTGTTAGTCAGGGTTACTAGAAACTGTTCCTTAAAGGACTAGCGATAATAAGAAAATTCTAGATGGTGAAATTATGAGCTGGAGGTTACTCAAATTATTTAAGCTCAAAAAAAGGTGTAAATATGAAAAATTCAGTATGGTTTGGAAATAAACAGTAAAAAAATAATTGAGAAAAGCTGTGATTTGATGACTGTTATTTTCTTCACTCTCCCTATAAGGTGGGACACAACTGCAGCAAAAAATGCCCCCTTCTACAACCATATTCCAGTCTTCAACTGTAAAATTATAATTGAAATAATCCTCTTTTTTATTCTTGTGACACCAACTGTTTCTTCCAGTTACTTTTGCTCTAACATTGTAGAATGTCAAATCATTGCTGGTAATGAGATCAGTTTTGGACCCCTAAATGAACAAAACCTGAAAGTAATCTATCAGAATATCAGAAATACTCAACTATTTTTTATCTGGAAAACACAAATGTAAATACAGTCGAACTAAAATTGTACCACTATCTGCATTTCTTCAGTTTGCTTTGTTGATATATCATATACAAGAATATCATGTCATGTCACATACTTTACAAGTATGTTACTCAAAAGCAAAAGCTTTTCAAAGAAGACACTTTGAAATCACTGAAACTACACAGGATCTGTGAATACAGAAGGACAATAAAGAGAGACAGAGAATTCTAAATAATGGGTTTCTACTGCTTTTTTTTCTTCTTCTGAGAATGAGCCTGACCATTTATTTTTCATGCTACAGGGAGACCTTGTAAAAAGCTGGAGATCCATCTTACATACTCAGCTGTAACTTAGGTCAAATACTGCTCAGTAAACATCCATAGAACTGCATATGACAAGTAATATTTCATAATGGTTTCTTCAATGCTAAGCTGCCCATTCCTTAATACTGAACTACCATAACTGAATTAATATTCAGCTGAAATTGGAAAGGTATCATTAACTTTCTTTCTATAAAAATTAATTTAATTATGGGAGGAATTGAGTAGATGAGCCGAGGTTTGGAAGTTCATGCTTTAAATTTAAGAAAAGGGTATAATTAGAGATTATGCCAGAAAAAAAGCAATGTGGTCCTGTTATATTTCCCCCCATCCCCAGTACTAGAATGTTCTTCAGTATTTGTAGTGTCATCAGTACATATGATGCTGTTCAGTAGTTGATTGCTTGTTGTGCCATACAAATAATAGCTCTCTACATGTAGCAATCAGACTCTCAAAGTTATATAATTTGATACAGTAAATCTCAAATTATGTGTTCATTTTCAGGAGAAGGGAACACAATGGAACCTGAGCATTGTGGCTTACATAGCACATGGTAACACAATACACTTGATTCTCCATTACAGCTACACATTGTACCACGATTTACCGCTGAGAAAACAGAGGTACCAAATGCTGCCAGACCATAAGTGTAGCTTTTTACAACTACTTTGTAAGGAAAATTACTACATCGGGTGCAATTGTGGATAATCAAGCTCATGATTACTTTTCTTTGCAGGCCACTATTTTCAGAAGTGAACAGTTACTCAGAGTGTAGTTTCGGGATAAATTTCAGTCAGAGAGAAAGCAGTTTAAGAAGCTCCACTGAAATGGAGGCAACCTTCTGAACTAAACCAAAACTACTGTTTCCAGGGCAAGACTTAACAGCTAGCACCAATACATAAATGAAAGAAAGGTTAGAAAAAGCAGCCGCATTACTGATTTTTACTCCAGTCATGTCAGCTGTCTGGTTTACATCACAGTCCCACATAAATCATTGCTGGAACAATGTAGGAAGAAGCAAACAAGCGTGGGAACTGAAACTGATAAACAGAAGAAGAAGAAGAAGAAGAAGCAGAAGGAGAAGAAGAAGAAGAAGAAGAAGAAGAAGGAGAAGAAGGAGAAGAAGGAGAAGAAGGAGAAGAAGGAGAAGGAGGAGGAGGAGGAGGAGGAGGAGGAGGAAAAATGTTTATACTGAAAAATATTTATTCGCTGCTCAGCTCCGAAATCATTGTCATGGGCACAGCAGGATCAGCAGAAAAACTCAGGTAAGAGTCATTGTGAATTAGGATCTCATATTTTTCCTAGCAGAATCCTTTTAACATTTTAAGACTCTTGCCTGAGAAAAAAGATGCTGTAAAATACTAAAATGATGTGTATAATATAAGAATTTGGTGAAACAAAGCAGATGTATCAGATAGCCTAAAGCAGGATAGTAATAGTCCATAATTCTCACCATGCAAAATAAGGCGCATCATTGCATAACACTTACAAATAAGATACCCAGTGAAAAAAACATTGATATCTGATGTTTATAAATATTATTGCTCTTCTAACCTGCCCCCAAAAAATGCATTTTCTTACAGTTTTGCAATATACTCTGGGCTAGGAAAATAAGATACAGAGGAAGAAAAATCCATGATTAAAAATTGATACAGTTAACAGCTTTCTTTTACTATTCAATCGAAAGCTGAATATAGATAAAGCTTCAGTCAAATGATTTCTAATATTCTGATCTGAAATTTTCAGGTTGAGGACACCCGCAAAAAGAAAATAAAAGAAAAGGAAAGGAACATGAAATGAGAAGAGATCTTTAAAGAACAAATGGAAGTATTGACTAAAGACTTTCCCCCATCTATTTTCATCAGTCATTTCACCAGGAATTTAATATTTCACAGTTTAATGGAATTTAAAATGGAGATTCTACTCTTTGACCATTCTTGTCTTTTCCTTGATCTGAAATTTCGAGTGTCCACATGAGAACATTCAGATATCCAACACAGAAGAAAACTCTTCTAGATTATTTTTAACCTCCTTATTAATGAATTTGACTAGATTGTAGTTTCCATGTAGGGATCATTTTTCATACTTTCTACAATAAAATACACATCTACTACCTTTTAAGTGTGGGTAAAATTACGTAAAAAATATGACCTTGAGAAAAATTTCCAAAGAAATTGAATGACGAAAGCATTCATTTGGTGATTATCTTTTACTCCCTGTGATGAACTGGTAGTATTTTCTAGATTAATCTTTCAATAATACACAATATTAATTTCAATTTCTTTATTTTTTTGTTTGTTTTTTTTTAAATCCAAACCTTCTGTACAAATGGAAGAAATTTAATCCAGAACTATGGCACATACCTCATCAAAGTAATCTGGAAATATTTCCAGACTAAGCTCTCTGATTTCTTTAAAAATCACCGTGAAGTATTCAAAGAATAAATCTAAAGTGGCAGAGTTCTACTATAAAAATAGGAATACCATTAATCTCTGTCTGTACCACACATATGGACAGTCACTTTCCTTCCAAAAATACATACAGTCCAAAGATACAAATAATCCAAACAGATAATTTATTTCTAAATTAATTGTTGTTAAGATTGGCATGCAAAGTCACCTCCCAACCATTTTTTTCCATCGGCAATAATTGTGCAAAATATCATCATATTTAGAAGTCCATAGCTTCTCTCACAGTTAGCTCATGTTATTTGTAGGAGCTAACACTTTGAGTTTAAATGGTTAAGCACTTTTGCCTGATTAGATGACATAAGGTGAGGAAATGTGGGTTAATTTTCTTTTTTTTTTGTTAATGGACATTGTTAATATTAATAAGATAGGATTAGAAAACAAATTTACTAGTGGAGTATCCTTGTAATTTTAATTATAGCAGTCATTTTATAACTTTTACACCTTGTCTTCACACACATAAATAGGGGAACCTACATAAATTAAACACATAGCAGCATGGATATAAAACCTGACTAGCTGTCTAAACTACAGTGAAACTGTATTACAAGTCTTTGATAGAAGAGTGAGTTTTTTCTCAAGAAAACCCCCCTACATTGTCATACATAATTTTGTTACTATAAGAGTGAAGTTCATTCCTGTATGGAAATCTGACAACAACTATGTATTACACAAATTATTGAAATAAATAAAAGAGAAAATAGGATTTAAAGCACACAAAATATTACTGCCTATAATTATATATATATATATGTTTGAGGATGTATATATTTTAAAAAACTAAAGCCAAAGTAAGCCAAACAAAGTAACAACAACAACAACAAGATCAGCAACAAAAAATGGCTGCTCCAAAACCCAGAAAATCTTTCTGAATTTTGATTTTCCCTTTGGAAGATGGTACCTCTTATGCAGAATTTAGACCTGCAGCAAGTACCAAAAACAATGCTATCCTGGAAATTTTCAAATTCCCTCCATTTATTTTTTTCTAAGAGATTTTAGAAGTCTTGTGTTTGAATTATTTGTTTATTACATTATTTTTCATATTAAAAAATAATGTGAAAATTAAGTGACTGTTTAAGCCATTTTCTGGAGGCAAAATTCTCACTAGGGGTTCTCAGCAATGGTTTTGCTTGTATAAGCCTGCTGTCATGAAGGAGAGAGGGAAATACATTTAGAAGTACTGATTTAATTTGTACAGAATTTAAGCAACATGTACCAAAAATCTTGAAGTTAAGTGTAAAAAGATGAATAATACAACCTAGATATAGAACAACAAAAAACAAAAATAAAACTTAAAAATTACTGTAAACCAAGAAACTTATGATGAGTTATTTTGATTTATGATCTCTATTTTCATTTTACAAAAGTAATCTATATTAATACAAACACAAAGCTTCGCCTCTGCTTTATTAAGTAGTACGTGTTACATTTCATGGCTTTTAAAATGGAAAAAAGTAAGTGTTTGGTTAATGTAGCAGATCGTTTGCTTAAGACTAGTGCAAGGTGAAATTTAAATTATTTTCAAGGAGGGAGATATACTGCTATTGCTTCTCCACCCTATTTGGCTTTGGCTTTAGTGTTCTGATGTTGGAAATTCTAGCAGAGAGGTATAACTGGTAGTATTTAAAATATAACATAATCCAGCGATTACTTTATAACCTTTAGATAGGCAAAGTGATAATTTCAAATAGATTCTATCAGAATAAGTGAATGTGGCTTTGTATTGACTAAGGTCTTTGAGTTGAGTGTGCAGAACAGTTCAATTTTTACTTTGAGAGTTCGGCTTTATTTGATAGTGTGAAGAATATGCTACATGCATAAAATATTCTTTCCAGGTGGAAAGAATGGCTGAAGATTATTTGCTCTCTGTGGTTTAATAAACCACTTTTATTCTAGGGAGTGCTGATCTTTCAGTGAGGCAATTGGCTGAATACTTTTAAAATAAGGTTCAATTAGGCCTGCTGTAATGCCTACACACTGAAGGGAGCTAGGCAGAGAAAGCCTGTGGCTCTAAATATAAGAGATGCTGGCTAGCACAAACCCAGAGAAGACTAGAAAAGGACCAAAATGTTCTCTCACAAACTAGCACACAAGAATGTCAAAGTAGCACAGTTCAGTTGTTAAGAAGAAACAGAAAAATCCGAAGTTATGTAATAGAAGAAAGAAATTTACTGTTAGGAACCATGTAGGCTATCAATCTCATCACTATTTACCCCTATAAAATATAATCTGTACCTGAACCCAAAATGTTATTTGTGACAAACACTGTAGAACCATGAATTATGTAAAGACTGTTAAACTTTGGTGATGTGTGTAATCACAAAATGTGAGACACCAACACAGCACAGCTGTGTTGAACATGTCTTTATGAAGCTGAAGGTGACTTGATTGAATGCACCTCCCAGAGGGTAAAAACAAAAGGTGTATAGCTTTGACTTAATTAAACTTTAAGCCTTCCAAATTGAGTTAAAACAGCAAATATGGCACGGGAAAGGGGGAGCTATTGTAGGAAAACTAACACCTAAGTTTATTGGGCATTTTTTGAATTTTCTGCTCATTCACAGTTTCTAATTGTTGAAAAATACCTTTTGTATACAGAAATATTTTCAATTGTGTCTGGGCATTGGGTTTGTTTTCTTACTAAAAAAAACCTAACAAAACCCTTTCAAATTGAGAAGCCTGTGAAATAATAAAACACTGTTTTAAAAATGAAAGCTAAAGCCATTACAAATGAATGTAAAAATCTACTTACAGAGGATGCTGAGAAGGCAGAATAACTGAATACCTTCTTTTTACCTATCTTCACTGACCAGACCAGTTGTCAGGAATCTCTGGTCCAGGACACCAGTGTAAAAGAAAGTTGGAAGGAACTTTCCCTTGGTCCAGGAGGATTGGGTTAGAATCAGGAAAATTTGACATCCACAAATCCATGAGGCCTGATGGGATAAGTGCTGAGAGAGATGACAGATGTGCTTCTCTTTGAAAGGTTGTGGCTATCAGGAGAGGTGCCTGAGGGCTGGAAGAGAGCAAATGTCACCCTGGTCTTCCAAAGGGCAAGATGGGCCCAGAAAACTACCAGCTAGATAGCCTCACATCAATCCCTGGAAAGGTGATGGAGTGCCTCTTTGTGAAGGTCATCTCTATCCATTTTCTATCACAAGAAGATGAATCAGGAGTCGTCAGCATGGATTCAGTAAATGTAAGTCATATTTGAACAACCTGATTGCCTTTCATAATGAAACAATCAGAAGAATGAGGAGAGAGCAGTGGATGTTGTCCACATCAACTTCAGCAAAGCTTTGTGACACTGTCTCTCACAACATCCTCACAGGCAAACTCAGGAAGTGTGGATTAGATGAGTGGACAGTGAGGTGGATTGAGAACTGGCTGAATGAGAGATCCCAGGGGGTTGTAACCAGTAGTACAGGATGTGGCTGGAGGCCAGTCACTAGTGATGTCCCCAAGGCTCAACAGTGGGCCCAGTATTGTTTAACTTGCACATCAGTGACATGGATGAAGGGGCAGGTGCCTCCTCAGCAAGTTTGCTGTCCATGAGCCAGCAGTGTGTCCTGGTGGCCAAGAAGGTCATTGGTATCCCGAGTTCATGGGGAAGATCACTGTCAGGGGGTCAAGGGAGGTGATCCTGGCCCTCAGGCCTGGTGAGGCCACATCTGGAGTGCTGTCTCCAGTTCTGGGCTCCTCGATACCAGAGACACAGAGCTGATGGATCAGGTCTAGCATGGACTACAAGGCTGATTAAGGCACAGGATCACTTCTCTTATGTGGAAAGGCTGAGGGAGCTGGGCCTATTCAGCCTCGAGAGGAGAAGATGAAAGGGGTCTTCATCATTGTGTGTAAGCACCGAAGTGAGGGTGCCAAGAGCAGGGAGACAGGCTCTGCTCAGTGATGTCAATCAATAGGACAAGAGGCAATGGGCAGAAACTGATGCAAACAAAGTTCCACGTGATTATCGGGAAGAACTTCTTTACTCTGTGGCAATATTTTACTTTCCTATGATAACCTGCTTTGCTCCCTTTCAACCTGACCTGTTCTGTGACTCTGTGGTATGACACGAAATGGTTTATTAAGAAAAATGAAATTTAAACTGAACCAAAACAAGATGCTAGTATTTATTGTTAAATTACTATAATTTCTTTGTGTGTGAAAATCACATTCTTATAGACTTCAGAGATAGTGGTAGCAGTAAAAAAATTTACATTTCATGGGGATCTTATGGTTATTGAAAATTTCAATGCTTTCTACTGATGAAGACCTCATTTTCTGCAAGGTAATTCACATTTATATTTGTGAAAGTTCACAGTTGAACACTGTTACTCCTCTGGAATAACACAGAACTTAGTATTTGATATTTAGCTAGCTGCTGAAGAGATTAACTATAAAATTGACTAGAATAATTTTATAATATTTTGTACTTTTTTCCCATTTACCAGAGAAACCAAATTCATAAATGCAAACAACATGAATTCATGAGACTACTGAGTTTTTTTATTGGAATATTAAATACAGGAAATTTCACTTGTGACAACACATAGATATACCTCAGAGAAGTCTTCTTCTAGGAATAGGAATAGTGGGTGAAATTTTTGCTAATAGAGCAATTACCAATAGAACAGATGTTGTCATTTCACTGTAACTCTTTGAGAGACTGGAAAAAGTTCTAACAAATGATTCTTAGGATAGTATTCCACTGGGGACATAAAGTGGTCAGTTTCTTGTATTAAACATTACTTCAGAATCTGTACTTTTATCAGAGTTTTCTTACTCTGAGGTCCAGTTCTATGTTCAGTAGTACTGTAGGGAACAAAATTATTTTCAAGATGTTTTATTAGAAGGTGTGAGGGCAGTACCTCTCACTAACACTCTCAGAAATCACAATATTGCCAACATATAGAAGCCCAAATTATGGCATTATTTTAGTCTAGATACTTATCATCAGAGCTTGACAGAAAAAGTCAAATACTTCACTTTCATGTATACACTAAACAAATATCACCAGCATATATCTGAATAAAATGGTCATTAAATTCCTTAAAGTGAATTACCATACAAAAAGATTGTTAAAAAGAGCTGTGTATTATTTTAACTGTTTTTCCCTACTTTAAACAGTAGTTACATTGTCTCTAAAGCATCTGGAAAGGGGAAATGTAATTACCAAATATTGTATTAGAAGAATGTAAGGAATCAATACACAGCTTTCCAGCAACTGTCAAAAACAAGGGAGCTAAGAGTGAAATACCCAAAATAGCTATAGAGGACTAAATCCATGGCTGTGTTTCTCTTTTAGACATGTGGGACAGTACTTTTGTTGTTGTGGTGGTTTTGATTTTTTTTGTATTTGTTTCTTTAACTTTTTTCTCCTGTAAAGTGTAACCAAAATTCACAGAAATGTTGTTGGTTAGGATTTGCAGCAGTAATTTTGAGATAAACGATTTTTTAAAATAGCTGTTGTTGCTGATGAGGTTGTTGTTATTCTTGTTACGTTTCCTTTCTATATCAAAATACTCAATATTTTCCCTGAGCAGAAATGATTTGAATTGGTATTTAAGGAAATGAATTGGTATCCTTCCCTTGTTAGCTCATTAATTATAACAGTTCTGGAAATTGGCCTTGTCAGCAAATCGGCTTCAGAAATCTTGCACTTGGAGACAAATAAGATCTTTAGTCACCATGCACCAACATGAAAGATTTTACAATGCCATTTCACTTCTGCTCAAGAGATGATCTGTGACACATGTAGAAATAAATTATTTCTGAGCTTCCTAATTTCTAACAAGCACACTGTAGAGGAAAACTTATTGATTCAGATGCATAAAATATTGGATGCATAAAATATTAGTTAATCCTAGCTCATTATGTTATAGTAGCAACAATCTGCTTGTATAGAAAATAAACTGCTGAAGGTTGCTCAGTGGGTACTTCTCTCTGCTCTCTCAGTACACTCAGGTGAATCCCGCTCAGACCCATTGACTTGTCTCTGTCTAAGTGGTGTAGCAGGCCACTGACCATTTCATCAAGGGTTACTGGGGCTTCGTGCTGCCCATTATCCCTCTCTTCCAGCTCAGGGGGCTGGGTACCCCAAGAACAAATTATCTGACTATGAAAGAGTGGGGCAAAACAGGCATTAAGTACCTCAGTCTTTTCCACATCCTTTGTCAGTATGTTTCCCCCATATCAAATAATGGATGGAGAATATCTTTGGCCCTTATTTTGTTACTAATGTATATACAGAAGCAGTTTTGATTATCTTTCACAACAGTAGCTGTATGAAATTCTACTCGGGCTTTAGCACTTGTAGTTTGCTCCTTGCATAATCTCATGACATTTTTGTAGTACTCCTGAGCTACTTGTCCCTTCTTCCAAAGGCCATACAATCTCATTTTCTCCCCAGAGTTCCAGGCAAAGCTCTGTGTGAGAGCCAGGCTGGTCTTCCTCCCAGTGAATTCATCTTTTGGCACTTGGGGGTGGCCTTCTCCTGCACCTTTAGGAATTTTTTCTTGAAAAATATCCAGCCTTCCTGGACTCAGGACTGCCTCACAAAGGATTCTGTCAGCCAGTATCCTAAACAGGCTAAAGTCTGCTTTCCGAGAGTCTAAGGTAGCAGCAGATTATACCCATGACACACATCATGCCATCTATACTGCATTTTTCAGGAAGGAAATACATGTGGCCAGTTAAGACTTTTTTTTTTTTTTTCACCACTATGCAAGACCTTCTTTACACAGGAATTGTTGGGGATTTGACACTTCAGGATCCTTTTCTTCAGTTTGTCTCTTGCAGCTTCTATGTAAGTAAAAAAAAAGAAAATATATCACTTAGGTACATCAAATTGATGTGCTTACTAAAACGCAATTTGGTATTTTGCAGCATTTTAAAAAGGCAGAAATGCAACTAGCATTCCAAGTAAAGAAAGAAAGAACCTCCAAGCATAACATATATCCAAACAATTTAAATCTATAAATCAATCAATCTGAGATTCATACTATATGGGAGGTAAGTATTAAAATGCGAGCCTAAAAAAATTTCCAAGATGTTATTTTCTAAAGGCTGCACTCCACTGCCACTGGTAACTATTATATTTGATGTGGATATTTTGTTCTAACAGTATATTGTATACAATATTAAAAAAAATTAAATGCTCAAGTATATTATTTATAGTATTTATACAAAGCATAATACCATTTTAGAATGAACTAGTAAAATCTGTATTCCTCATAACTAAATGCATTGTTATTTTGCTGATTTTATATGTATCTTAAAATACAATTATGCCTATACATATGACTGTAGCGTGTAAATACATTGCTAGTTTGCTGATTCTGTGTATTATGTATATATAACATAATATTTAGACATATACAATATATTCATAGTCATAAAAAATAAAAATAATTTGCATATATAAGAATATATTGACCAATGCTGTTAGCTGAAGGACGAATGAGGGGCACTATAGTAGTGTGCAGTTTTTCACAGATAATTATGTATAACAGCAAAGTTTCCCTTTATTTGGATAGAAAATAGGTACAATAAAGCAAAATCTTTTGTCTTTGCAAGCAACTGAAAAAATCTAGCAGATGATCAGGAGAACAAGACTCTTTGCCTTACAGTGGATGGAAACAATTACTGTTACAATGATGAACCACTTCTTTTGGATTACCAGGTATTTCACTTATAAGAAAGAGATGCGAACATATGAACTGCTTGATATTGTCATCTGTAACACTACCAGAGACGATAATATTTATTCCAAGGTATACACAAAAAAACCCCAAAGCTAATTTCAGCTGCACACATTTGTTAAAGAGTAGAAGGTCTGAGTTTGTTTAGTTTGGATTTGAGTTGTTTCTCTAGATGAATCTTCAGTTGTCATGGAAAGCTTCACAAACTGCAGCTTTATGAAGGCAGAATGAAGAAAAATTCTTATTTATTCTGAATTTCAGTACTCCTTTCAGCCTGTGCACTGCTATGAAATTAATATCTTCCACAAACATATTAATTTTAAGCCTTGTGTAAAAGTTAGATAGTGATAAGGGACAGACAGCTATGAAAATTAATTAACTACAATTTGAAAATACATTCTGAGACAAAAGGATAGCTTCACTGTATTAGGAACAGGTGTTATAGTTCAGATTCCACTTAAGGCAAATTCAGTGAAACTTATTAAAAAAATCCCAAACCTTGTATTTGATAATTTCCTACTTGCTGTGATCAATAGAATTTTCCTATATTTAACCTAGAAAACACAGCACACAAAAAAAGGGATAGAGAAAACTGTATAGGATCATGTATTAATATAAAAAGCAAATTCAAGCTGAGTAAAATATCATAAATGTTGCCATTACATTTAGGTATGTTATTTATCTAGTGAAATTTTATGTGATAATATATAGAAATGCCAGAGCTAGGCAATGCATCAGGTGCTTAAGCTGCTTTATGCTATGTAGATGTCTCCCTTGGAATATACTTAGTGAATCTAACTTTTGTATCTGGGCTTGGTGTATCTGGGTGAATCTAACTTTTGTATCCCAGACTTCAGAATCTTTATCTCTAATTGTCAGCTTTGAGTCCACCAATGCACAAAATCAGAAATAAGTATTGACTGTTTCATCGCAGCACAAACTTGAGAGCTGATTTTCTGAACTTTAAGCACCAGGAGTCGAGAATTGGCAGTACAGCAACATCACTATAATCCCGTTGTGACAGAAGAGCTAAGTCTCAAATCCTCTCACATGCTATATCTGCAAATATGGATATGTGAAACAGGTCAAAATAGTGCATGAATTATATTTCCTTTTATTGAAGATCCAAAACCATTTTTTACTCAAAAGGTAGGACTGAGACACTCAGTATGTAATTAAGTAGAATATTATAGGTCTACATTTCTTTTAAAAATAAAACAAAGGAAGAATATTCCACATTTCTGTGATTGAAATTTCAGAGGGTTTTGAAGCACAAAAGCAGCAGGTGGTAGACACCAAAATTGGAAAGCGAGGTAGTATGTGAAGCCACAGGTTTTTGTGTTGGCTCTGATTAAGATCTTGAGAATGATGAAACAATAAAATTAGTATAACCTTTGAATGACCTCAAGAACAGTGAAACATTTCACCTGCATTTAATTTATATATGCTTGACATTTTCCCTAGCTCAAAAAAAAATCATACTATCTACAGTCATTAGCTTGAACAGAGTTAGATATTTGGTGTCTGTACTACTTATGACTGATTATAATAGACTGCACTAAGCCATGTCCTTTTAGGGCATAGTTACCTCAGCAGTTCCTCTGGTAGCAAAACTGATTGAAGGAACTTATTTTCATGCCTGCCCCTATGACATGATTAATGTCCCCCATCTACTGTGTCGACACAAATGTTGTTGAACCACTGGACAAACAGATTTACAGAAATGATGCTATTCAGAAGAAATGGGACATTCCTGCTGTCAGAGCTTCCACTAACCAGAACAATAATTCTCTACACATTCTTGGCAAAACCAGAAGACTTCCTAAAATCTGCATAACAACTGTTTTGAAATTCTTAACTGAATGGCTTCTTCAGGAATGACCTGGGGAGATGATGCAGGAGTTAAAAGAAAAGGCCAAATTAAGTGACAGAAAGGACACACAGTAGAGGCTGTACTGAAAGTTCACAGTTTCCTTCATTGCAGCATTGTTTACTTGTTAAAATCTCTATCCCGTGACTGGATATAGATACCAGGATTACACCTGAAATATGCCTGGAATTGTGAATAACGAGTATCTTGCTTTATATCCATTCAACATTTGCAAATACACACACACTGGTTCAGACCTGTTTGAGTGCTGTGCAAATCACATTACAGCTGAGGCTTTCATGGGCCTTGACAGTTTTACATAGACTGTGAAGGATGTGTAAAAGGTTAACTACAGTCATCCATTCAGGAATCTTCCAGGCATAATGAAAAGGAGTCTGTACCAGAGGCCCAGCAGTTGAACTACTTTTCAGGAAGCCAACTGCACTGGAGCTTTCAATTCCTAGGGCTACTTATCTCAGCACAAAAATGGAGACAAGCCCAAAGAGAACCATATATAATATTGACTGATATTATCAACTCTGATGATCATTCCCAAATCATCTATTACAAACAGACATCAGAGAGATGGAAATAAAAAATTCCAAACAACTTTTGTTATTGAGGACTATCTTGATTGTCTTGGCCTTTTCTTTTTTTTTTTTTTTTGTTATCTCTTTTTGTTATCTATTGTTTTTTCTTATTTTGTTTATCTCAGTTTATTTCAGTGCTTCATTTTTAGCATTTTTCCTAATGTTTTTCTGACTAAATAAACTCCTTAATCCAAATAAAATCTCAAATCCCCAGAATCTGTCAGGGTCAAATTTTCTAAGACTCCAGCTAGCTAGAAGCAGAAACATCCTTCGGCAACTTCTATGAGTGCATGGTTTGTATAAAATGGGGCTTATACTTCTGAATAAAATGGACTATAAAGGGGGAGAAATCATAAAGTTGAAGCACTTGCTGATAATCTTCAGAATTTTTTGTGCTGAATTTTGGTATTGACTTTAAAGTTCTACTCCTTGCTTCTGTGATTATTCCTTACTTAGAATCACATAAATACAAAGGTAGATATTTCCGAGATTTTTGTCTTATAAATTCCAGGAGGGCTAGCCTTCATTTACTACATGATTAGTTGGGGTAAGTATGGGAAGTTAACAAAACATTTAAGAGTACCACTGTCTCTTTTTTCAAGAATATGGAAAATTATTTAAAATATATTATTTTCTTGTAGATTTTCTTAGTTTTTGCTTTGTTTGCTTGAGACAGCTTTCTGTGACGCCTGCTGAAAACATGTCTGTAAACAAAGTAGTACAAGACTATACCTCTTTAACTGGTAACTTCTAACTGGAAGTTGATCCAATCTAAGAAGTCAATGATTCATTTTTATTTTTGGCAACTTTTTTCAGTTCTCTTCTATTCCAGGTCATTATACTCACCTCAGTTGTGTCAAATCCATTACTTTTCTAGTTTTGAGGCTTTTTGTGGTTTTGGTTTAGTAAGTTTCCATGTTTCCTGTTTTTATAATTTCGCAAAATTATTTCCAGGTTTTGTTTGTTTGTTTGTTTGTTTGTTGTCGTTTGAGTTTTTGTTGTTTTTTGTTGATGTTTGGGTTTTACTAAATTTAGGTTAATAAAATAAAATACATATTTAAAGAAAATAAATGGCAAAAAGAGTGTTCCTATCTAAAGACATCTCATTACAGACTGATAAACAAGCAATTCAGTGTTCAAAGTTGACTCACAGTTGAGATGAAAGTGGAACATTGTGGAGAATATATTTTTTAAATGTATTATTATTACGGTCCCATTTTTTTGTTATCATTCCTAATCCAGAATATCAACATGTTATATCTTAATCCAAAATCAAAGAGCATTCTGAACAGCCTAACGAGTGGTAAATTGTGCCCTGGCAGCCAGGAGAAACAGTGATATCCTGTGGTGCATCAGGCACAGCATCACCAGCCAGTCAATCTCTCTCTGTGAGGTAGGAAATAACTGTTTTAATGCATGATAAACAATTAGAATTATCAATCAGGTTTTGGCCATGTTTTTGCCCTGCAGCTGAGATGATAACCACAGTAATGCCTCAATAGGCAAGGGCAAATTTATGTGATAAGATCAGTTGGACTGAGGGACAAATAGAAGATAAATCTGTCCCTTGTGATAGTAAGTGAAGATATGTCAAAAATAATTACATGCTGCACAGCAAAACACATCAATAGCAGTTATTAATGTAAGTATTTCTAAGATTATGCATACTCTTTTTCCATCACCCATACCTAATGTGTATGCACAAACGAGGTACATAAAATCTAACCAGACAGAACCAATCATGATTGTCCTGTCTATGGCATTAAGAGATATAACAAAAAGAAAAAATAAACATGAGAACAATTAAAAGTAGACCAATGTGGGCAAGACCAAAATCCTTCTGGGAGCCTTTAGCTTCCAAAAATGCCCTATTCATTACTTTGAAGAATGTGAGTATAGTTTTCAGGCTAACACCTGTGAAAAGAAGGTGATAATCACTTTTTTCTTCCAGAATATTTCTCCCAAAATAGTAGATATAATAGTGGTGTGCTTGTGCACTTTTACACTTAGAAGAGTCTGAAGGCATTTCTATGGATGTGAGTTTTCAGTCCATTCTTAAAAAATATTAAATTTTATCTCATGCAAGAGATAGTCCTAGTAACTCTTCCAGTCTGCATAAGATGTAAAAACATTAATTCATTATACCTTTCAAAATCTAATCTTAATTTCTTAGCCAACAATTTCTTTATTCAGTGAAAATTTCCTCCTCTTCCTTTGATAACCAAGTTTGTTACATTTACTCTGAAAGATTGCCTTCATGCCAGTGCAAATATTTACATACAAAAATGGTAGAAAATTACCTAAGCAGAACAGATCTTTGGAGTTTATTGCTCTTGAATAACATCAAGGCGGAAGTAAGCTAGTGCTTGGACACGAAAATGGGCAATTGACCATGTTCAGCTTTCTTCCAGGAGTGCTGTTACATTGTGGGGCGCTCCAAAAAAGGAGGGCACAGTCGGTCAGAGACACACTTACTCTTACCTTGCGAGTGGCTACATTCGTTTATTGACACCAAGTGCTCCAGTATTACACTGCCTTTGAGGTGCATCCTCAAACTGTGACTGATGCAGAAACAGGGCTCCTGTCTGCATCTTTGTCAGCAATCCTATTTCTTAGGGACTGAATTTTCCATCCGTTTTAAGGAGGCATTCTAGAACAAAATTAGGACTCAAGTTTTCAAAACTGAATAACCTGACCAAAAAGATGTGTGTATTCAATGTGGCTTAATAACTTACGATCACTAAAACATATTATGACTTTTAATGCAATTACGAGAGACTTTTTAAAAAAATTATTGATTTAAAAGGAACAGCAAAGCCTTTCTCATATCAAAGAAATACCTAAATCAAGGTGAACCTTGAAAGTATGTCTTGAAAGGAAATCCGTGGAAAGTTCATGCCTCCCTCAACTTCCATCTTGTTCTGTTATCCCAAACAAATCATTTAGATTTAGACTGGATATTTCTCCACCACAGTAACTTGACATGTATGAGTGTAAACTCATGCAGCAAATTCCTGAAAGAATAGAGTCCATAGAGTCATAGAATGGTTTGTACTGGAAGGGGTCTTAAAGACCATCTAAATAAGTTTGATTTCTACTTTCAACCCCAAAATAAAAAGCTAAGGTTAAAAAATAAAATAATTCACATCACAGGAAGTAAAATATTTAGGAACTTTGCAACCTAATAGAAAGTTTAAAAGATCTTTAGTATGAGGTGATATCCAAACTTCAGAAAATTTTTTGAAATGTCTATAACACTTTTAATGTATTATTTATTTCCTGGGATAATAACTGATTCTGATTTGTAAAGCTTTCACTACATATAATTTAAGAAGGAGGACAAAGCAGTGCAGCAACATAGTGACAGAACACTTTATATAATGAAACTGAGGCATCAGAAATCTTAAAATAATATGTACTTGTTAATTTTTACATTCAGAACATACTTTCCATTCTATGTAAACAAAAATAATCTGTCTCCTTGCCTGATTATGACTTTAGATTTTATGTGCAACAAAGTCTTTATTAAGTACTGACAGTTTTGTGCAAACAAAAAAAATTTGTTATTTGTTTATTTCAGTAAAAGAAAAGGTATTTTTCAGATCTTAAACCTTGTAGAATAAAGTGTGCAAACTTTTACAACCTGTAATTTATTTCTTGGGAAACAAATTCATACAGCAGAACATCATATTATTAAATTACAAAACCTGTGCCTTATTTCTTAAATAATATTTAGCGGAATTTGCCTTTTTGCCCCCTAGCTGCATAGGCTTAGATAATTGTAGTGCTTTCCATTGACAAAATCAACAATGAAAAATTAATACATTAATCCCTATTCCTAATACTCTGCATTTAATGCAATGATCTGAGGTTTGTTTTTTGTTGTAAAAGGTTCCCAGTGTGTTATATTGTCCATGACATTTAATTCTTCTGTATTTTATCACTAGATTATTATCTAATGAGGGCAATGTGCCATTGTAGTGTAATATTACATCTAACATCTTTCATTTTATCCCCAGAGTTATTCACATATTTTGTTCACTGTTCTCCTCTGAAAATTCTTTATATTGTGGCTGTTTGAAGATATACAGCATATAACAGCAACCACAAGATTTCCTTCACTGCTCTGAGAAAACTAATGTTGTAGCTCTTGGGTATTTGAGTCATTAAGGGAATTTTCATGTTCAGTGCCCTGTGACAGATTCAGCCTTGCATAATTCAAAACAACTTCACACCACTTATAGTAAATGGTCCATACAGGAATGTTTGTTTTTCTTATCTGTCCTTTCCCCTTCCTCACAGAAGATTTTTAAACCATGTTTTAATTCTCTTTCCTCAATTAATGGCAAAAAGCTGAAGTAATATCAACTGACTATCAAAAACCAGTGACAAATTGTTAAAAATTGGAAAGTACTGAAAATTAAATTTATCTGCCAGTCTTCTGCAAATAACTGATTTCCATGTTAGCACCTTTATTCTCCACAAAACCTCTCACACCAAGTGAAGACCCACCACAATCAGTTTGGCAGGCCTGAACAAGAAGATGTAGATTTTGTCCTTGATTATACAGATTGAAAAAAAATCTGAATAACTTTGTATTAAGATTTATTGGAAGAGTTGAAATGAAAACTTTAGCCTGATTAGTAAGAGAAAAGTATTCCTAAAAGGGCATCTAAAAAGGAAGAAGGATATGAAAACTCTCAAAGTCTGACCAAAACAGGAAATTAAACACAGTGATAAAAGGTACAACATGAAGTATAGATTAGCTGAACTATGCACAGCTTTCAAAAAAAGTCAATAACAAATCAGAGATTGTTTAGAATTAAAGTTATTTTAAAAAAATTAATGAAATCTATTACTTCTCAGTAATGCTATTACTCATAGTAATGCAGGAACTAGTATGCATTGATTAATGCTGAAGAATGTAATTCTACAAGCTGTTTCTATATCTGACTGCATGTGGCTGTAAAGAAAATTTAGAATTCAGACTTTCCTTTTGGTCTCTCATTAAAGAACTTTATATTTCTTTAAATTTTACTTTGAAATTGAACCAATTTAAAGAAAAGAAAAATATTGTGGTTCAGAAATGAATGCAGCTATTAATTGAGCAAATAATATGATCAACCAACCCCATTTTCCACTGTCATTTTCTTTTTCAAGTTCACTTAGACCTCTAAAATTTATTTTAATATAAATTTCATTCACAGTCCTTCACACAAACACAAATGCTAGATTAGAAATCATATTATAACTATACATATAACTAACTATAGTTTGCTGCAACTATAGATAAATCCGCAGACAAAACTGCAAAACTTACCCTAATTTACAGACTGAATTTAGCAGACAAAATATCTTATTAAATACTTTCTATTTTTTTCTCTGAATTTTTATCTATCTCGAGTTCCTACACCTGAATTCCACCATTACTTTTAACATCTGAAAAGGAGATTTTCTAGATCCGAGCTATCATTAAAAAGGAAAAAGAAGGGAAATAAGATGAAAACCAGGAAATTCCAGACCAGTTGGTTAATCATTAACTGTAAGTAAGACTTGAAAAGGGCTTGGAGAAACACCTGGAAAAACATAGTTTGATTTAGGCTCTCTATATAGGTAGGGAAGACCATGCTTAATTACACTTTTGCTTTGAAAGTATTTCTGGTTTTACAGATAAGAGAAATCCTCCAGATTCTGTAAAGTTACTCTCTTAAAATGCATGTGAAAAAGTTTCATGCACAAAATGAACAGTTAACACAAATATTCCTTCATGTAGATAAATGAATAGAAAGAGCATATTGTTGCATTTCCTAGATACATTGTAAATGGTACATTCTGTGACCCCTGCTGTGCCCTGTATCTTGTCCCCTCTCCCCTCCTGGCCATACAGGGCTGGCTGGGATCCAATTTCTCCCCACCCCCCTTTCCAGACCCTAGAAAAGGTCAGTAGGCGCTGGCCTCTGTCTCTTTTTCCCTGCTCTCCTTTTCCCCTCTCTTTTTCCCTTTTTTCCCGCTCTTCTTTTCCCTCTCTTTCCCCTCTTCTCCCTTCCATCCCCTCACTACCCACAAGAAATAAATCCTGTAACTTTATCTGGAAAAAGGGCCTCTTTTGATATCTTATCTATGTCCATGTGGCTTGGACCCGGGAAAAATTCACCCTAACACCTGAGCTAGACCGGAGAAAGGGTGAAAAACCCCATTTTAGGGTCCATAAGAGCTTCAGCATATATTCTAGTGTATATTATGTACCATCATTCTCTTTGAATTCCCTTAACAATATAAGATTATATAACATTAAAAAAATTATAAACTGTGGATTCTCTTCCACTCAGTTACTACTCTCCATCGTTGAACAGCTCAAAAGTGAAGAGAATACTCTAGGAGGAACTTACATTTTAGTTGGTGTCAGAAAAGGGAAAATGCTCTCTTGAGTTAAAAAAAAACAAACCAAAACCCCCCCAAAACCCCCCAAAAACCAAATCTTCCTTTTCATTAGCTATTTCTGTAAGTAAGATATCAATGTTCACATTCCATTGCATTGTCTCTTATTTCTGTATTTTGTAGTCAGCCCCTAGGTACAAAACCTTTCTCCAATATTTATTTTTTCAAAGTCTGCAATATTTCTGTAGACTATAAATGGATTAAACCAACATAGTAATAAACTCCATTTCACCGGAGCTTTTGTAGTATGGAGGGAAAGGCAGAAGAGGGGTTGCCATATTAAGGAAATTTCCCTGCCCAGCCATCCAGGAACAGCTCTGGCAGTCTGTCTCACACCACCTGAGCTGGGACTACACCACTTCATAGCTACACCTCACACCTTGCACAGTCAGACCCTGTTTCCACACCAGCTCATCCCCAGGATTCCCATAACAAAGTCTCAGGTGTCCAGATCCTTAAAATAATTTAATTATGGTACAATAACAAAACAGCAGCTTGAGCTAGGTGCCTCTTTGGAGGGACTCCAAGAAAAGGAATCCCTAAGAGGATTTTATACTCTCAGGCTGTGCAGTGAAGGTCTTGCTCTTCCAGCTGAGTGTCCAGTCACCTGGCTGGTGCCACTAGTCCCTGCACACTTTTTTTGCAAAGGGTCAGCAGTTCACATCCTATTGCCTGGGGCTCCCAGAGCTGAACCTGCAGCTCATTCAGCAGCTTGAACACCAAACTACCCGCACCAAACCAGACCTTAATATTCTGTTTTATATAATGGCAATCCAAATTATATTTCCCAGATTTGTACAGGATCCAGAATGGTAGTGGTTTATACCATAAATACAGATATCATTGTTTATGACAGAGAAAATATTGAAATAGCTACCTTACATTTGGCCACAGGTCAGTAATTCTCTCCCTTTTACATTTTAAGATCTCCATGTTGCCCTTTATAATGGTAAAAAAAACCCAAAAAACCCAACTAAAACCCCCAATATTTCTAGTTCTTTCGGATAAGGTAAGTATTATCATAACCCTCTAAAATGCAGGAAAATCATGACGCATCGTTCTGCTAATGTAGTTAGAATTATAAATCCTGCTTCATAGAAGTTGAATAGAAACTTATGAGAAAAAGCAAAGAATTTCCTATGAGACAAAAAATGCTTTTTTATTAATAATTCACTATTTAAAAAAAATAAAATTAGCTTCTACACGTCAATCAAAACAAAAGGTTTTATTTTCAGTCTGGGCTTTTCACTTTCCCCTCATTCCTCTCAAAACTCAGCTCCCTGAGAGGATAGCTCTTCTGTACTTGTAAGTGTACTGCAGAATCTCTTTGGCAACAGTGCTCATAATCAATGAAAAAAGTGTTCTTAGGCTCCTAAGGAGAAGCAGTCAGAAGCTGGACTAGCACAGAGGAGTCCACCAGGCACAGCATCCTAGTGGGCAGCTGGGTGGGAAGGATTTAACTGGAAACTTTAGCAGTGTGGAAATTTATGGGACTGAGCTGCAAGTCTATAGTACAGTAGAAAACAGATAAAAGCCTTGCTAAAAGGACATGAGTCTCATTTATCAAAGATTCCTAGAGTGAATGACGAACGAGCAAAAAGGTGGACACACTTCTATTCAGCTGTCAGAGGGGCCGACTTCTGAGGAGATTCTTATCTGCTCCAGGCAAAATAAAAGTAAGAAAAAAAATCTGCTGGCATCCTTTTCATTTAGCACCCAAGAGAGTTGTGGTAAACCATAGGGGATGGAAAAAAGATCCTTGTAAATCTTCCCTTTCAGAAACTAAGAGAAAAAGAGTGCTTATCAGTTAAAAAAAACCCCAAAACATATAATCCTGGTTCTCAAAATACTAGACATCTTCGGAGAGCCTGAATTCTGGTATTGACAATTTAAAGATTTTTTTTCCCATTTTTATTTTGCATTATCCTTACATTAAGGTGTACTTATGAATTAAAAATATTCTCTAAATGCAAACAGCATCAAAAGAGCAGCAGTTTCTAAGTATCTTTCTAATTGCACTCTTTCTGAGCACCATTTTGATTTAGTTCCTAAATTCCCAGTGTTTTTTCAAAATCTAGAATCTACAAAGCAAGGATCCACATTTTTCACCTACTTGTGGGGCTTCACAAATAAGCAATATCAGTTAAGTACCTTTTCTTTGTATCCTAATTTTTACTTTCAAAATGAAATCCTCAACTGGTTTTTCTTGGTAAGATTAGGTCTTATCTAAATACAATATTTTGTGTTCTTGTAGTACAATATGGTCCCTGTGGGACTAGATATTGAAAAATAGAAATACTAGAAAATACCTGCCTTTTATTTCTTCAGGAAAAAAGAAAAACAAAACAAAACAAACCAACCAACCAACCAAACAAACAAAAAAAACCCAAGAAAAACCACAGCACAACTCATGTTTTAGTTCATTCAGTGATTCAAATTACCTTTATACTTCTTTGTCTTTTTTGTCCCCTCTTAAAAATTGTAATAGTCATTAGCTTTACTGGGATTTATCTCCTATAAGTAAATTCAAAGTAGGTATTATAATGCACAAATAAAAAAGGTTTTAATTTGCAAAACTTATTAAAAATATGTCTCTAAAAAAAATTGAAAAAATGTTTGAAGTTCAAATGAAAGACAATATCTGAATAAAACTAATCCTCAGGAGAATCCATGGCACCTGCCAGACACTGTAAAGGTTTTATAAATGTTGTCTTCTGCAAAGTCGACGGCAAACATCATAAGGCCTTTGGTAAATATGTATACCAGCCTTTTTGTTTGAGCAGAAATATTGAGCTTCCTGCCATTGTGGTTATAAAATAGAGAAGATTATTTCAGATTTTTTTTTTAATATTTGATTAGTGGCATCTCTTTTTTTCCTTGGGATTGAGTTTCAAATCACACACAGAGTGAAGTGTTTGAAAATAGTCTTCCTTAGTAATACAAGACTGGCAAAACAAACCGTTTAGAAGTCAATCGTGAGTAAATATGTAGAAACACTAATGCTGGTAAAGAAAAAAAATTGGCTGTCTGATCCACAATAACAGAATGAGAAGGAAAAATTCTGCACTACAGGAAAATAATGCTGTTTATATTCTATAATTTAAAATGTTTATCTCTTTGGCAGAGGCAAAATACCACATTTTGTGTGTCTCCAATTATCTACTGATAACTGCATCAAATTAATTTAATCTGATGATTATTTCAGGTATTGTGTTCCTAGCATTTCCTTCTTTTTTGAAAGAACACCACTATAAGAAAAAAAACCTCTAATAAAAAGTTCACAAAACAGCACAGAATTTAAAATAAGCATAGCTAGCTTCTGTGAGATCTACTAAAGCATATGCTATGGTTCTTATGCAAACATTATCATTAAGACTGAATTTCTACACTTGCCTCACTTTGCCTTCTTGCTTTTGTTACGATATTATAGATTTGAAACACTACTGTATGGACAAATACAATATTGTCCTACTTTTCTTCATCATGCATTACTAACTATTTATCTTTTAATGTGCTTCGAACATGGATGCTCAGCTGCAGACTTTCAAGTACATCTGGGAAATATTTTTATCCAGACAAAAACATTTAAATTTTTCATCAGACCTCCTCAAATCCAAACTTCACAGATATATTTACATCAGTGTAAAATTTACAGAATTGGAGTTTTGGCCTTAACTAACATTAGGACTGTCAGAAAATATTCCAGTGACAACACTCTGAATATCAAGGAAATAAAAGCAGTGAGGGAACAGTAGGATCTTCTGCTGCAGACAAGACTTGTACTTGACTGCTGGCCTTAAGAACCAGACAATGCTGCAACATCACTCTCCCAGACATGACACAGAAGCCATCTGAGGGTAGCTCTTTCACCTCTCATTTAATGACCTCAGATATGAATTACATATAAGAGGAGAAAAACATTCTGTCATGGTTTTTCTCTACATTTGTCTTGACACTATAAAAGTGAAAATGGCAATTACATTAAATGCCAATAGTTTCAATTTGTTAATTCAGAAATTTATCTTTAGTATCAACTGTTGATCCACAAGACTATACTGCCATCACACTATCAATCCTCTGAAATGTGGTAAAAGTAAATAATGAAACAATTAACAGAAACCCTGTGAAGCTATCATAACAGTAAAAGCTGAGATTAATCTTGTGCAAGCTTATAACTTTGCCTTAAGTTGCAAAACTAAGAAAGCTCAAACCCAGTGTATTACTTTCTAGTATTTTTAGAAAGTGAATGGGTGATAAAGGCTGCAGAGTAAAAATAGCCCTTTGAGAAAGAGGCATAACACTTTTTGACAATAGATGGATTTTTATACAGCTGAAACATGATATGTGTAATGAATTTAGTACCGCTTGACATGTAAGCTTAGTAGATGTTCCTGAGCTAGTTTCAATCCTACCATTTCATCTCTCCTGATGAAATGAAGAAATTGGTGCATTGATCAATTTGAAAGATGACTGGGATTCTTTTGTGGACATCAGCAGATCACAAGTAAGAGGAAGCTGTGCAGGAGATATATTGTTCATGATGCAGTTATAAAAGCTCATATCCTAGAGCAATGGTAACTGTCTATAGGCATGTAAACATACATTTTATAAGAGCACCACAATGTTAAAACCTTGTGCTGAGTTTCCTGACATATATTACAAAGCATTTAGATAATTGTCCTAGTTAGTTAATACACTGAAAGACATCTCTTTGTCTCTTCAGAAAGGGAGGCTTCCACCCTCCAGCTGAAAATATTGTTTATTTCCACTCTAAATACCTAGGTTGTATTGGTTGGATCTGCCTTCTGGGAGATTTACTTCTTCTTTTCAGAAAATATAAGTGGCCTGATTATTTTATATTTTGTTTTATCTATCTTGTGCTATTTTATATAAAATAAATCAAGTGAGGTTATCCACTGAGGTCCCATGGGGCATGTGACCTTTGTTATTTGTTTTTGAAATGTTAATAAACTTCACTTTTGCCATTGCAATGATCAGACATAAAAATACATGAAACAAAAGCCTTGCTAATTTTTCAGGATCTTGATATTAAAAAGGGCTAGGAATTCTTAGTGACTTTTAAATATTGAAGGAGAAAAAAAGAGTGATTCAAAGGCAAGAACATGTATGTAGACTGGTGTTTTTCTACTTGTTGGGGTTGTTTTTTTGTCTGCTTTTGGTTTTTCTTAACCACTAATTTAAACCATATGCTGCATAGTAATTTTATGAGACCATAAAATTGTCCTCAGTTTGTGTACATGTAATTTTATTTTATTTTTTTTTTCATATTTAGGTAGAATATAGATGTGCTTTACCCAGTTTTTAGCACATCTCAGGTTGAAATGTTCTCTTGTATCTTTTGTTTTCCCTTAGAAATATAATTTACAGCTTTCTACTATTTTTGCTAAAATAAAAACATTAGGAAATTCTATTTAGTTAAGGAACATGTAATATATAAAATATGTGAAAGAATCCAGAAATTTGTGAACAGAATATTAGTAAATCTGCTGTATTAAGAGACAGACAAATACTGAAAAATATTTAACTCTACCTACACAAAGATCACATAATTTGCTCTGTTCATTGTTTGGATGTACATGCTCTGGACCTCATATCAGAATAGAGAAGCTGAAGTAGAGGATTGCAAGAATTTTGCTGGAAATCATATGAACATCAAGGTCTCATTGCATATTAACACTAAAATATGCTTTTAAAGCAGTTCGATGCCTAAGGAATACAATTATTTATCTTGTTAAGGTGCAGATTCTGAAGCATGATAACACAACAAATGTTGTCATATGATTTAATTAGCAATAATTATAATGGAATCTGTTCAACTTTTTTGATGAGTAGAGCAGATTTAGCTACAATGCTTCAATATGAAAAATCATATTTTCATATGATTGTGTCAAAATTGTGAAGACTTTAACACTTCTAACTTCTTTTCATATGAACGATTTTTTATGTAATAGATTTCTTTCTAGTTTATTTCCTTAATTCTATTTTTAATTATTTTTTTCTATTTTATTTTAACATACAAGACTTTTCAAAAAATATGAGTCTGAAATTCATCAATATAACATTATTTTTATTATGTTTGGAACAGGCATTGTGTCATAAAGGCATGAATAAAAACAGTAATCTGCAAATGATTGCTTACATTGCAAAATTTTATTGTATATATTTGTTTAAATTTCTTTTTTCTTAACTGCACTATTGCATAATAAAAAATGCATTGACAACACCAACCTTTACTTGCAAATAAATAACATAATTATTCTCTCTTGAAGCCAAAAACTTCTGCTGGCAATTCAGAAGAAAAGAGTGTAGAGGTTTCGTAATCCAACTTTTAAAAAAATGTTTAATTGACTTTAGACAATGACTTAGTTATATCAGAAGAATGATAAAGTTTAAAGAGAAATTTTCTGTCTATTTGCACACATTACTTCTCTAGGAATCTCTTAGTACTAATGTTTTTAGTTATCTAGATTGATTTCATTATAAGAAACAGATTTTATCCACATAATAAAGGGCTAAGCTTTAGAATAGACCAACAATTACAATTTTTACACTGTCTACAAATTTCTGAAAAATTGATTTAAAACAATAAACAAAATAAATTTATAAATTAAAATATACTTGTTTCCAGACATTATAAATTTGACATTTTTTATATAACTTATATAACTATAACTTAGACACATGTTATCTGTTAGTCAGTTTTTACGGGACTTTAATATTAGCCTGATTGGTTAAGAAATATTCAAAGTCGAACCTGAATATTTGTCATTTGACAGAACAGTATATAATCAGTTGAAAAATAAATTTCAGTTCCCTCATTTTTATTTGTCCAGAAAAAGACAAGGCTTGGTTTTTATAAGGAAGTTCATCATCATGTTCTCTGATATTCTAAAGCTATTTTTTATAATAATCCTTGCAAATATTAAATAATTTATACAGACTTAATTAAAAACATATTTTAGTTTGTTAGTGTCTTTGCATGTAACTGCAGTCCAAGGTTAACCTTGTGAGCTACAACTGTGCAAAAATTATTATGCAACTTCTGTTAACATAATGTTAGTTTAATTCTGTAATCTCAATTTGGTCTGAACGCTTGTTCTAATGACACTTCTGCTGGCATGAAATAGTAATCTGCAAGTTAGTGAATCTGTTTTCACCTGGAAGTATCAGTAAACATGATGCTTAGGGACATGGTTTAGAGGTGGACTTGGCAGTACTAGGTTAATGGACTAGATAATCTTAACATTTTAAGATTAACATTTGTAACCTAAATGTTTATATGATTCTATTCTATGAAAACAGCTGCACTTTTTATCTTGAATGACTAAAGTTTTGTACTGCGTTTTGAACCAAAATATTTGCTTTAGGACATAACATTCACATCTTCCTGTTCAATATCCCTTTTTCATCCTATTTTGTTAGAGGTATATGGCTAGTGTTGCTTGCAACCACGTGAAGTAAACTGCATGCACAGTTTTCTATCTGAAAACAACTTAATTTAGGAAATTATCATTCTCCATTTGACCTCTAAATGTGTTGTTCAGACACTGCTTGTGAATGATTTCATTTTTGCCACATGACTACTTTAAGGTAAGAAAATGGCATTTTCCCTTCTTGTCTTGCTTCTGCCCATTAAAACATTATTTCTGACTATCTAGTGATCTTGGTGCAGTTTCAGGATACAACTTGGAGTATTAAAGAATAGCTCCAGAACTAAAAGACATTTATTCATTGAGTATGATACAAATAACTCACTAGGCCTGAAAGCAGAGTAGCTACAATATTGAGGATTGAATGCCAAATCTCTCTTAGAGTGCCCTGCAAATGTGGCTGAAAGTATACTGTATTCTCACAAAACACATCAGAGGAAAGGAAAAATGAAACTCATTAATTGAGGTAATAAAGATTTATGTTTAAGCAGTGAGGTGATGAAAATTAATACCACTGTGCTGAATGGAACGGAACTGTGACAATTGAAATGAATTGAAGATATACCTCAAGTGATTTCAGTGGCTTTAGGAGATTGCTTTTAAATTTGGGGAAAGGAAAAATGAAAGATTCTCCCAGGTGCCAGCACAGATGATCTTTTCCCTGCTCATTCCTATGTCCCCTTGCATCTTTTTCTGTGTGTGCAGTGAAACAAGACTCATTTTCCTGTCTAGAGAACTTCTGTTTCTTTAGGGACTGGGATTAGCCTCTGTTCTAAAATCCAAGTCCTAAACTCATCAAACCAAAGGCAAAATTCCAGGTATGCTCATCTTCTCTTTTATAACTGAAGGATTATAGTAACTTTACCTTTTCCAAACAGACTTTATTGTTATCTTTAACATAGATATAAGGAATAGCAGCCAGCATAGTAATGCAGCATCATACCACTTGATAGTCCATATTACTAACACTGCACTAATTTTTCTGTTAAATAACAGCATGACAGGTTCTTTACTTAAAAACAGACTTTGCTGTTAGTCATTCTCTCAATATCAAGCAGTTAACACATACATTTCTGCTCAAGCTATGGCACTGAGTCACTGACATTTGAACCTGATGTTATTGGGATAAAGCAAAACTATACAAAGCAAAATAATAAAAAGTAATGCAATTCAAAAATTGGACAGGAAAATGTTTCCATTTAAAGCTCACTAAGTATGCTATGTGTGTGAGAGAGAGAGAGAGATATGCAAATTGTATATTAGGTCCACGTAATTTTTCTTCACAATAAAAAACAACTTTCCAAGCACTACAGAGAAGACAACTATTTCAGGCATAGATAAAGGAGAAACTCAGTGACTAATAGGTAGCTAAACACATACAATTTGTTTTTCTTAAGAGTAACTTACCTTCTTTCAGTTGTTTAGTCTAGAGGAAAGTTACCTGAAGGAAAAGTAATCTAGGAGTGTTGTCTGTTGCTGTTTAAGTATTTGAGGATAATTTCCTAAAAAGTCTTAATGCTTAAGATCAATGTACTCAATAAAAAATTACACCTGAAAAAACTCATGAAAAAGATACTTACCTGAATTAAGGTTAAGCCTGCATAAACAGTGCAGGGGGAGTGGCTTAATATTTTAAAAATAAATGGATAACAGATTTCTTTCATTGAAACTCAATAAACAGTAACCAGTCGTTATTATTACAATGAAAATATACCAACGACAAAGAATTTTTTAACTTACTCTTCTCCAAGGCACATCCTGTTGTTTTATCTCAGGATAGAGATCTAAAAAAGATTAGAAAAGATTTGATATTACTAGTAGTAATAGCCACAGTCAAATACCATGGTTTCCTTTATACATATATTTTTATTTGTTGAAAGGTATAGTCAGAAAGAATTATGATTTTGCAACACCTCATATATACCTTAAAGAAACAGTTAGCAAATGAATGTATAGATACACTCCTGCAGTTCTATTTCTCTTTCTATTAAGCATGTGTCTGAATTTTCCAACAGGCCTTATTAGCACAGAACTGTGGTTGACATAGATTGGTTTGAATTGGATGAATTATGGATTGGTTTGGGTTGGCTATCACCTTAAGGATCGAATTCCAATTCCCCCACCATGGGCACCATGTCTACCAGACCCGGTTGCTCAGAGCCCAGTCCAGCCTGGCCTTGAACTCTTTGAGGGATGGGTCTACAGCTCCTCTGGGCAAACTGTTCTAGTGCCTCACCACACTTCCTGCAAAGAATTTCATTTTAGATCATACCAGAGTGCATTTTTAATTGCAATTTTCATAACTGAATGTTTAAATTATCTCTTAAATGAAAGTCTACAATTATCCAGAATTAAATATTTGTACCATGGTTACCAATTCCAAATATACACCATTGTAGCTCTTGAAATGTATTTTCAGCCTTGAATCAGTTTGGAGAAATTAATGACATTTAAAGACTAGATCAAATAAAAACTCTATAATACAAAACATGTCAATTCACTGTTTTTGAGACTGTATAAAACATTCTATCAAATATTATAAATTTTTTGAGGGATTGGGCTTTCTATTATCTCTTTTTGGTAAAATAAGACTCAAGTAATAGTAATTAGACAACAATAATCAGGGTAGGTTATGAATCTTAACCCTAGAGTTCCTCCATCTGAGTCCTTGATATTGTTGCAACAAAAAGATCATCTGCAGAATTTTAGTATCTCATTGCATAATTTTGAAATATTCATAATAAAGCATGAAAGATTAATCACATTGATCTGAAAATTGATATTATATTCACAAGATATTTAGTTAGATGTAATAGCTATACTAACATTTCTAATGTGCATATCTTAAGATATTAGTATTTTGAAGAGGGAAAAGTTCAAAAGTCCTACTCCTGAATTTTCCCACGAATTTTTCTGCCAGTATACACCCCTAGTATCAAAACTATATAGGCAATGTTCATGTAAGTATTCAAAATGCTTCTGTTCAGAAAAACTTGTATGAAGGGCTGTAAGGTTTAAGAATAACAACAGATATATTTAGGAGGCCGAAATTTGTCATATTTTGGGTTTAGTCCTGAAATGATTAGAAATTATGAATTCTAACTATCTAAACAGGAAAAGAGTGATTGCTTCTACAAAGAACATATCAGTTTGTGGAGATCGAGGAAGAAACTAGTCTTAAGCAATTTGACTGTATAAATAAAGAATACTTGAAACTGATCTGGGACCAAAACTTTTCAAATACAATTTTGGGAATATGGATACCTGAGCAGAAATCAGGTAAATTGCAGGATTTGTATCAGAAATGGCATATAGTGAGTGCATTACATGACTGACTACACAGCTTATTACTGCTCTATACTTGCAGTTAACCTGCAGAAAAAAAAATCCAAACAATGCAACAAAAGCGTGCAAGAAAGCAAACCAGTCAACAAAAAGAAGACGAGATCTAACCAATCTAAATGCACAAAACTACTTTAGTCTGTGTTCAAATCAGTTAGGCTTTGAATTTCCTTGTTTCAGAAGCTGAATTACACTCTGGTGAGTTATTCAAATTTTTAAACTTCGCAAGGTGAATGTTGTAATTAGCAGTGACCTTAATGTAAATTATTTATTTACTCCTTTTGAAACTAATGGAATAATCTACACACTGCAAATGTCTTCCACAGCTCACCTTTAAGCGCAGTGACTGATCTTGTCACTCAACAGATTTGTTTAAATGTTCTAAGCAGGGTTTACTGATAAATATCTATATAGAGGACATGAGAAGGAGTACATCATATTCTGGAAGAATTAATTAATTTTCTTTAGGGGAAGAGAATATCCTTGAATGAAAGGAAAGGTTACTGAATTCTTTAGCTTTAGAAGTGCATTTCTTTTAAGCTAAACATCAGTGAAAACAAGTAGGCCTATTTCAAAGTGTGTCATTGTAACCAGCAAGAGTTTCTCTGACATGGCAAATTCCTAACTTCAGAATATCATTCTCAGGCTAACAAATATACAACACCACCAAATGCTTATTCTTCAATACAGTCAAACCAGTTGCATCCTGTGATGGCTCATCACCAAGGTGAAGTCTATTTTGCTGCCAAGTTACCTGTTTCTTTGTGAAACATGTGAAAAGGGTGCTTTGTGCCACCCTTCTTAATCCATGCCTTAAAATACCCATTTTTCTCTTGTGTTCCTTTACCACTTAAAATCAGAAGTATTGGGCAACAGTCCTTCCAGACTTAGTCACTGGCTTCTGGTAACAGTTTAACTTTCTATTTCACAAGTGTCAGTTTTTCTAGACATGAAGATGATTTATGTTTAACTTGAAGAACTAATGTATACAAAAAAACCAAAAAATAAAGAGTTAGTGGTAAGAAGACTAACAAGAACTGCAGAAAAAAAAAGCTGTGCACTGAACCTTAACAGATATAAACAGACATCAAAGATGAATTTTGAGCTTTTATTAATTCGTTAAGAACACGAATAGGTTTTTTGGACAGTGATATTTGGCCACTGTGAATTAATTTCTTCTTCCCTTATTTACATTGTTATCAAATGAAAAAAAGGTCACCGAAGTTTATATGATACAATGGTAAACTATGAATGGAGTTGGGATGTCTACCTTCTTAATACATCAGCAGAAAAGAATCTTACTTCTAAATTCACCTGATAAAGCATTAGACTGTGAATGAGTTACTTCCTACTCCTGCTCCTTTCATGTTGTCTGGAATAAAAAAAACCAAAAACAACAAAAAAAAAAACCAAAACAAAAAAACATAGCAGCTTTGTTCTTTAAAGAATTTTCAGTATTTTGGGTGATCAGAATTTTGTGGTAAGAAAAATATTTTCTTTGAATAGCACATTTGTTGTCCTTTGAACTCCAAGGCTTGCTACTTTCTCACTGTATGTCCATGATGTATTTCATGTAGAAAAGGAAAAAAACAAAAAATCCTCTTCTGGACAGTATATTGCTATACTACTCAAGAATTTTGTTCTGTTTTTCTTTTTAATGCATTTTCTTGATTATATTATTAAATATGATTATTTATTAATAGTCCAAGTCCTAAGACTTGTGAAAGGCATTTCAGTATGTTGAAGACAGGTGTAGATTTGCCAAAACACTCAGTCATCTAAATCTCATCAATGTGATTTCTAAAAGGACCTATATGCTAGGTGTTCAAGTGCTTTTCCAAGCAGCTAATTCCTTCAAAAATTCAGTCTTATCTCGGAGTTCAAAATTAAAGAGGTGATGCAATGCCTAGACAGATGCTAATAACATCAACAACTATTCTGAGATTAATTGATTCTTTTGGGACTAGGACTGATGGGAGACATAGGGTATCTGCTACTGCAACTATGGTGGTATATGTGTGAATATTACTCCAATGGATGTAAAATCACTGTGTAAAAATTAATTTATGGAATGGTATTTTTATACAGGTTGAAGCTGGGGGCCTTTAATCTGGCTCTGTTGTGCCAACACAAAAGTGTTAGTTAGTAGTATGAAATATTTACTATTTGAGACAAAGGAGACAAACAGTGATAAAATGGAAAAAAAGAATCTATCAAAATTAAACCTCTCTTGAAAATACATTCAATTAGTGTCAAAAGACTTGAAGTATTTAATCTTTAATGTGTAAATATTTGCTTTATATTGCTTTATTGGGAATTTCAAGCTAAGAAATGTGTGGTCGTTAATTTTCTTGATCTCCGTCAAGAATCTTCTTCGCAAAGGCCAACCAACTAGGGAATACCTAATTGCTTGCAACAGCTCATCAGTTATAGGTAAATAGACATATTGGGAAAACATGAGGGTTCAGAATGGGGAAGGTAGACTAAAGAATTATTTTTGTACCAAGATCTTTCTGTAGGGGAAGAAGTAAGTGGTATTTGTTATTTGCTATTGCTAAACAGCTAAAAAAATTATGTTATTTCAGCATAATTTGCACATGTGTTCCTCAAACATGATAGTACAGAGGTGAGTAAGCCCACTGGAGCATGCAGTTACGGCCCAAATCACTGAGATTATGTAATTTTCTTTAAGTTTGTGAAGAGTTCTTTCACCATAAAGAAGCAGAAAGTTTAACAACAGTGAATCTGCATGGTTGTGATGTGCTTGACTCCCATTCTGCTCTTATACATATGGTAGAGTTATTCTTAATCATTATTTCTCATAATGACCTAATAAATCCACTAACTCTTCAATGTATACATTCTACATCATACTTTATAATAGTGCATCTTAACATTATTCTTTCAAAATCCTGATCTAGTACATCCCACTCAGACCCTTCACTATCTCAACCCCTTTGAGCCTCACTTTGGGTGTCAAAAAAGGACTGTCACAATTTAACCCCAATCAACAACTAAGCCCCACATAGCTGCTTACTCATTCCCCTACCAATGGGGAGAGAACCTGAAAGGTAAAATATAATTAAGTAGGGAAAGGAAAAGTCATGCACACAAGCAAAGCAAAACAAGGAATTGATTCACTGCTACACATGAGCATGCCGGTATTCAGTTATCTCCAGGGGAACAGGGTCCATTATGTTCAGTCGTTACTTGGAAAGACAAATATCATCATTCCAAATGTTCCACTCTCCCTCCTTCTTCCTCTCCCCACTTTACATACTGACATGATGCCACATGGTCTGGAATATCCGTTTGGTCGATGTGGTCACCTGTCCCAGCTGTGTCTCTTCCCAACCTCCCAAGAATCCCCAATCTCCTTGCCAGTGTGGCAGTACAAGAAGCAGAAAATGTCTTGGTTCTGTGCAAATCCTGCTCAGCAAACAACAAAAAGATCTTTATATTATCAACCCCGTGTTCAGCACAATTCAAAATCAGCCCAATTGCAGCCATATTATCAGACTGCAATTCTGACATCAATGTGTCACACCACTATACTATTACATGGACGGGAAGAAAAATTAGTTTTTGATTTCTGCTTAATTCTTACAACAGAAAATGTTTTCTGTGCAATACATGTAACATTGAATAACACAGGAGCAATATTTCTACAGATCTCTCACTAATATTTATGTATCTGCTTTATCATTTTTCTCTATTACACTTATTTTATGCTTTTCCTTATGTAAACCTGTTGTGTAAACTCAACAAAAATATGTGCAGCATGCTCAGACAGCACTGTTCATCCAATAAGCAAATTCAAGCTATATGATTTGTCTTTGACTTTCACCATGGTAAACTCATTTCTAAGTTCTACTACTACTGTTTTGAGCATCCCTCTTTTTAAGTCTGGATCTCAGATCATAATGCCTCCAAGAGCTGCACAACAGACTAAATTCCAGCATAGGACTAGCATCAATATCCCTGTCTGTTATCACCTTATTTATCTCACTTAGATTTTTGTGCAAGCTGTCCCAAATAAATGCTTAATCCTACCTAAGGAAGGTTGTTAATTAATGTTAAAACTTACAAAAAAATTCAAGCCAAGCCAAGCAAACCAAATCAACCAACCAACCAACCAACCAACCAACCAACTAACCAAATAAAAGCAATGTGTAAGCACTCCCATATTCCGTTTTAGTTTTACCATATTATGTATATGTAGAAGATATGCCATGCACAAGCAGAGATATTCCATCTAATTCAAATATTCAGGCTAGGCATGTCCTTTTGTTTACAGGACTTTGTAGTCTCAAAAAAAATCCCCATCACTGGAAACCTCACTTTTATTCTTCTCTCCTCTACCCCTTCTTTCCAGTCATAACCAGTTAGGTTTTGTGTCTTTCTCCAGTCTCCCAAATTTACTAAAATAGTTACGTAACTATGTAATATCTTCATCACCAAAAGCATGGCCCTTTTTTACAATTGCATCTTTTTGGCTTCTGTATATTTACTATTTTCACGGAGTAATTTGACAGGAGTTATCTCATCAGGTAGTTTGGACTCTATTTGAAAATGTCCTGTTAATGTTCAGAACATTTTCCTGCTGCCCAGTTGTCTTTTCTGCTTCTAGTTTTAGCATTATTTCCTTCTGAGGAAGTATGTCAGAAGCCACAGTTTCAGTCCTCTAAAGGAAATGGAATTTTCTTCCCCATATCTTGGCTGCAAATGCTTTCCTTCCTGTAGAACTGTAGATTGAAGCATGATAATTTTCAAGGGACATTTTTTCTCAGCCCGAATCTTGAGACATTACTAATATGAGTGGGATAGGAAGTTTGTCTTGTTTGATGCAGCATACGCAAAGGAAAGAGAGGAAAGCCCTAAAGAAGATTAAATAAAATTAATTCTTTATAATAATGAACTTTAAAAAATCTTTTAAGAAACTTTTTTACTTGAAGGAACATATAGTAAAAAGCTGACTAAAAAAGCTTACTTCAACAAACATATAAGTGGTATTATGAATAAATGACAAAGGGACAAAAAGGCTTTCAAAATATGCCCCCTCCCACACAGAACAGAATAGCCTCTTCCTCCAAGGAAAGAATAACCTTCTCTCCAATGCCTGCTTTTCATGCTAAATCATTTTGTAAAACTACTCTTAAAGAGATGTGCTTCTGAGCCAGCAGACTGACTGCATGACTCATGCAGACCCCAACTTTCAAGACCCAAAAGGACAGCTGTACTTTTTGCTGTTGTTATTGTTTAATTCTGTGCAAAATGGGATAGTTTGTATACAGAAGACTGAGGAGAACCTTAGTCCACATTAATCAACACATTTTTCTCTCCCACTGAAAGCAAACCAGATATTCTTACAAGTTTAATTAAAATTTATAGAGAGTTGGGACAGATTTGGCATATCAAGAATTAATATTCTCTCCCTGGATATAGCTGGAGTGGCATGCAAGTGCAATTGTCATTGTTAGCTGCTAGTACAGAAAAACTACCATAACTAGGAGGAACGTCTCAGGAATTTTTGGGAGAAAGCTCAAAGCAAAAAACTGAAGATACTGATCTACATCAGTTGGGAAGACATTAAAACATCAGAGAAAATCCAGTGTAAAAATACAGTTATTCTTATCATTACCTATAGTCCTGTTAAAGACAGTTTCTTATGTAGTGTTCATGAATTTCACTGCTTAACTCTCCTCACAAATATACAGAGTGCTTAAAAGAAGTATTCGTAGAGTCAGATTTCACGATTGAGAATTCAGATTCACTTGCTGCAAACTGGTACAACAAAAGCACATTAAGAGCCATGTGGTAAAACACTGAGGCAGTCCCCAGCCAGTGCTAGGACCCCAGCATCCAAATTTTGCATGGTTCAAGGCTTTTAATTGAAATTACCACCTGTCTGTCACTCAGTATTTAATCCTCACTAACAGTATTATATTGTGTGCACTTCTGAAGCAGATCTTTCACTGCAGTTTCATCCAGAAGACACCTTGTTGGTAGCTCTAGAACGTTAAGTGAACTGAAGCCTGCTCAGTGGAAGAAGACGATTCACTTTAAAAGCCTGGCCCAAACTCTAATAACAGCATGAACATGGTGTTTTGAAAACAGAGTTTTACTGTAACCCACTTTAGTTGGAAATCTTATAGTAAACAAAGACAACTTTACATTTGTGAATTATGCAAATAAAAATAAAAGACAAGTAGAGGAGATATTGATTCCAAGTTCTAGTTGCTTGAGCAAATAATATTTGTAGAATGCTAATATTTATGAAATGCTCAGCTGTATACACTTTTAAAAACATCTGCATATGAAGCAAGCTGTAAAATTATCTGTGATATGTTTATGATGTCAATAGATGATGTGATACAGCAAATATTTAATAAAGCAAACCTTGAACAACTGGTGGATTTTTAGAGACCGATATGAATTTTTTAACAAGATAAGAGAACATTAGCTGTCATTCCTCTTAAAATTGAATTCTGTTAAGAGAAACAAAAATACATTAAAATCCCTTAGTTTAATCAGCCACCTATCAATATGTTCCTCCTATTTGGTGGATTCATTTCTCTTTTTTACTTTTTAGCTCTAAAGGAATTGTAAGATACTAAAGCCAGAAAGTATTTAAACTTGAAGACATGCAACCAGGTGTTTCTCGGAGAAGTTTGAGATATACGCAATTTTTGAGTTTATTAATTTATCTGGCCAGGTCTGCCTTAGATCTTCATAATCCATTTACAATAAAATCAGAAAATATTTACATACTGTACAGCACCAACCATTATAGTTGAATTAAAGCCTCTCTAGCAAGGAATTAAATATTTGTGTATATTTTTTTCCTTTTCAGATCTTGTATGATACAGCAAAATATGTATCAGAAGTCGTTCCTATCCAAATACTCTTGAGTATAAAATTTATTTCATAATATGTTCCAGAAGGTTGAAATCTTCTTTATTTTTGCTAATCAGTTCACTTTTCAACAAGACTTGTTAGATCACTGAATCATGACGAACGATTCTTTACATATTAGGACACTCCGTTCACACTGATGAACTAACAAATGAAAATGTAATATAAAATGATGACACTCAGAATACAAGGGACAGTCCTTTTGATGTTAGGAAAGAATTCATCATAGGGCCAAGATTTGCGCTTTAATTAAAACATTATCACACTGATAATGTTGAATGAAATGCAGTTTTGAGGAATCCAGTGAAATAACACTAAAATGACAGAAGCTATCACACATTTTTTGTCCTGAAGCAGCCATATTTCATTACACATAACTGAATGTTAGAAAGCAATCTAGTGTGTTTTGCCATCCTTGTCTCAGGCTAAAGTAATTATTAGTCTGAGAGCTTCTCTCTTTCTCTCCCCCCCGCCTTTCTTTTTTAACTGTGCTTACCCAAGAGGAAAATGAACCATGGTACTTATCAGCATAATGCATACATCAATGATACCAAAGGCAACTTTCCATGGCTGAAGCCATAGGTTAGCTGCAAATTCATTAGTGATTAAAAAGAAAAAAAATAAAATAAAAACAAATATCTGTGAATCCAGGCTATAGTTGAGTGATAAGTGCAGAAAAGTCACAAAACAGGACAATGTAATTTGCATTAGTATTGGATCAGGAAGACTGTTAAAAGACTGAGTAACAGAGGCGAAAAAATTATCCAAAAGGGAACTGAAAACAAACTTTCTAAAAGAATAGTGATAATAATGTCATAAATTCTTCATGTTGCTATTTGCACTCAGTCTAGAAAAAATATTTGACTAAAAGGTTTTGTTTTTTCTGCACAAAATGATTGTAAATATCAGATTATAAAAATAATGCAATAATTAAAAGACCCTTAAGATCTTAAGGACAATGACCTTAGACTAATGAGATGCTAACATTTCAGATTATTGAAGATGACAAATTCACTAAAAAAAAATAGTTGTGAAAATTAGATTTTAGTAATTCTCATTTCAATTTTATATCTTTCAAGGATATCACCATATGACAAACGTTATTTTTTTTTATATTAGTTATCAATACTCTATATTCAAAGTTTCATGAAATTTCATAAATAACCTATATCAGCAGTCACTGGGGGGAAAAAACCTAATATATTTACATACAAAAAAATCCATTATAAATTTGAAAAAGATAAAAAGAATGAAAAATATTTTATATGCAGGTATTCTTGAAAATAAAAATATCAATCATGATTCCAGACAGTCAGATGTTGTTAATATTATCTATTATTTATTAATCTAAATTAAAACATGTTTGCCATCCATATACTTTTATCAAGTCTTCATTTTATCATAAAAATAACCTGCAGTCATTTTATCCAAGGGTTAATATGACAGGTATAACTGAGACTCACACTGGACTTTTTGCTGACTTCACTGAAGGATCAGCTATTCATTATATTCCTGCAAGATGGAAGATTATGTGCATAAAAATAACCTAAGTTAAAGCAGGATTTCACAAAATAATTTTGCTCACAATTTATACTGTTTGCTATGTAATACAATAATTTTGAGGTTTAATGCACAACATATTCTTGTAATTAATTGCATAATTTATTAGTCATATGAAATATATTACTTAAAACCTAGTTATCCAAACTACAGTTTGATAAAGTTTTATAAATAGATTTTAAAAATTCACCATTGATATCATAAAAGGAAGATTTTACATCTCTTCTTAAATTTGATAGTGAAAACAGAGAAATCATGGGGTTCTGCAACAGTAAATGTTGTTTCTATCAGAAAAAAGCTAAAGATTTTTAAGCAGAACAGAAATTAGAGAAATTTGTATGTTTCTATAACATCTTGTTTTTGCCTGAAAGGGTGAGAGAATTTCATTCCTATGACTGCTTAAAAATGTCATGAATATAAACATTTGGATGTCAAAATCTTGCATGTGCACAGTTACAATGTAAATGTTATCTTTGTTGTTGTTTCAAGATTCTTTTCTAATTGGGGAAATTATATATCCTCTCTATCTACTAATATTTAGGTAGGGTTTGCTCTACCTTTTTTTAAAATGAAATGTACTGCTACTATGTAATTGTATTCTTGGCTGCTTAGAATGTGAAAAATGCAACTCCAAAGACAGATCTTCTGGACCAGCCTCACTTTTTGTGATGTAACTGCTTCTCATGTTAAGTATTTCCAGTGTTTTGACATTGATGTTTGTATGAAGGGCCACTTAGGAGAAATTACACACAGAACAGAATACACAATTTTAGATGCACTCATTGCAAAGGACAAACCCACAGCTTTTGTCTATCTGTGTGTGTGCCTGTGTCTGTGTGTCCCTGCACATTTTCTGTCTGTATGTCAAAATTTTTTGCCCAGTTTTAAGCACATGGTTACAACCTGCTTCTTTACTTGCTGCAAAAGATGGCTTGATGAATTTTGGGTAAGTGACTTGGTCACTCATTTCCACAAACTCATAACTCCTGAGCTTAAGATGGATATCTAAATTTAGGTTAAAATGGACTTATAACTGGAGTAAAACTGACAGTCTGACTACATTCAAAGGCACTGAATAACTGAGTATGAGTGTAGGAATGACATGTGGTTGCTTGTGCTATAGTTATTAAGTCCTTGACTAATTTAGAGTGGAAAGCATCTCTGGAGATGCTTTACCATGGCTTACAATCTCTATGTGTGGTCCACCAGTACTAGCCAGGGTGGCTGGCTCAATAAGGTAGATCCAGATGGTATATGAACAGTACAGGACCAGAAGAATTTTAAGACTGGTACTTTAGGATAAATATTTGGTTTTCTGGTTTGTTGTTGTTTTTGGTTTTGGGGGTTATTTTGTTTGCTTTAGGTTTTTTGTTTATTTTTTGGGGGGGTTCTTTTTGTTTTTTGAGGGGAGTTTGTTTTATTTGTTTTGTTTTCTATAGGGATGGAATTAAATCATTTTTAATATGTAAACATTGGTTTCTTCTGGAAATATTTATCACATGTATCACGATACTTATCACATAAGACTCCTACTGAACCATTTCAATCATTTAAACGTGTTGAAGACAGAGAAGTCTTTACATATGCCAGTATGATACACACTCCACCTAAAACTGCAATTTATATCTGCTCTGACCATAGGCCTTGCTGTGTCCATCTGTTGCTTTTCTTCTTCATTTTCAATAGGCCTTCTTCTGTGGTGAAGCATTTTTATTCTGTGATATTGCTCAAGCAGTACAGAAGCTACAGAATTCTGACTCCCAGGAGAACTGCCCAGAAGATCAATTTCCAGCTAGTTGTTGGTGCGCCTAATCCCTGAGGAGCTTTGCAGAGAGTCCACAGAGATAACACAGCTGCTGAACATTGTGTAAGAAAAACAGGACAGTGGAAAAATAGGATCAGTAGGACAAGATCAATGTAGAAGTAAAAAGTGAAGAATATAAATTTTAAAAGTCAGAAAAAACAAACACCAGTGTCTGGCCTTCTAAGAATGGAAAGAACACCAGTTTTTTGGGTGGTAAGAGGTATCAGTTGCTGTTTCTGCCATGCCTGCCTACAGAAGAGAACAACTGATTTAGGACTTCTGTGAATACATGATCCTGCAGTCTACTGCATTCCTCAGAAAGAGGAGGTGCTGCAAACGAGAACCTCTACCTAAAAATGAAGAAAGTCTTACTATTGTTAGAGACGGCAGATTATTACTTCGCTGGTCAGAGTAGGTTTTCTAGAAACAGAATTCCTAAGTCTGGATACTTTTCAGAGCCTTTCCATTTTTTTTATATTGGGATGAAATTTAGTCATGACACCTGTACTTATAAACTGTTTTTCCTAGAGTCCAAACAAAGTAGTTTGTGTTATTTTTTGATCTTCTCTGTGCTAGCTACTGTTTGCTTTTTAAATCTTGAGGCAATTGTTACAAATTACTTTCTCTATACCCTAAATTTATTTTCCTGCTGGAAGAGTAATAATCTTTCTGTCTCTTTCTTTTGAATATGACTTCACAGCAGTTAAAAGTTTGCAGTGAATAACATTTTGCCCTAAGCTAATACAAGTCAGACCAGATGCCAACAGATAAGCTTCCGGGAGGAGTGTCATGGGGATGACTCTGAAACAGCTCCCGAAAATGACAGGATGAGAGAGGTGGGGTTGTTTAACCTGAACACACCTGAAGACAGGGCCCTGGGTAGATCTTCTAGAAGCCTGGATTTAGGAGCCCTTTATTTAAGGTGTGTAGTGGCAGGATGAGGAAAATGATTTTAAACTGTAAGAGGAGAAATTGTGATAGATATTAAGAAGTAATTTGTTACTGTGATGCTAGCGAGACAATGAAAGATTTTGCCCAGAGAAACTGTGAATGTCCCGTCCCTGAAGTGTTCAAGGCCAGAATGGATGCCAGCTTTGAGCTACCTGGCTGAATGAAAGGTTTCCCTGCCCGTGGCAGTGGGACTGGGAAGTAGATGATCCTGAATAAAACTTCAGATCCAAAGCATTCTATGACTCCAGGATCTTAAGATTCTACGATTCTATGATCGTTGTGGTTTAACCCTGTCTGGCAACTAAGAACCAGTAATAAGCAATTGTGCTTATCTGCCCTAGAGGGAGAATGAGACGAAAGGCTGAAAGCATGAAAATTCATGGGTTGAGATGAACACAGTTTAATAAATAAAGCAAAGAGATACCTACAAGAAAAGCAAAACAAGGAATTAATCCCGTACTTCCTATCACCAGGCAAGTCCACAGCCATCTCCAGGAAAGCAGAGTTACATTCTGCACAACTCTACTTGGGAATGTCATAACTCAGAATGTTACCCTCTCCCTCTCCCTCTCCCTCTCCCTCTCCCTCTCCCTCTCCCTCTCCCTCTCCCTCTCCCTCTCCCTCTCCCTCTCCCTCTCCCTCTCCCTCTCCCTCTCCCTCTCCCTCTCCCTCTCCCTCTCCCTCTCCCTCTCCCTCTCCCTCTCCCTCTCCCTCTCCTTACAGCTTTCATTGCTAAGTGTGTTGTGATATGGTATGGAATATCCCTATTGTCATTTAGGGTCAGTTGTCCTGGCTGTATCACTCCCAACTATTTGTGAACCCCCAGCCTCCTTGCTGATGGTGTAGTATGAGAAGCAGGAAGTGCCTTGAGACTCTGCAAATGATGCTCAGCAACAATTAAATCCTTCCAGTGGTTATTAACACTGTTTTCATCACAAATCCAAAACATACCAGCTATGAAAAAACTTATTCCGGGTAAGGCCAGTATACTTGATGTCTCTTACACAGGGATGACCTGCTCCTGAAGCCCTATCTGTTTGAGCAGATTTGACATGACTGGCTACTAGAACACTGGCTCTAAAGGTTCTGCTTCTGTTTTGTCCAGGAATGGTCAAAAACCAAAGAAGGTTGCCCACTCTGCAACCAACATTTCTAGTCTATTTCCCACAGAATTTATGATGCAGAGGACTTTAAGGAATACTCAGACCTTCAGGAAAAGGCTTTTCTGCCACCCTTGACAGCTGTAGATTTTCTTAACAAAAAACCCTAACATGGAAGCTCCATACGCCAGTTGAAGTTATCAGTCTTGTACTGTCTCCTTTTAACTGAGAAGCATATGATCAGCATGATAAATATGACTCTCCAACTCTATTGTGTGTTGAAGAGAGATGTTGAGACTCATCAATTATTATAGTACCTCCATATGAGGCAGATTTTGAAGAACTAGATCACATTTCATCTCCGGGTGATATTGAACAATCTCTCTGGAGCAATGAAACTCCTATTTGATAACAGTGCTATCATGTTCCATTTCAGAAGAGATAGGTTCATGTAACAGTTCTCCTCTAGAGGGTTCAGAAAGTTCTGGTGAAGATTTTTCTGTGAGCAAGTGAACTCGGTTACACACTAATGCTGTCTTAAATGACAGAGAGTGTTCTTAGGACAAATGTGTTATTGTCAGGTATATTAAGCCACCAGCTGAGAGGACACCAGAACTGTTTGAGTTGTCTTTGGCCACTGAGGACCCAGCCAGGGAGGAGAAGAAATGAACACATAGTAGCCAAATCAGCTTTAAAGTTGAGGCTGTAGTGAACAAAGTGGAAGTCACTTGCCATACTGTCTCATACATTAAGAGAAAGTAGGTAGGTGGGAAAATTCTCATCTTATAGTCAAGAAGAAAGATGATAAGAACAAAGGTATCTATCTTCACCCAACTTCATTAGGAGCCCTGTCTTCAGGAAGAGACACAATGTGCTCTCCTTGTGCACAGTCTCACTGGCCAGAAATGTGAGGTCTGCAAGTTCACAATTGTATTGACAACAGTAAATCCATTGACAATGCAGGCAAAGCAGTCATAGTGTAGGAAGAATTATCATAGAAATGGTCTGTTTAAAAGAAGACCATCAAGAAACAGAGGTAGTAGTATACACAGAAAAGAGAAATAAGAGAACCTGGATAATATGCATAATTCATAACTTCACAACACATAACTTCAATAAATGGCTGCTATTTCTAACTCACTGAATGTTCTTCTTGATACTCAAAGTTTTGCCACATATTAGCAGTCTATAAAATAATTGCCCTAAGTCCAGGAAGAGACAACTAGTTTGTGATGTAAAGGTTCCATGGAAAACCATTGTTTTTCTTCCATCTTGTTTGTTCCCATTCCCTCTGGCCAGTAACTCAGTGGTAGGCTTAGGAATTTACAAACAGCTAAGAGGTATTTTCCATTGCCCATGACTATTTCTAAGAAGTCACATTTTGGTACAAGATTTTTTTCTCCTACCTTCTTTTTTTTAAAATATTGTGAAGGATATTTACACTGCAATGAGTTTAATACATCCAATCCAAAAGGTTCAGAGATGCATTTTAGAGTATTGTGATATTACAATACCAAGACTGCCACAAGAACAAAGAGTCTTGTTTTGTGATATTTCTGTTCTCATTGTTCTGAGATTGTCATGAAGATGGATTCTATATAGTTTCCTGCTTTATTTTTGCAGTCTTTGTTATGAATATGGTCTGATTTTGTGCCAACCTTTGTCACTAGAATGAAAATGAGAATACATTATGAAAACTAAAATGTAATCAGCATTAAAATTCTGTGATAGTTCATTCTTGTGACAAAGAGATCACTGGGAAAGAATGGCACAAAATTAATCAATTATAGTGACAGTCTCACGATTGTAATAAGAATAGAAAGTGGCACTACATTTTATACATTTACATAACTGAGGGATGGTTTAAAATTAACTCATTCATATCTGCATATTCACTTATTTTCCTGGAAAACCATAACTGCTGCACTTTGAGTAATAACCATAGGCAGTGAGCATGTTCGATATGTAAAAAAAATCTCAGATTCTGCTTATTCTTGAGTCATTCCCCAGCATTTTCAAAATCTCTCTCTAATTATCTTTTTTTCTGCCAGAAAGTGAAAAGTCTCATCATCAGCTTCTAATGCACAGCTATATATTCTGAATGTGCAGTGGCAAGGAAAACAGAAATGCTCCTTTGGAAATTTAAAAAAAAAAAAAAAAGAGAGAGTGAGGAAGAGAAATAAAGAAAGGTCTTGAAATTCTGGGCTTTAGATTGTTTTGTGTTATGTTTCTTTTTTTTTTTTTTTCCAGATTATTTTATCTCTTTTCTCACCTGAATTAAAAAGGATACATTAAAAAAGAAGGAATTTTCAGTAACACCAGAAGAATCCAAATATAAGGGTGTTCAGAAAACTGGTCTGTCTAGCTACTGGTTCTTTCTTTTCTTGGTTATGAGGCAGTATTATCAAACTCCATCAAGAGCCCAGGCATGTAGATCGAGGGCTGAGGTCTCATGGTAGATTAATTTGGCTCCACATAGGCGGATTTTTACTTTTTTAATTTTTGCAAAGTGCCCTTCACAAATCAACGGGAGCTCTAGAGCACTTCATCAGGGAGAAAGTGAATGGAAACACCCAGAGCTGTCCCTACTGTAACTGGATCCCGGCAAACCCCATGGCAAATTCCAAAAGAGCCCTCTGAGAAACATACAAACTCATTCAACAACAGACAGCAGCAACCTTCAGCTAAGAAGGAGCCAAGAAGGAGCTATCCTGTATGCAGACATGAAGGACAGCTGGCATGGAAATGCAAAGTTGGGTCAGGAATTTTTTGGGCTATTTTTTCTCAATATCTGGCATTTCGAATTTACCAAAGACGAAATAAACAGGAAGGAATAGGTGGTTCCTGATTTGATTTGGGTCAGCATGATTTTGATAATATTATGAACACTATCTTTACTCAGATATATGTTAATTTACATATGGCTTTGCTTACTTAAATACTACATCCTTCTTCTTGGGCCTGTCTAAATGTTTATGAAAATTGAATAAAATAAAATGTTTCCTGGTTCTAGTGATCCTGCTACTTCATAAGATTTGTGACTATGCAACTGGAAAATGATACAAAACTTTGTCTGTTAGCTGGATACCTAACAAAAAAAATTGTGCTCTGTAGATTTCACTCCTAGTGTTTGAATTCCTTCCATCATAGTACATTTTCATAGAGCTAAAGATGGGATCTGATATGAAACAACCCTCTCTAGAGATAAATGTGGCTGTCAAGTTATCACACTGCCATATTTTCTCTTCATTACAGTTGTCTTACGGTTAGCAAATCATCACAAAGTACGGCTTCTGATATACTAAAACATTTTTAACCACTAGGAAATTCTTTTTCTCCTTTCTTCCAAAGCTCATTGTTGAGATACACAAGTAAAATACTGCTCACAGAAATGCTGGTTATCAAGAAAATGTGGATAAGATAATTTCTGGGGCATATTTTTAATAGTATTGAATTATTAAAAAATAATTATTACACATTTTATGTTTTTAAATTATATTCAAAAATGTACAAAAATTATCAGTTATGGAGTTTACAAAATTGCCATATAACCATCCAAACTAATATGAGTTTTACTTATTTTAACTTCACAATTTTCACAACCAATTTTCATGTTAACATTTCCTAAATCTACTTTTAATAGCCTATATATTTATAATAGGCTGGGATTGAGCTAATTTTTTTTCCTCGTAGATGGTGCAGTGCTGTTTTTTTTGGATTTAGTATGAGAATGTTGATAACACACTGATGTTTTGGTTCTTGCTAAATTGTGTTAACACTGAGTCAACTTCTTTGTGTCACATTTTCTGCCACTGAGGAGCTCTGCAAGAATCTTGTATGGAGCATGGCCAAAGGGCTATTCCATGATACAGAATGTCATGTAGAGTACATAATCGGGGAGGAGTTGACCAGGAATAGCTGATCACTGCTTGAGGATAGGCTGGGAGCTGGTCAGAAGTAATAAGCTGTAATGTGCACTGTTTGTTTCTCTTAGGTTTTGTTCTTCTCTCCCTACTTTTCATAGTGATAGTGATAATAATGATGATAACAACAAGAATTCTTGCTAACATCATCATCATTCAGTTTGCATGACAAGGTTTTGGAAGCAGGGGGCTACAGGAGTGGTTTCTCTGAGAAGCTGCAAGAAGCTTCTCCAATGTCTGATGGAGCCAGTGCCATCCAGCTCCCAGATGGACCTGTGCCTGGTCAGAGCCAAGCCAAGTCAGAGCAGCAGCGCTGCTGGGAAAACACACTTGAGAAAGGGAGAAGCATTGCTGCACTGGGGCAATTGCAGCCACAGAAGTGAGTGAGAATATGTGAGAGAAAGAGCTCTGAAAACCCCAAGGTTAGTAGAGAGAAGGAGGAAAATGTGGTCCAGGCACTGCAGCAGAGGTACCTCTGCAGCCTCTGGTGAAGACCATGGTGAAGCAGCTGTGCCCACAGAGCAGAGGTTCACTTGCTGCACTTGCAGGATCCCACGCTGGAGCAGGGGAATGCCCAAAGATAGGGAAATTCATGCCAGACTATGCTCCTGGTTGGACCTATGGCTTCATGGAGATAGGATTTTGTGCCTGAGTAGGTTTGCTGGCAAACCTGGCAAATCTGTGGCCTTGGGAAAAGGACCCATGCCAGAGCAGTTAATCAAGAAATGAAGCCTATGGGAAGGACTCACATTGGAGAAAACTGGGGAAGATTGTCTTCCACAGGAGAGATCCCACACTGAACCAGAAGAGTGTGAGGAGGAGAGAGTGGCAGAGACTGTGTGATGAACTGACTGCAACCTTCCTTCTTGCACCACAGGCAAGGAGGAGGTAGAGAATTTGGGAATGGAGGTGAGTGTGGGAAGAAGAAAAGGGTATGGGTATCTTTCAGCAGAAAGGTTTTCAGGTTCCAGACTGATAAAGGCTACTCTTGCCTGATTCATTTTGGTTTTCATTCTACTCGTCCACTCATTAAAATTAATTTTTAACCTCTATTACTAGGACATTGAAGTAGATTAATCACATATCAGTTCAACGACTCCCACCCTGGCTAGGGAGGAGAGTCAAAACAAGCAGCTCTGTTACACACCTCTTCTGTTGGACAGCAGAGAGAAAATGCAATGAAGTTAAAGGCAGGAAGACCACACAGCAAGTACCACTATAGGAAAAACAGACTCGGTTCAAGGAAATCAATTTATTACCAATCAAAGCAGAGTAGGATAATGAAAAACAAAACTAAATCTTAAAAGCACCTTCCGTTCACCCTTTTCTTCCAGTATAGGAAGAGTGTCTGTTACTGTCTTTTGCAGGAAAGCTCTTCTATTCCATTTTCAATCCCAGGGTTGATTCAAGAAAAAAATCTAACCACACACTCATTTTAGTCTAGGTCAATCTTTAAGGAGCCTTCTAAGCTGCTGAATAATAAGTGGTATTTGCCAGGCCCTATTTCCATTGCTGCAAGATGGGCCACACAAATGTACTTCTCCCCAAGGGGAATAATATTTAGTCAGTATTTCTGTGGAGTAACTATAGCCATTTTTTAAAAAATATTTTTGAGTATTTTTATATTTGGGAAGTAGAAGAGGGAACCTCTTAAAACTTATGGTAAATAAGATGATGGTTCTTAGACTGTAATATTAAAATTAATTTCAGGCTGTAATAGAAATTATTGGAAATGTGAGATACAAGTAATTATTTAAAGGACGGAACATGGAGCATTTTAAAATAATAAATCTATCATTGCAAAGATATTGATTTCTTCTAAATATTTTTTTTTACACATTATTTTACATTATTATTTTTTGGTGATTTGGCAAGACATGATTTGATTCTTATAGCTGTGTTTTCTCCTACATCTTAGGAGGAAAAATAAAGAAATTGCAGAGAATGACTTTATCCTTGACAACACAAGACTAATGAGAGATGGTGAGCGATCAGTGTGTTCATCACAGTAAGAGACTGTCTTGATAATTCCTAGCATTAGGAATTAGCCTTGGAAAAGCTTCTTTCTTTGGTAAGTAAGCTTAAATGCAGAAGCCACCCACTAACATGTAAAAATTACACCAGGTGAATTATTTTATGGGGATTTTTAAGTATTTCACAAAATTTTCATGTCTTCATACAGATCTCATAGCTAATGGCTTCAGAAGGAAATTTTCTTCCTTTGACAATTAAAATGTTCATAAAAAACAAAAAAATATACCTTTCAAGTAACTTGCTTGAAACAAATTTTGATGAAACAGATAAAGATAACATTGTATTTTTTAAAATACAGCATCAGCTAAATACCAAATTGCATTGAATTACCAGAGCAATAAATTTAAAAACTTCCTAAATACCATTGTTGCATATCAAAAGGAGGGTGATGTATTTTTTTTTTTCCTTTCTAGTTCAAATTAATGTAGTGCTAAGATCTCTATAATTATACTTACATAAACACTTAACTGGTTCAGCATCAAACTTGAAAGTCCATCTAATGATAATTTCCTCAAATATCAGAATTTATTTGTTTGTTTGAAGAAACTAAAATGGGATTCACTGTATATTACTGTTATCTTCTATCTGATACCACCGTAGTTTATTAGGTTCTCAAAGTTCCACAGAGATAAACACTTAATCTTAATTTGCCCATGGGAAATAATATGCTAAATAATAGTATCATCCGATTAAGTCTTCTCAGGCAAAACATGTGCTTGGTGGCCATAAAATTCCAAATTAACATCCCACAACAAAATTAAAATTCAGTGTGATTACCTCAGATGATGATAACATGCTCACAGCACGTAGTCCACTCAAGCGTAATATAATGTCCTGATCATAAAAGTAAGCTACTTGTCAAGATGGTTTTCACTGGTTTCTTTTTCTTTACATTTTATACTCTTTGAACACATAGAAAAGAACATATAAAAATACCAAAATAATAGAAATCTTATAAACTTTTGAAGCACTTTTTGCAATTCATTTGCAAAGGCTGAGAGCTCTCCCTTTGATACATCAGTAGTTTGCAGAACCAGATGAGTGCCTTTCTGGTAAAGATTCATAGTACATTCACATTTTGGACAGTAAGAGGTTGTTCCCATGTTTTGGACTAGCATAATTCAGATGCACTACGGAATTTTTAATGTGTAACAGCCTTCAGATCTATTATCAATTATTCTAAGGTATCTCTCTTTCCTCTTTGCAGTTAGAGATAAGGTTTTTTTCCTATCGACATTGCTAGGAGAAATTTGTGCCACTCTTGATCTTTGTGTTTCACCCTCTGAAATGCCAACAAAGAGCTCATAGTTACTCCACAGAAATACTGACTAAATATTATTCCCCTTGGGGAGAAGTACATTTGTGTGGCCCATCTTGCAGCAATGGAAATAGGGCCTGGCAAATACCACTTATTAGTCAGCAGCTTAGAAGGCTCCTTAAAGATTAACCTAGACTAAAATGTGTGTGTGGTTAGATTTTTTTCTTGAATCAACCCTGGGATTGAAAATGGAATAGAAGAGCTTTCCTGCAAAAGACAATAATAGACATTCTTCCTATACTGGAAATGCCATAATAGTTCCTGGGAATGTGGAGATCTGCAATCTTCCTTGCAGATGTTTAAAATATTTTTCATGCCTGGTGGTGTCACAAAGAATCTGATTTGGAAATGGTTGTCAATTCTTTCTTACATGTTTAAAAGTCAACTATAACTAAGGTTTCTTAACAAAAAAAGTGTTTTTCAGAAGCAAAGACAGAAGCAGAGTGAAGGAGCAAAGAATAGAGACTAAATTAATGAGTGATTACTAAATAGCCTAGGATATTTTAAGTCTGCCATACTATGAATATAATAAAACCCCAAATGTTCAAATGGTCTTACTGGTGATTGGCATATGGCATACTCAGGGCTGAACAACTTGCAAAAAAGCAAAAAGCTATTTGGACTTGCATAGGGCTAGTTCTCTCCATGCTGTATTTTGATAGATGAACACAGAATAACTTCCCAAGAAGATTACTAAATTATTTAGTAATTAGAGTTTATTTATTTCTTCTTAACTGGGAAAACAAAAAGAAAGGCCAGCAAGAGGTCTGAAAGGAAGTATATATTTTCTGAAAAGAACAGAAACAATCTGAGACCATTATTCAAACTTAGGTATTTTCTTATTCCTATTCCTTTCTTCACCTTACTAAGACTGACATTTTTTGCTTGTTTTCTTATACTGTGTTTTAAACAACACTCTTTTCTGTAAGACAGTGTTATATCAAAAGAAGATGGCGTCCAGTTTATGGTTCTCAGTTTTACTAATATCTTATATAATTTAAACAAAATCGATGGCATGAAATCCGAACTGGAAAGGCTGGAGAGGTTTCACACATCAGAATTCTTCTCGTCCACATGACAATAACTAAGGAAACAGATTTATTTCATTACTAATGTGCTGAGTAGACAAAAGAGGAAAAAGTGAATGATCATATCCTGAAAAGTTTTCTGTTTTATTGCTTTTGTCGTAGCCCACTCTTCACCTATTATCATCTCTATGTTCTGAGATACACTTGTCCCCAAAACACATGGTGCTGTAAAAAACAGTCTTGTGCTTTCATTTCATGTTTTCTGTGGTGTGAGAAAGCAAAAAATACTCTTGCAAATAGTGTTGTCCTTTAGCTTTGGCTGACTTGGAAAGAGGAATATCAACAGGGTGCCTAGGAATCCAGAGGGAGAGCAGAACTATCAAGGATGAATTTCTAAGAGATTAAGCACAAAAGATCCCCAAAGCTAGGCCCAAGAAAGCAGCATTGTTCACTGCAGTTCAATTCTCTTGTGAACCCTTGCAAGAAAACTCAGTTTTGTTCTTCCTTCTCCATATCCACCCTCTATAATTTCCTTTTACATAATGATGCTTGTCTCGTTCTTTTTCATAGAAGTAGCATAGTTTGTCAGTTGGAAAGTGAGCTTCTAAATAAGGTGTTACAAAACAGAAGATAAATGAGGAAAGATCTGACATGGTATAAGGAATATAGAAGAGAGCAAGAGATGTGAATGATACGGGAAGAAAAAGGTCCACCAACTTGAAGCAAAAAATGAGAAATATTATGTTTCTATATAGACTTAGAGGATGACACAGTGCTGCTTAAATAGGTCATATTGCACAGGCACTTTGGACACGTGCCTTTACCTATAATGAAGAAAGAGAGGCATAAGATAGGATTGAACTAATAAAAAATTGTGCAAGCAAATGGACCAGTAGTAGTGACAGTTTTAGGCTTTATTTGAGAAGCCTGTTTTGATGTTAAGCCTTGGCAAGTAGTCAAGGTCCACCCAGCTGCCCACTTATCCTCTCTCTTCTGCAGGACAGGAGAAGGAAACAAGATGAAAAAAGCTCATGAGTCAAGGAAAAGGCAGGAAAATCACTCACTAATTACTCTTATTGACCAAAGAGGCTTGGTCTGGGGGAGAACAAGTTTAATTTATTGCCCAATAAAATAGATTAAAGTAGTGAGAAACAAATTCAAATACTAGAACAATACCTTTCATCACCCTTCTTTCAGATTAAAGTTCAGTTTTCATTCCTGATTCCTCTAGGTGCCTCAGGAAATGCTTTGGAGGGGGAAGGTTTGGGAGGTAAGATGTGGTTAGGACGCAGTGATTTGTCTCTGGGGCATCTCTCTCTTTTTCCTTGCTCCACTGTGTGAATCTCACTGCTGGCTACAGGGAAATACCTATTGTGGCACCTGGAGTAGCTCCTCTCTTTCCCTCTCTGCCCTTAATATTCACCCCCATGTCTCCCATTACTTTTTCCCTCTCTGAACTGTACAGCATCTTTGCCTTTCTGGGAAAGTATTTTCCCCATGAACTCATTCCCCCAGGTACCACGATCTTTTCCGAGGGGCTGAGCTGTGTTGTTTGGTGGGTCCACTGGGGGTGGCTGTGCCCAGCTGTGTCCAGCCCAGGGCAGCCCCCTGAGCCTGCAGCACTGTCTGCCAGCGCCCGGGCACCTGCACCAGGTGAACAGCAGCTCGCTACTGAGGGTGTGGAAATTGCAGCCTTGCAGCAAGAGGAGCAGCTCAGGGGCTGCAGCAGGCAGATCCCTTCTTGTGGTGGGGGGACACAGGTCAGTGCTGTAGGATATTTATGGTCTGGGGACCTGCTTCTTTAAGGAGACCAGCCAGGCACACTGCCACCAGCCTCCACTGTAATTCGTAGGGATCAAGAGAGTCATGGAAAAACCCTGGTGCAAACCTACGAGTAAAATGGTCTATTTTTCAACAATTTTTTTATTCAGACACCTAAAACTTATGCAGCGCTGCATTACTGGTGACTTATCTTCTTCTTTTTTTTCATTGATTTTATTTCTCATCGGCTCTAATGCAGTTCTAATGTGCAAAAAGGCAGCTGTTTAATTGGTTGGTCGGTCGGTTGGTTTTGAATTTTGGGTCTTATTTAGTTGGGCTGAGAGGTGGAATAGGTGGTTGGTGTTTCTTAATCTCATTTTAAAATACTTTTATTTTTCTGCCTGAGATGCTGATACCTAAGTAGTTTCAAAAATGTTCTGCTTACCACTAAGTGGGTGAAACAAGTAATTTTTATTTACTAAAACCATACCAGTATTCTATAGGTGAAACATCTAGATGTCTTTCTTCTAAGACTTGTCAGTTAAAAATTTATCAATCTAAGAGTTTAAGACAACATTTATACATCCTTGGGAATATGCGCTTTCTGCAATTTTTCCTCTAGTAGAACATGAATTTTTGTTTCCTTTTCTTGTTTGTTAATTTTTGGTTTTTTGATTTTTTTTTTAAGGTAACTGCAAAGCCTATATGTTTGCAAATACTTACAGTTTTATGTCACCAAAGGAAAAAAATCTCCATATACAGGACAAGAAATTCTGAAGAAATCAAAAATTTTTAGCAGCTTTGTGGAATAAAAAAATTTCTATTCTGCTGACCTTTATCAACTTTCAAAACAGTGCTTAAATACAGTCAAATGCCTGGTTTTATTTGCTTTTTTGTAACTATCTGATTTTTTTTAGAGCAGTTGTACTAGAAAACTGCTAATACAAAGGATAAAAAGCAAATATTCACTGCAAATGTGGGATTGGAACTTGGTTTTAAACATGATAATTTCATTTAAAGTAGCAAAGTCAGTGATTATTGTATGTAATAATGTGTTTTAGAGAATGCAAAAAAGCATTTAGTGCTGAGTATTAAATTACTTTCTGTTTTTCTTTCTCTTAATTTCTTTTCAATTATATATTCGAATTTAAATTTAAATTGAGAGATTTTTCTGTGTTGAAATGCTATGAGCTTTGTAAGACATGCCTTTATAGAAAATATTTTTTAGAAGGAAAAAGCTTCAAATGACTACATGGTCTGTATCTAAATTGCACATTTGGTATTGATCCAGATTTTTCATTATCCATCTGCATGCTCAGAATTAAGTGGGAATGGCCAAATGCTTTCTATATGTGTACTTCTACTGCAGAAATTAGATTGAACCTACTGAAAACATCTGAGAAAAACAGGGATGGAGTTCTTCTCCATATGTATTTTGGTGATATATTTAATATGTTTGCAAGGTTTTTTTGACAAGTTTCTGGGATGATACATACTTAAAACCAGTGAAGATTCCACAAAACATTCCCAGTTCTCTTTTGTCTAATCTTCAGTGTTTATCTAGGAAAAATGCATAGGGAATATAGCAGAAGGAAAGCAGAGGGATGGTGCTTTTGAATTTATAAGTTCCATATGCTTGAATGTGTTTTATTTTTGGGATTGTTTTCATGTGTGAGTCTATGTGACTATATGCATATGTACATAATTGCTTTCCTAATATTTTAATGAACTGTTATTTCTCTAAGAAAAGAATGAACTTCCTTTAAGGAATATATACATAAATGCACATATATATATATAAGTAAAAAAACATATTAATAACTAAATATCTCTTCCTGACTTGGATTCATATTTTGTGGACTATATATTTAACATATTTTTACATATTCCCACTGCAGCTTGCCAGGAGTCAAGTGTTAGCAAATGAGATTTCACTCCTCGGAATTTCTGTCTTTCAGCCACCTAAGTCCTTTCAGGTACATACATTTAAAGAAAAAAAAAAGGAAAGAAAAGGGGAAGGGGAAGGGGAAGGGGAAGGGGAAGGGGAAGGGGAAGGGGAAGGGGAAGGGGAAGGGGAAGGGGAAGGGGAAGGGGAAGGTTTGGGAAGGGAAGGTTTGGGAAGGGAAGGTTTGGGAAGGGAAGGTTTGGGAAGGTTTGGGAAGGGAAGGTTTGGGAAGGGAAGGTTTGGGAAGGTTTGGGAAGGTTTGGGAAGGTTTGGGAAGGTTTGGGAAGGGAAGGGAAAGGAAGGGAAGGGAAGGGAAGGGAAGGGAAGGGAAGGGAAGGGAAGGGAAGGGAAGGGAAGGGAAGGGAAGGGAAGGGAAGGGAAGGGAAGGGAAGGGAAGGGAAGGGAAGGGAAGGGAAGGGAAGGGAAGGGAAGGGAAGGGAAGGGAAGGGAAGGGAAGGGAAGGGAAGGGAAGGGAAGGGAAGGGAAGGGAAGGGAAGGGAGAAAAAAAAAAAGAAAAGAAAAGAAAAGAAAAGAAAAGAAAAGAAAAGAAAAGAAAAGAAAAGAAAAGAAAAGAAAAGAAAAGAAAAGAAAAGAAAAGAAAAGAAAAGAAAAGAAAAGAAAAGAAAAGAAAAGAAAAGAAAAGAAAAGAAAAGAAAAGAAAAGAAACCAAAACAGTTGCTGTGTTACTTTTTTTATACCGTGAAAATCACTTTTAGTGCTCTTTTTCCCACTTCAGTTAAAAATAGTTGCCACAGTGCCACCTTACGGCCAATACTGATTTTAAAAGTAAAACCATTCCCACCCAGTTTGTGTTTTGACATTTTGGCATTTTATGTGGTTTCCACTGTGTTAATTAAGAATTAAACTTTAACTCATTCCATAAAGCAAACTAACCTTAAGTTTAAACTGCACCATCATTACCTGACTCTTTGTTTAGCTCAAGTTGTAAGGACAAGAGTACAAGGCAGCACACCCATGAGGATTAACACTAATCTATGTTCACATACATGTGAAACTGCAGGGACGTCTCATCAACATCTGCTTTCCTTACTGTGTTCAAGTCTGTATACTATACAGGACTTGTGAATGAAAATAACAAACAACTAAATGCAACCTAAATCCATTTGCCTTTCATCTTTTTCCAATGGATCTATCATCAGAGAGAAATGGAATTGCGGCACACAATTCACCAACTCTATGTGCAAACCAGATAAGTCTTTTGATTAAGTTAAATGAAGAGATAAATGTAATCCATTGTATTCTGTGATAGAATGTCTAATTTCAAAAACTCAGCTGTGAGAAAAATGTCTAAAAGTAAAATTATGCCACTCTGTTATTTAAACAATTAAAAACCCCACAATGCCTGACAAATTCAAAACTGAAAGCAAGCAATTTACCTTTATACAAAGCATTAAGAACTATATCTGATCATCCCTTAGTAAAATAATAATAAACTCAGACAAATTACCCAGTAGGTTTTTTCTTTAACTTTCCAAATAAAATTCTTTCAAATAAGTTCTTGGCAATGAAAAGACCCCGTCTGAAAAAGTGAGAAATCACAAATCACAGAAGATACTGAACAACATGAATTTTAATTAGAAATACTTTGCAGCAATACGTTTGATGAAAAAGCACGTTTGTGTTGTCTATATTTATATACCTATTTACTTATTTTGTAGTTGATACTATTATGTAAAACATGTTTCTTAAGGGCCTATGAAAATAGAATCTCAGAACACATAAGTGACTTCAATTTACTTCAGTAAGACAAGTATTTTTAAAAAGAAATAATCCTTATTTGCAGTTATCATCAACGTACTTAAGAATTAAATCACTACAACTGAAATGAATGACTTCATCTTACTATTTATGTGATTGAAAAATTTTGTATCAGGTATTTTATGTGATTTTTCACAATTTCTCATCTGGAATTCACTGTTAGTCAATATTCTCCAGAATTTACTTAAATTGTATTCTCTTGAAAGCATCTGTGCCAACAAGTGCCTTTGCTGAAAAAATGTGGAAGAAAATCCAAGAGGAATTTTTAACAGAGATAAGCAGTGGTTTGGTTTTAGTTCAGTTTTGGGTTTTGTTTTTTCTTTTTCCTTCAGTATTGATTCAGATGTAGTCAGAAGTGTGAGCATGCAAAAAAAAGTCAGCAGCAAAACCAATCCTTTTCCCTGATAATGATTTTTAAAAATCCAAAGAAACTAGAAACACCAATACAGGAAAAAACCCAACCTAAAAACCAAACCAAAGCCAACCAAACAACTGCCCTAAAAAAAACCCAAGCAAAACCCCAAGCAAAAAAACCCCAAGATCGCAAAAATTACCCCAAAATCTAACCCAAAACAGCAGCTGAATATAATATAAAAATAAAAGACAGAATTCTTTATGAGAAAAGTAATTTTTAAACAAATATTTTGAACAAATAGAGAAAAAAATGGGGAGACTATGAAAGAAGAGAAAACTTCCTGCAAGCAAATCTGTGAGTTTCATGCCCCTTCCCCATAACTGATACAATAGATAGAGCCCAGCGGGGACGACTTATTTAAACTGGTTGTATAGGAAATTCACTTAGAAAATTCATCACATTAATTATGTCTGAAATGCTGAAATCAAACCTTTTTTTCCTTCTGATAGGGAATCCTGCCACAAAATTGTGTGAACTGTGCATAAAGAATAGTCCCTTAGTAGCACTGAATAATCTTTTATTCTTATATTCTTACAATAGGGACCATTATTGCTTATTTTTGCATAACATTGGAGTCAACGTACACAACTATTTAAATCTAAAGAAAAGGCTTGAAATTAGTTAAACTGCCTGATTCTGTGCTTTCATTGAAGTGATTTGAATATTTATTTTGATTTTCACATCATTATGAGACACCAGATTACATCTGTATAACAGGAAGAAAAATCAATTAATGAGCTAAATCTTTAAGGAAGAATTGGTGGAAAACATTCTATGAAAAACCTGAACATTGGTGCTCCAAGCAAACTCAGCTCCTTTTTGATGAACTACACAATCTTACCTCCAAACAGTATCATTTCTACGTGCAGTTGTTCTTCAAGGCCCAAAACGTATCTTGCTGTGTGTTTATATAACAGAGCTTGTTGTTGTGTATAGACCGAGCATATTTCAAAAGCCCAAACAATTGTGTACTTTGAGCAGAAATGTATGAACTATTTCTTTTCGGCTGTTTTTTTTATTATGCAGAACTCTGCAATGTTCTGCGCACCCTATTCAGTTTTTGGAGTAAGCTGAAAATCACTTTTTACCACATTATCTCATTAATTTACTCTTAATGTCTCATATAATATTTTGTTCTCATCAAAAATTAATTTAGACTGAAATGCAGGTAACTACTGCCTTTCAGATTTTGGAAATGGAGAACACATAACAGTGTAAAAATATTTAATAATTTGGGAAATCTAGCATAAAAGATGGAAACTGGGATTTTTTTAAGTGCATGTTGCTCTTCCAGTAAAATAGCGCTTGATCTTTAATGTAACCAATAGAGATGTTAAGACAAAATTTAAAAATAAATGAGACGGATTTTCCTATTTGCCATGTGAAGATCAAAGAGTTCTTAAAATCATGTACCAGGAGTTTCAGGTCAGGTACCCAAAACACAAATAAAATATACTACATTCCCATAAACACAGGAAAACACAGTATCACTCTACTATATGCATGTTTTTTTATAAATAATGTAGTCAACTTTTCCCTTACAAATACAGATTTTGGGACCAAAGGAGCATGTAAAACAGTGTGACTAATAAGAATGTTTAGATCAAGAATGAAGTAGGTACTCTTGCATACAGCTGATGTGGGCAGAGCCCAAGAAGATTTTTGTTTTTTTCCCAGTAGCAGATAGGAACACATAGGAAAAAATTTGCTTCCCCCTATAGTGTTCCTTAACACTTTACTGTTATGTTGTGGACGACCCATAAGAGGGACTTTTTATAAGGTCTCGTAGTGATAAGACAAAGGAGATTGGACTCAAGCTGAAGTTCAGATTTGACATTAGAAGGAAATTCTTTACTGTGAGGATGGTGGGGCACTGGAACAGGTTTCCCACAGAGGCTGTGAGCTCCCATTCATGGAGATGGTAAAGGGAAGTCTGGATGGGGCTCTGGGTAAGCTGGTTTAGTGGAAAGATCCCTGCTGTAGGGGGGAATTGGATGAGCTTTCAGATCTTTTCCAGTCAACCTATTCTAACATTCTAGGATAATTTTTTTTTTAGTGAAAAAATATATGTTTTCATGATAAAATATTCTAGGAAGTAACCTGGAAAAATATTATTAAATAATTTTATGTTTTTACTGTCAATTTTCTCAATACTAAACTCAATAGCTAAACTCTCAAACTCAGCATATCCTCAAGCTATTTTGTAGGAAAATAAATACCAAATATCTTTACTGACCTCTTCATTTGCTGACTTATTCTCCTGTGTTCTAAATATCACTAACTCCATTGGCTTCCCCTGACCAACAAATTCCCTATTTATGGATTCTTTTTTATTTATACTAACTTTTAAAAAGGATTTAACGTTTCTCCAGTAATATGTATCACATTAATTAAAAAAGCATAACAAAATTAATTACTGCATCTTCTATCACTTTTAATGGGTTTGAAATGAAGTGCCTCAGTTGCCCTGGGAAAAAAATTTGGTGGTATAATTTTTCAAAATCACTAGCTAGACAAACATGAATTGTCCCACAGCCAGTAAATTCCACAGTGTGTTCAGTGAATGGGCTCAATTTAAGAGCTAACTGATGTTCATTAAAAGTACCTGGTAGACATCATGACATTTGCATAGATGAATGTATTTTGTATAAATCCCAGCTGTAAAGTAAAAATAGTACTGAAAAGGCAATGTCATCAAATGTAGCAATCTCTTCCTTGAATTCTCAAGATTCCAGTACATACTGTCACCATTTCCCTGCTTCTGTTCCTACATACCTTATTCAGCTGATGTACATGTACAAATGTACAACTTTCCTATCTTCTGTTTTGCCTGGCCATGTGTTTGTGCCAATGGGGTGATTTCAGCTATTTGTGAGAATTTATATGTATTAAGGGCTAGGGTTTTAACTAAGCAGTTACATTTCAGAATGACCAGGAGATAGTGAAGACTGCAAAGGCACTGGTTTTGTGTTTCCCCCTAAGAAAGAGCAGTATGTGGGCAGGCCAATTCTTGAACAAATACCCCAGGTATGATAGATGCAGCAATTTAATTTAGAAAATTATAAAAAGGCATGGATAACATGAAAAAAGATTACTTTAAAAAATTGAAGACCTAAATGACATCCAAAAATTACAGCTTGCTTAGTAACAGGACCTATGAACCCTTTTCATGTCTGTGTGTGCTTTTAGGTGTTTGCAATAACCCAGTCACCTACTTTTGCTTTATGCCTGTGGTATGAAATGAAATTTGCATGAAAACAATCACTCTTGGAAAGGAAATAAAGGGAATCCAGTGCATCATAGCTTCAATCCCCAACTAAATAATTCAGAAGTATGTATACAACTAGCTTTTAATTATTTCCTCTTTTAGGCAACATATCTGAACATTATGTGAAAGGAAGAAAACAGGATGGGGTATCACAAGATGAGTACTGGAAACATAAAAAACAAAAGGAAGCTTCACCTCTCTGCAACTGGAATAATCAAAAGGGAACAAGGGCCCTTCAGCTGAAGGTTATTAATTTGTACCTACTATATTTGAAGATTTAATATAGAAGCTGTAAATAAGCAAATTACCAGCTGTCAGAAAAATTTTCACTATTAATTTAAATGAACATCCTTTAGGCAAGCTAACATTTTGTTAGCCTGCAGGCTAATTCTAGAATAGAAAATTGCATAAATAAACAGTTAATTAATTTCAAAGTTCATTTTTCATGTTTTTACTAATATGAAAATAAACTTTTATTGCCAAAGCACTTTGTTTATCAGAATAAACATAATGATGAGTGGCCTCCCTGTAGGATACACAATTAAACAAATTCTTGTTATTATGTTTGTCCATTTTCTTTCTTCAAAGGTGACTTTTGTATTACGAAATTTGGTTAGAACATATATGTCTTGTGAAGGTCAAACTGTAAAGCTTTTTATCATGAATATGAGGCAGATAAAAGCTACTCTTGATTGATGTTTGTATACTAGACAAGATGTCAACTCTCAAAAATAACCTTGGTCAGCTCCTCAAAAAAAAATCTGTCTGAGAGATGACCCTAGTGACTGAAACCACAGTTTGTCCTCTGTAAGTCATAAGAGGTTCTGCTAGATGTGTTTTACTGCCCAGGAAAGGAACACCCTGTAAATGCACCTGTTAGCATTATTCCCTTTTGAGGATGTCTGCAGAGTCCAAATGAGAGCAGGGAGAAGACACTGCTGTTAACGCTTATTAAGCTTCTAAGTCCATGCAGGGAAATGCTGCACTGCACAGAGACCTAAGGCAGGTCAAAAAAAGGAGGAGTTTATTCACTGTTAATTGCCACTATGCTGTCGTATTTTGTTTGCAATTCAGCAACTGGAGACAAAGCCCCCTGTATTTTCACAAAATATAAGCTTAAAAAAATAGAGTTTTATATGAAAATGCAAAAATTACATGATTCACATGTAGTTTATTTGTATAAATCCATTATCTCTCTAGGAAAAATTTTGAAAAATCAGACAAAACGTATATAAAAGAATATATCAAAAATATATCAAAGTAAAAACTTTGTATGAACAAAATGCCATGAGTTTATCAGCATAATGATCTATAAGTTTAATGAACTGCCATATGCTGGACAAAATATAAGGACTAAATGCTGATTTGTACTATGAATTCATACACTGATTCTGAAGGAAGTTCTCAGAAAACAGTTTGCAGTGGCTTATGAAGTTGTGTAATTATGAAATACCCTAAACAAATTTGCAGTCTATATGAAAATTTGTGCATGATATCGAAATTTTTGTTCCTCTGCTTCAGGATATTTGTAGTACAGAGTTATATTTTGAGAAACATATTATTTATTTCATTATATAATGCAACAGAATGCAGTCAGCAATGTTTATCTGTGATTTTTAGGACAAACTAGCTATTCACACTAGTTTTTCTTTGAAGAATATTTGAAAATATTCTATCCCTCTGGAGAATATTGTAAAAATGAATAAATTTCCTGAAGCTTATTTTGAAAAAACCCCAAAAAACCATTTTTCATATTTTCTACTGAGGCAAATGACCAAAGGGAAACAAAAATAGTACTTTAAAAATGAGTTTTAAACAAAATAATTTCTACAACATATCTCTCAATAAAGCAAACATTAGTAACATTTTGCTTCTGGTGATTATACCTGATTATAATATTTATTTACAGTACAAAATAATAAAGCTTACTGATCTCTGCACATAGAAATGTGGTAAACAAAAACATGCAGCCAAATAAGTTAAGTCAGGGCTTATCCAGAGGCTATTAAGCATTTATAATAAACTATGTGAAAGATTTACAAAGCCACAGGCTTATCTGGGACTGCTGTGAAACACAGCTCTCTCCACTGGGTTTAATGCAGCATCATGTGATATTCTCAAAGGGTAAACTCAAAGCTTGTTTGTCAACCATATCTTAAAAACACAGTTTCTCATTTTTGGGAGAAAGAGCATGGAATTCTGCTTCACATTTAATAGTCGATGTTTCACACTTAATAGTCTATAAAATCACACAAAATTCTTTAACTTTTGCTCTATTATTTGTATGAAATTCATAAGGGCTAAAGCAATTACTGTATAGTTACTTGAAAAATAGAACATCTCTGAATTTACTTCCTCTATTTTGATAAGTGCTCAAATATTACCCCTTTGAATTATTTTACTGCATGCATTATTTTGCTATCTCACTTAAGAATACATACATTAAACAAGTCTTAAATTTTATAGTAATTGTTTTTTAACATTAATTTCAGTCATAGAATAGGAATAAAATGCATGTCTTTAAAATTGCATTATGTTAACATAAATCCTTAAAGAACAATAACATAAACAGATCATATCCATTGACAAACAGAGTCCAGCCAATCATAGGTTTTAAAAAGTTTACTTATTCTTTGAAAAATTTAGGTACATTGGAAAAATAAAAAGAATAAAGATTGTGAGTAAGTATTCTCGCAGTTATCTAGGATTACAGTTTAAACAGTACATTCTTTAATTTTTAAAAAAATTTATTTGCCTAATTCTAAAAAGGATCTTTAAATGCAAAGGAAAGATAGAAAAGCAGGAGTCCTCTTCACAAATTATCCAGGAATATGTCTTCAGGGAGATATTATACAATATTTCTCTTCCTCAAGCAAAAGCCTTTGAATGTTCTATTTCCTATCAGGAAAACAAAGCTAATATAAGAAGGGGAAAAAGCAGCAATTTTTTGTTATATGAGAAAGAGATAATTTCCAGTACACAAAAGGAAATAGACTTTTTGAAGAACAATTAATAAACCTCTCACAAAGACTGTTTTTATGTTTGGAGATTTATTTAGTGTCTTGTGGAGAAGCATTGTAGGCATTTATGGAGCTGGATTGTTATCAACACACTTTAGCAACAATTTGCAAGCATTGCAGGAAGGGGCCAGTAAGAACATGCAGGAGGGTTGCTTTGGAGAGTGATGCCATTGTCATGCAGAATTAAAACAGAGGGAAGAGGATTTTGAAGAAATATTGGTGACTGTTCATTGGAACAGTGTACAACTTAATGTGACACTGAAATAAACCTGGCATTATCCACCTAAGAAATCTGCCTATCAGTGAAGCCTGAATCAATGAAGGTAGCATGACTTTGTGATGAGGATCTTATCAGACCAGCTTTCTGATCCTAATTTTGGGTGGTAACAACAGCAAAAGCAAACAACATCAAAGGCAACATGAAAGACATCTATTAGTTGTAGATTTATACATTGGTCTTGCTAATTTTCAAGTTTCTGTGGGTAAGTACCAGATCATTCGATATGTTTCCCTGCTGCATCAATTCAACTGCTTCAGAAATTTCACGGTGTAATATAACAATAACTGTTTTATAATATATTAAGATTTTTTTTCCTTGGGTAATCATTGCTGGGTGAAGCTTTGTAATGCTGCCATAATCTATATGCAATCTCTATTGCATATCTAAGAAATAGAGTAGTAGCTTCTGTTTGAAGAATACTGCTGTCCTTTAGATACAAGGCAACATAATTCAGTAATAAGACAAATAAAATTCTATAACTTTCATTCAATGCATTAAAAAATTCAGATTTGAGCCTGCAATGTTACATTACATTGTATCAGGCTATGCCATACTGCACCATGACACACCACACTACACTAGATTGACCCATATGATGCTGTACTGTATTATGCCAATTATATTATGCTAATGAAAGTTTGCAGAAAGAATTCTAAACAAACATCTATGTTATAGCACAGCAAAACACAAATGCAGCAAGTATGCAGGGCAGACATAGTAGAGATGGGACAGTGCTGAGCAAGATTAATGCTCATCATAAGAGAGAACAGAGTTCAATTGAAAGGGAAAAGTAGGAAAAAAAGCCTGAAAGGTCCAACCAGAGAGATTACAATTGCCTGGGCATTATTAGATTTAAACTGCAATTGCATACAATTTGAGAAAATGGTTGTCAGTATCTCACTGTTCTGAGCAGCTCAATCAGTTATTGCCATGAAATAACAAAAACTTAACCTCAAATTGAAAGAAAACTTCCCTAAGCATCAACTAAGAAAAAACTTAACTTCTTTAAATTATGAAAGCAAAACTGTAGGAGTAAGTTAGGATATGAGAATTCATAAAAAAAGGACTGCGTTTTTGACATCTTTCTATGAGATACATGTAGTTAAAACATTTTTGTCCTTTCCCTATTAATAACTAAGTAAATAGAATGTGAAGGGCATTTTTACTACTTTATCTGTAGAGAAGCTGAGACAATAAAGTAACTTAGCTATACAGCAGTAAGCATATAGCTAGGAAAATAATAGTAAGTAGAACAGTCATGGGACAATTCAAGTCATACCAATCACAGCAAATGATGTATCTTTAGTTAAAGAAGCCACTAAACACAAGCACCATTAACTAAAGCTCAGTCTGATGGGTGAAGAGATGCAGGAAGTTAACATACTGTAACAGTTGGCTCAAGGGTGGTCAGGTGTCCTGGAGGGGACTTTTAATTACAGCCTTTTGGACTGGATGTGGAATGCATTCCCATAGGAGTTCCTAAGTAATTGATTAACGGGAGTAGCATTATCATTGCCCTTGGAGTTGATGGTACATTTTGCCTGCCAAGGGAAAGGGGGAATTCTGCAGGTACAGTCAGAGGAAAAACATATATGGCATGAGAGTGCTGTGATGTGTGAATATAGCGAAGGCTATAGCACAGAAAAACTAATAAAAGTAAAATATATTTAATAAAGTCAATGATGGAATTCAGGAAGAATATATCACCAAGAATTACGTCAGTCATTGTTAAAATTTTATTTTTTAAGACTTGGGTTTTTTAAATACTTGACTCTTTGCAATCTATTACTTCAAGCTCCTTTTTGCTTCTTAATGTTGATAACAAAGAACCCCTAATTACATTTGAAACATATGTTTTAATATATTCGACAGCTTTCTTTCCATTTATTTTTCTGTCAAGGTGACACATAATCTTATTTTCCTTTTCTATAGTCACTTCAAAGGTCACTTTTTAAAAGATTATACATAAAGTGGTCACTTAGTATGGCTTTGTTTTTGTTGTCTTAACAGACAAAAGTAAGAGAAGAAACACCATCAACGTGTATTTTTCTTCATTTGTAATATTATACAGTTTATTTAGGCTTTTTCCCCCCCTCCTTCTTGAGCACCATCTGCAGTATTTCAACCATGTAAAATGCTATTTAGTGCCACAGGGAGACTTATATAATTTGTGTCAAGTTTCCCTGAGAGTAGTACAAATGGTTTGTTATGACACATTTGATCAACTCCTACTATCTCATAAGACTAACATCAAACACAGTAAAAAAATTCTAGTCTTGTTATAATTCCAATGAATTTGAATGAAAAGACCCCTAATGAAAAACCAAATCAATCAAAAAAAAAAAAACCTCCCCACAAAACGAAAAACAATAACATAAAAACCCCATACAACAACAAACACACTCACCCAATCAAAAAAGCAAAACCCAAAAAGCCTAAAATACACTGTCTTACACCAAAATAAACCTGACAAAAGCCACAAGCAAAATAACCCCACTTTTGGGCTAATATATGTACAGAAAAAACTGAATACTGAGTAAATCAGTTTACACTGACAGCTTGTCTGCCTGTGTGAGCTACTACACAATAAACTAGAATATGAATTTATTGGACACAAGTTACTCAGTATAGACTCCTTTTGCAGAAGTGTCCTTTCAGCAGTTAATCAGACTGTGTTAGAATCACCCATCTCTGCAATCAGCATGCTTACCTCACTTTTACAATAAGCTTTTGTGAATTATCTTGCAGTCTTTGAAAGACACTCAAAATTATTTGGAGTATTCCTGGGAATAAGCTGACAGACACTGATGTGGTATGTGCTACTGGGGATTTTTTCATCTGCGAAAGACATTACATTTCATTAATTTCTTCTTATCTCTTGAGAGACACCAGCTCTGAAGAAAACATTTCTATCCATTTAAACAAGATAACCTGACATATTTCAACAACACCTTTGTACTATCAATAGCAGGCCATGACGTTACCTCCTAACCAGTCAGTGTTCTGTATCATAATATGGTGCAACTGCAGATAATATATGTAATCTAGAAATGGAAGAAATTAAACTCTTCTGGGTTAAATAAAGAAACAGGGATAATAATTAATTACAAAACGTCTCCAGTGGCAAACCTGAGTGATTAGCATGGTGCATTTCTCAAAGGCAAGCAAAAGGTGATCTTCTACCTAAAAAGGCTCTTTTAAAGGTTATGTTATTTAATGGATATGTTAAAGTTCTGCATCTTGCTTATGTGGATTATGCTTAGTTGGCAAGAGTTTATCTTGCTTTTGGTATTGAAAAACATCTAGAAGAGCCCACAATATGTTCTACTGCAATAGGTAATGAAATGTGAAAACTTCATATTAATTATCTTCTTGCTTTTGGGGTTTTTTTTGAAGTTTGTCCTTCAGCTGAACCTAAGAAGAACGGAAAACTTTCTCTTACCTTAACAAAGTACTACCTTGTACTTTAAAGAATAGAATTTTCCTAAACCAAATCTTACAATACTTAGCTTTTTACTGAGATGCAGAGTTAATTTAAGCTGCTGTTTTCATCTGTATTGTTTGATGACGTATATTAGATGTTTTAGGTGTTTTCCAGTGTATTAGATGTTTTCCAACACACAGAATATGTTAAGCATTTTCTTTTATGAAACTCACAGAATTTGGTAAACCATCTAAAGACTGACCAATAACAACTGTGATTCTGTGGTTAACACAACTTCCCCAGATCCTTGTGTTCACTACACAATACAGTTTTAGAAATGCATCATGAAAACGGCATGACTGTGCATTTAAATCTTGCCAGCTCACTTCCTCATTTCAGACTTAAGCAATAAATCAGCAAGCAGGGCAACAAATACTTTTGCTGATAACCTAGAAATATACTCATATTGATTAGAAGAGAGACTCTTGGAAGTTTTAGTGTAAAATCGTAGAAAATGAATAAGAGAGAACAACTGTTTTTAAGCACTTAGCATTCACTCTTGAGCATGGCTTCTTCAGTTTTAAGCCAAGGAGGAGCTTTTATTCTCACATTCTTCAGCTTAGTAAGCATCCATATTGAGCTACATGTTCATGTCCCTATTTCTCCATCAGATAAACTGTTCTGGAGAGCTCTTTCCCAGCATGTATTTTCAAAAATCATATGTGGAATGTTTCAGATTCCACGATTCACAAATTCACTCTGCAATCTATTGAAACCTTAGATAATAATTCATTTTCTGAAAGTTCTAGTTATAAAATTCCACATAAGCTAAGAATTGACCAAATCAGCTTGCATATTATTTTTGAAAGTAAAGTAAATGCTTTCCAGTTTATCTCATATGGCCTTATTGCTCTGCCTGTAGCTATAATTGCTCCCTGCTGCTATGAATGCACAGAGGATTTCAAAACTGCTATCTCACAGGATGACAGCATTCCGATAATATAGTAACATAAAATAAATATTAGAGAGAGAGATTGTGAACTGAATTTTTTTAAAAAGTGAAAAATTCTTTCTGCATCCATTATATCCAGTTTTTCTGAAAATTCAGTAGGGCAGCATTTAAAGATTATTTTGGGGTTTTTTCACTTAAAATCAAAACTTCCTAAAAACAGTAATTTCAAGGGGAATGTTTCTGCTGCCATAAAACAGAGTTGTTGTCAAAGAATAGAGCTGTTGAATGTAGTGTTTTCATGCTGTGTAGGGTCACACATTTAAATACATGGACTTTTTTTTCATCAAAACAATAATCCAATTTTGACTTTAACCAAGAGTTTATGACTGAAATCTATCCCAAAGGTTATATGTATTGACCTAACAATGTATAACTTTCAAATTCAAACAGCAGCCACATAGTTCTGGCCAAATCTTTCATCTGATGTAATAGAGAACAAGTTTACATCGATGTCACCTGTGTTTCCAATTGCAAGTTAAACGATGCATCTTTTACTTAGTTTCTATTAAACCTGTTTCACAAAGGCATGAAGAATGCTCTAGTGACAATGCACTGCGGTTAAAACACATCTGTGTCTGCTTTGCTGGAATTCATAGAACAGGCTGTTACATCAGTCAAGAAAACTGAGCTCTTTTCCAGAAAGAGAGAAAAGAAAAATAAATTGTCCTAATGATAGCATTTTTGATTTAAAAAACTTGTAACTGAAAAAATTAAAAGACACATTCTGGAACCCTGGTATGTACTAGTCTATGCTGTTTCATCAAAAGCATTTGTATCATGACCCCTAATGACCACTATCAAGAAAAGTATGAGATATGTCTTCTCAATACTTATTCCTTTCCATTGAGTAGAACATACTTCTCACTGTTATAGCTGGTTTTTTGTTTTGTTTTGATTTTGGTTGGATTTGGTTTTTCGGTTGGTTGTTTTTTTTGCCTACAGAGATACAGCTTTAAATAAATTATTTTATTTTTAGGTCTTATACTAGAGTCAACGGCATGTATTCCTTTCCATCTTATTTACTGAATGATGATTTTTTTCTTTTGTAGGTAGAAAATTTCCTCCCTATTTTTTTTTTTTTTTACATTAATGATATATTTAATATTCCATATATTTACTTCAGGACAAAATAAAACATATTCAATTGAATGCAATAAAATTATTTATAACAGAAACACAAAATCTAAAAAATTATTTCAATAGAGAGATTTACCAGTGCAACATTTCCACTTTGCATGTTTCACCTCTGTGTCTTAAAACAAATACGTGCCACATTTTGAAAATTTTTGCTATCTGTCAGAAATCTTAAATAATATGGGAGATGAATAGGGTACATGAAATTCAGGTTTTCATTTAGACCAGTCTGTGACAATAGGATTATATATATTATATATATATAGGTTTATAAGCCAACTTATGCATTCTTGGAGTAAGAAATGGTATAATTATTTCTAGCAGCTATTGACCTTTGATTAAACTGAATTTCTCTAATAAGTTTACCTTTTACTTTTTTTAGCATTATTGCCCATTATGAACACTTAATACAATTACTGCACTTCTCCTATTTTAGAAACATCAATATCATTTTTCATTTATAAACTCTGACATTTACTAGCTGAATAAATCAAGGACATCAAGGACAATAAAAAGGCCAGTAATATATCTGTGGCACCACAGAACCCATGATGGGCTTCAAAACCCTTGAAACTGACAATATTCAGTAGAGAGCCAAAGACAATCCTTGGTGCATTAGCACTCCTGTTAGAAGAATTCAATATTAATTTTAAAGGGACTGTATTAACTGTAATGGCTGACCAGATGTATAAAGGACAAAATTACTGATCTCAAGAGCAGTGTCTATATGACCCCATCAGTTAGTTGCAGGACCATGGATTTGTATTTTAATCTGGAGAGAAAGCCATACTCTTAAACTTTTGTTGGTGACTTAATTGAGTGTCTGAGATGTTTCCCATCCTGTGACACTTTAAGCCTTAGCCCTGAAAGCTCTTGGAAATTAGTCTTTTCACCCAAAGAGTGAAATGTTGTTCAATTAAGATCATGTTATGCTTGTAGGAAAATAATCATGGCAGCCTTGATCCTAACTGAAATCACATGACCTTAGTTTTTCTACAGTTATTGAGCATTACTGTACATTCTACTGTAAGTATTCTATCTCCAAAAAATTCCATAAACATTGCATTGGATGAGAAATTGGAGCAAACAGAACATAACTGCTTGACTTACAAAATTAACCATACAGAGTTTAGCAAACACTTAAAATTGTTCTCCTCATCATCCAGATTGCAGAGAATTCTCAAAGTAAGAATGAAATTTCCTGACACATCAGCCCAGTTGATGGTAGTTGGGTAGCAGACTGAATTATGAAAAGGTGAATGGAAAAAAAAAAATACATGAAATCTCAGGCTGAAGAATATCTCTTTAGGCAAATTAATTCTCTCTTTAGGCAAACTAATTCAATAAGAAATATGTATTCATCACTCCTCAATCAATGCTGCACCCAACACTGAAGTACTGAATCCCATATTATCACATTCCATGAATTAATCTAATTCTTAAAAAAACCTCTCACTATGTTTGTGGCAAAACACTTCCAAGTACTTTGTGATATCAATTACACAGGCAGATACATGTTGCTCTATCACCATATTATCTGTGTCAACTACTGAGAAATAGAGGGACTCATAAGGATTGAGGTGTTGTAAGAAATTAATATTTCATGTTGACATTACACATAAACATCTGCCAGCTTCAGAGAGGACTCAACTAAATATGGTATTAAGAACAAAAAACCCCCGAACTATCAAGACCAGATAAAAAAAGAGGAGGAAGAAAAAAAACTTGAAAAGGCTACATTATAAATTTATTCTAAAAGTAAGGTGATATTGTTTTGTAAGACAAGCTATCTTTTATATATCAAAGCTCTATTCCTTTTCTTAAAAAAGTTTTAATTTTAAAATGATCGCTGTTTTTCTGTAACATTTATTTTGCAAGGTAAGATCACATGAATACCAAAATCCATGAATTTTTCAGCTGTCATTAGCTGCAGCAATCAGTCATGTTTGTTAATACTAGATTTTCTCATCTGAAAAGACAGACATGGAATGAGAGGTATTGACCAACGTTGGTCAAATGTCCTCTCAGGGCCCATCTCCCTCGACAAAATTTTTATCTAGAGCTAAGCGAAGTCTTGCTGCAGAGAAGTTTGAGGATCTCAGACAAAAAGACCAAACCCAGAAAAAGTGTGCAGAGTCCATTTGTGTTGCAACACCACTGTGGGCCAAAGAGGCAGAGACACAAATGCTGAATTTTGCACTCTGTTAGAGCCTTACATCAGCAGAAGCCGAAGCCTTTGCCTTGAGTAGATTTCACTGGTCACAAGGCAATGGAATCAAGTCAGAAGAATGGGTGGAGATAAATGGTAAAAGTTACCAACTTGATTAGCCAGTGGGAAGGGCTCTTGACCAGCATTACTTTTTCCCCTTCCAGAAACTGAACACCCTGGTTACTTCTGGATGCATGACTTAGGTTTTTTCAATGCCTCAGTGCCTGGTGGTATCAAAGGTTAACTTCTACAACTGGATATCTTTTCTTGCTGTTACCCTTTCACAGTATCTGAGTGAACGAAATCTGCTCCCCTTTGTGATAGTATGTTAAGAAGTTTCACTACAGATACTAAATAAACATAAGAGACTACTTGGCAGCAAATACCATTTCAACTTAATGCCTCTGTTGCTTCTGATACAGCTTCCAGCTAATGGGATACAAAATCAAGTTTCATTAAGAATCCTTAAGGAGGTACAAGATTTAGAAAGTGATGATCTACTTTCAGAAGAAAAAAACTAAGGAGAATTTTAGACAGTTTTCACATACATTATGTAATACTGTCCTAAAACATTTAGGTATTCTCTGATACATAGCCTGATGGTCACAAAGGCAGAGATAAGAGTTCTGAGTGAGGTCCCAAGACAATTTTTCTACTAATAGAAAAATTAGAGCTCCCCAGAGAAGTCACTGTTGACCTGGAAACCACAAACCTAGTTTAAAAAAATGCATTGTATGAAATGTTATATAGAAAAAAATACATTACAATAGAATTACACTAGAACTTCATGTATGGATTCTATCAGTGCTTCCTTTTTTCTTCTTTTCCTGTGATACTTATTTTCTCACATAGTTTTGATGAGGGGTTGAGAAGTTATCTTCAATATCTGTGGCCAAGAAAATGATTGAGATTTATAACCAGGTTTTGTCACTTATATCCAACATTGCCAAATTTTTTTCTATTCCCTTGCTTCTTAATTCTCACACTAAGATGAGCATCCATTTTTTTTTTTTAGTTACAGGTATTTTCCTATAAATTCTAGACTTTTAGCAGTGTCTATTAAATTATCTGTTTTCATAAAAATTGATCAAGGGTAATAATTTCTAATAGCTTCAAATAAACCAGACCAGTATTTTTTGGAAGATTCAGAAGTCCCGATCCCAAAACTTCAAAAATATAATCAATCCTGTAAACTACTAGTTAATTCTCATAAAGAGCTAGCTTGCATTTGACTAGTGAACTGAGAATCATAGAGTCATTTAAGCTGGCAAAGATCCCTAAGGTCATTGAGCTCAACCAAAATCTGATGCCACCAAGGCCACCACTAAGTTATGTCCCTAACTGCTGCATCTATGGGTCATTTAAATAATGGCAGGGATGGGTACTCAACCACTTCCCTGGGCCGACTATTCCAATGCTTGATAACCCTTTTGGTGAATAATTCTTTCCTAATATACAGTTTAAACCTTCTCTGGTTTAATTTGAGGGCATTTTCTTACATCCTATACCTTGATATTTCAGAGTAGAGACTAACTCTCACCTCGTTATAGCGTCCTTTCAGTTACTTGTAGGAAAAAAAATAAGATATCCCTTCAGTCTTTGCTTCTACAGGACACCAAAATTCTATTTTAAGCTTTCAAAATTATTTAAGTATAAAAGATCATAAAATAAAGCGGTTCAGATATGATTATATTTGTTAAGGCACCCAAATTCTTCAACAGTGGAATAAATACAAGATCACTGCATGTCCTAGAACTCGTTGCAGTGGATATTGCATCTTCTAAGCAGAGATATTAGGGTTTTTTAACAAACCGTATATATATATCTTTATAGATATAATTTTTAAAGTAATGCCTAACGTTGCTTACTTGAGTGTTATGTATTCACAACTGTAAATGTAACTTGAAAGTAAGATGTGAAATATAAACAAGACGCTAGAGAAATCAATCAAATACAAGATTCTCATGCATTGTTGTTTACAGACATCTAAAAAATCTTCATGGAGAAACAAAGGTGAGGTTAGTTTTTTTCAGTTGCTGAAAAGTTGAATAAAATAATAACAAAATAAATCAATAAAATAGCATTATATTGTGTTAAATAGGAAACAAATTGAAACTTCAAGCATGGATTTACTAGCTTGCTGAAAAAGTTTTCTTCTCTTTGTGTAGTGTGACCCTCAGCATTGTGCCAGACAATTATGAAGAGAGTGCAAAGCCTATTCACCTTGACAAACAGCAAATAACTTCAGGTAAAACTACTGATGGAAACATTTTATAATAGTCAGCTAATTGCAGGTTATATTTCATGATTCCAGGAATAAAAAAGATCAATAAGGAGGGTAAAGGCTGATGATATTTAATAACGTTTTGCTAGGTTTTTTATTGTTGTTGTTTTTTCTGAGATCATGTCCCAGTTGAATTTATGTTTTAAATATGTAATACTTGCTTTAAGATGTGAAAAATTCTCTCTAATGCATAAAATCAGCAAATATAAAAATAATAGCTAGTCAGAATTCACTTATTCTCTCTGAAAATGAGAATTAGTAAGTACTATACATCACTTTGTCAGAACTGACTTTGAAAGAGCAACTTATGTTATTTGATAGCATCAAAAAATGTTCCCAGCAGAAAAGGGTATGCCATTCCAGTGGGACAAACTTTTCCATAAGGAAGCAGTCAAGCAATGTAAATCAGGCAAATCAGGATGATGCTATTTGCGGCATGTAAAAGTCGCATTGTTCCAAACGTTGTGTAAAATGTCTGATCACCAGTAACATGGCAAGTGCTACAAGCTCTGAGTTTCAGTGATTTTTCTTCAATGCTTTTTTGACTATGGAAACCATGTTAAAAACTTCATAAATTTTCATACATATTTATAAACGTTTTCTACTTCTCACAATAATAAGTTAGACTAAAAAGGTGCAAATAAACAGACCTTTCCTCTCTTCAGTCTTTTCCAAACAAATAGATGACTGAAAACTCTAGTGTGAAGCAGAATGGAGTGCACCAATATGTACAAAGCATTTTATTGCTTAAATAAACCAAGCTTTTCAGTCATTGTAGATTGCACATTCTAGTGTCCTTCGGTCTTTACACGTGTTCAAGATGTTGAAGTCATAGAAGAAAAAAGGGAAAATGTTATAGAGATCAGGGTTATAGCCTGTGCCAACCTCTTCTCTTTGGGACTGCAGAGCTGCCTTGATATATTATAAAATAGTGTAATCACAAAACTAACATTACCAAACATTTGTATGTAGCTGACTGTGTCAAATTTATAGAAGATTATTTACATGGTTTTTCTGGATCTTTTCTTGTGAGAGACATTCTTTCATACACATAAGAACAATGGTTATTACTGCAATCCATTTCTGTGGTTGGCTATAATTTTAAGCAGATGCTATTTAGTGCTGAAACAGCTATTAAAGGCAGCCATGCATGTAAGTGTTTCTGTGGATCGATTAGCAAAAACTGCTCAGTCTACTGATGACTCAATGACCTTTACTGTGAACTTCTTTTCTTTTGCTTCTCTAACTAATGTTTGGGCTACTTTCTTGACTATGCTGAGAAATCCTAGAATTCAACAGTTGGCTGAACTTGATATCTGTTATACCTTGATATACCTCACTTTTACTGCTAGCATTTTACTGGTGCCTACACATTGCAGTGCTTCCAGAAACAAAACAAAGCAACTACAAAATAACAACAAAGCAGAGACTGTATTTTCTTCTTTCTACTGCAATAAATGTATGAAAATAAATTACAAAATCTCCATACAAAACCATCTTCGGCTGAATAGGTTATCAAGTCACATCTGGTATCTTAAGAGAGTTTCAAAATGTACCCATACTATCTAACAGCATTTTATTTAAAGTAATATAACTTCAGAACGGAGCCACAACAGTAGCATAACAGTATTACAGTGGGAGTTTTTTATATATGAAGGGAGAGAATATAAAAAAGAGAATGATAAAGTGCTTTTGAAGGTCCCAGAACACATATAGACTCACAGAATCTCTTACTTTAAAACAGACCTTTAAGATCATTGAATCCACCATTAACCCAGTGCTGCCAAGCCCACCAATAAACCATGCCCCTAATCACCACATCTGTGCCTCTTTGGAATATCTCTATGGATGGCAACTCAGCTACTTCCTTGGACAGCCTGTTGCAAAGTTTGACAACCCTTTTCATGAAAACATTTTTACTAATAGTCAATCTAAACCTCCCCTGAGGCAATTAGAAGCCATTTTTACTCATGTTATAGCTTGTTGCTTGGGAGAAGAACCAAGGCTCACCTCACTACAACCTCTTGTCAGGTAGTTGAAGAGAGCAAAAGGATCTTCCCTTATCTTCACTTTGCTCCATGTTAAACAATCCTAATTCCTCAGCTGCTTCTCACAGGGCTTGAGACAGACTCTTCACCAGACTCATTAAAGAAGGCCTTTTTCAATTCCATATGTAAAATTCCCAGCCAAACCAAAAATGGTATGTAAGCAATACAGAATAAAAAGGTCCTATTGTTTTCTCACTCCTACTAACAAAACACTGAATTTATTATCCTAGGTGACTGCTGATTCAGTTTTTAATGAACACAAAACTACAAAATGTATAACATAACATAAAAGAGCATAATAAAAAGGGTTATTTTAAAATGCCTTGCATCTTGCAGTACAAAAATCTCTCTGGGTAGAAAGTGAATAAAGTTTTCTTTAATTGAAGAAAATCTAGCAGAAGATACATCACAGATAAAGTTTAATAGAATAATTCAGATAGTAACAGGGAAGCTATGTGAGATCTTTATCATTCTTTTACTCTGATGTCAGTTCTTTTTTTTGTGAAACAATTTTTATAATGGTAATATTATTTTGCTTTCACAGGAAAATAAAATTAATATTTTATTAAATAGATGAAATGTATAACAAGAATAAAAAAAAATTACCTTAAATATGTATTTACACTTCTTTTTCTCCAAGATCTTTAATCTTCTTTAATATGTGCTATGTTAATTCTTAATTAGTCCTGTCAGTGAGTCGGTGTAAAACAAATGTATGCTATCACATGTCATAGTATCACTTGGCTTGGGACGTCTGTCCTTCAATTTTTGATAAAATTTAAATATACTTGGTAAGATTTAACTCTGCATTTTCCTTTGTGGCATGTTTATTTTGATGCTAATACAAACAATACACCTTATTTTCTTGATACTGCACTTACAAGGGCCATTGAAAGAATCATCATTTCATCTAGTGTGCTGACTTTGGCTGGGGTAAGGTTACTTTTCTTCAGTGGCTGGCATGGGGTTGTGTTTTGGATTTGTGCTGAACAGAGTTGATAATGCAGAGGCGTTTTTGTTATTGATGAGCAGGGCTTGCACAGAGCCAAGGCCTTTTCTGCTTATCCTGTCCTGCTGGCAAGGAAGTTGGGGGTGCTGGGGAGGCTGGGAGGAGACAGAGCCAGGACAGGTGACCCCAACTGACCAAAGGGATGTTCCAGACCATACAGCATCATGTCAGTATGCAACGTGCAGGGGCAGAGGAAAGGAGGAAGAGGGGACATTTGGAGTGATGGCATCTGTTGTCCCAAGTCGCAGTTACATGTGATGGGGCCCTGCTCTCCTGGAGATGGCTGAACACCTGCATGCCCATGGGTTGCCCTGAATTAATTCCTTGTGTTTCTTTACCTGTGTGCATAGCTTTTGCTTTCCCTATAAAACTGTCTTTATCTCAACCCATGGGTTTTCTATCCTTTACCCTTCTGGTTCTCTTCCTGATTCTGTTTCTGGGAGAGAGATTGAGCAGCTGTGTGGGGCTCGATGGCTGGCTGGGCTTGAACCATGATATCTAGCATGAAAAATCCACATGGCTTTACCAAGTTTTACCCCTTTGAACCCTGTGCATGTGTCTTTTGAAACACTCTAGTAACATTAACATCTGCAAATCATCTCTTAACCAACAAAGGATCCACAAATTCCTTTCTTTCAGCCTTCTACAGACTTGGCTGCATTTTCAATCCTTCAATTTGGCCAGCCTGTTTTGGTATCATTTCACTGCCATTGCTGTGGGTCTTCTTGAATTTTTGAATTGCAAAAGAAGAAAATAATTAAAATTTTCCCTTTTTTTATCTCCCAGTGTTATGGAGTAGCTTCAGGCAGTAGCAATTGCATAGACCTGTGGCATCTGTGAAGGATAGATGTAATAATCAGGATAGAAGAAGTTAGTTTGCCTTGAAATAGAGTAAGTTTGCTAAGATGACATGATTAAAACCAGTAAGTATTTCATAATACTATTATGACACGGGAAGATGCAATTTTACATAAGTCCACTATCAGCACAAAAGCAAGTAAATTGTATTGAGTGGATTTCAATGGTAATAATTTTTTTATTGTAGGACTCTTTCCCTGAAATATGGTCTTACTGGAGACTGAGAAAACCTCAGAATTTCTCACACTGTATTTTAATAAGATTTATGTACTGCGTACGTGTGACTTTAAGAACAAAGAACTCAAGTGGTTCATGGGTTGGGGGTGGGGCAAGGGATGACCAGGAATGAAAAGAATGGAAATTTTCCACTCTATAATTTTACAAATTTTACATAGTTTGATTGAGTTCCTCAGAGTTTTCTTAACTTTAGTAAATATAAACTAAAAAATAAGTGGCATTATTTCACCTTTCATTATTTTCAGGATTCCACTATCTTTCACACCACAAACTGCACTGTTAAATAAGGGTGGGTATAACATTATTGCCTTTTTTACCAATATGGGAGAAAAATAAAAGAAATCCCATAGTACTGGAAATCAGCTGATGGATGCAGCAGTTTTGTCTATAGTGGAACACTATAACTTGTCACATGGTTATGTGGAAAATGAATAAAAGTAGTACCTTTCTTCCAAAATCACTGATAGGAACATAAAAAGTATCTTTGTCACACACTACCTGCTACAAGCAACATAGATAAAGGGCTTCTGGCTCAGTCTTTTGCATACAAAGACAGATTCATGTTTCCATTAAATATCTGAACTTTGAAACAAAAAAGAATTTGCAGCTGTTAGTTCCCATTTTTAAAGAACATGGAAGAATTACATAAAAGTAGCCAGATGATGCTATTGGCAAAAATATGAACTACTTTATTTTCCACCTTTTCTGTGTTTTGAGAGCAGGATGAAAGACTGAAACAGAATAAGTGTATGCTATATCAGATTATGTCTTAAAATTGAAACTATTCCACAGGTGATTAATCCTGAAATTAAGGTAACACTCAACATTTAAAAATTTTCATTTTAATGTACTCTTGGGAAGGAAGGTAGTGGTTTTTCTTAACATGACAATTGCAGAGACAAAGTTTGTCACATTGTGCTGAACATGAAATATAAAGATCATCTACTTAATTTCCAAAAAAATAAGTGAAAAAATCCAAACAAACAAAAAACCCCAAGAAAATACATTACTATAATCTTGGTTAAAAAAACTCAACATAAATGGACTATCGCTGTCTTGAACATTATTTTTAATTTCACCATCTTCAATAATAAAGAAATTTTTTCTGCATGTTAGAGAATTTTCAAGCTGCGTGTAAGATTTTAAATCACTAAACATAGGGATACATGGAGATACATATATATCTCCAATTTCATGTTTTAAAAAAATTTAAAGATTAGGGTTTTTTTCGTTTTTTTGTTTTAAATCAAGGGGCTATATTGAAGTTCGTCAGCTCTTAAGTTTTAATGGAAAACATGGTGAGATCCTATTCTGTGAATTCTACTCAACTCTTCTTTTTCTTCTTACACAGGAAAAAAACTGACAATTTTGTCTCTGTTGATCACTATTTGTTGAATTTTCTTTTTGTTTAATAAATGAGATTAATTTAGTTAAATATTATCAAAACGTGTGCCTACAATCTTAACAGAATATTTTTATTTTTCATATTATTTCAGTGTCTTCCAAGAAACAAACAAAAAAAATAGTATATTTTAATAATTCAGATAATGAATCAAAGGAGCTCCCTATTACTGGGGTTTTCTATACATAGATGTAGGGTTAAAACTGACATGTCACCAATTGTGGGTATTTCACTACCTCTGAATTTCTGCTGTGGATAACAGCAAGGCTATACAGTTTCTGTTTTCCACATTTCTGCTTCAAAGTATCCAATGAGTAGAAATCATAAGAAAAAGGATGTGAAAGATTTTTAATTAATACCAGTACAACACTCAGACATTCCAAAAATCCAAAGTTTTTGAGTTACAGAATAATTTTTTTAATTAATTAATTAATTAATTAATATGTTTCTTTTAATCAGAAAACTAAAAACCTAATACTTTAGGAAATTTTTCAGAATACCTACAATAATGCAAATATTTGTTTCATAGAATTGTTCAATAAATAGCATCCAGGTTATTTTCTGGTTATTATATCCTAGTCCAGGTTATTTTCATATTTTTGTTTAGATTCGGGGGTGTTTTTAACATACATATCTGCCAAAAAAATTGTTTGTGAATAGTGATCAGCTCATGGTTTTTTTCTTGAGCACTTTACATTATCACTTCAGCTGAATCAGTGTTCAGTGGGTGTAAACTCCCAATGACTTTACAGTCAAGGCAAACATTATGACAAGTAACTGCATAATAAATCTGCTTAGAGAAGCATGCGTGTTTACCATCATATCACAAGAAGCAACCTTCTTTTAAGGTGAACTTTCGCCCTTTCCATAAGTCTCTCATGACCTTAAAATGTCATCACTAGAGTATCCACACTCGGTGTTTAATTTATCACAATGACATCTGGCACAGAGCTTGCTCAAAGCAGCGTCCCACGTGGCACAATGAGCTCAATAACAGCATACACTTTTATGCTTTATTTTCCTCCCCCCTCTCCACCTGTCAGGAAACAAAAAAAATTCTTTGGTTGCATTAATTGTACATATTCACTCGTATATGTAATCCTATTTTGTGTGGAGCTCCATAGAAAATAGACTGCTCCTACCATTCTTTTTGACTAGTAATAGTGGTCTGCAAGCAGGAGGGTAAAGAAAGGGAAAAGTATGCGGGAAGTCTGTGAGGAGAAAGAAAATTACCATCTCATCCATACATATGTAGATTGGTTTGGAAAAAGCACAGACTATATATCTAGTCTGTGTTATATTTTTGTATCCTTATTCTGGGGTGGATGTCTTCACTCAACTCCACTCGATGGGTCAAAAGTTTAAGTTTTAACAATGATATCATGTGCATGTGATACACATGCAATTAGTACAGTTGTGATACACGTACAAGTAGTGTTTTCAGGGAGAAAACCAAGTGCCTCAACACTTGTCTTCTCAAGGATGTCTTCTATCTCTGTCACATAATTTATTGCCCTAAATGGACCCTCTTTCTCCCTCTCTGGAAAGTTTTTGGGTTGATTTCCATATGAGACTTTTTCAAGATCTTGGACTTCAATCTAGACTGTTTTACTGAAAATTTTTGAAGTGAGACTCTGCCCCTTATCAGTTTGTCTTGTCCTCCACCCAAGTCTAGATTGCTTGAGTTCTTCAAAAAGGTGTCTAATTTGCTTCATTAACTATACTAATTTTATATAAATAATACATATTATCTATATAAAAGTAGAGCAAATGGATTCAGGAAAAAGAAGTGGCTTTAACATTACTGTCATATAAAATCTAATACCCAGCCCTTTGAAATTTCTTGCTTTCCAGAAGAGCCTGGACACATCCTGTGTCTCTACTGAGAGTGACACTTTTGATTCTATTGAGTTCTGAACTCTGTCTGGTAATCTTAAGTGTTAATTCTCCTTTTCCTACTATCATGTGACAAAAATGGTAAGACTGATTTCTGTCCCTTTTTATTTGCACTTCCTAAAGCTGCTTGGATGCATTTACAATTTCAGCTTCCATAACATCATGTTCAATGAGTTCCCAATTTAATCACATTTTATTTAAAAATCCCTTCCTTAAAAAAATAAATGAATGCAACTAAAGATTAATAGTACTTTATTAACTTTTTCCATCCTCCATGCATTTATGTAGATTTCTATCATAATTCCTTCAGTTACCTTGTTTTTACTTCAATGGTGTAATATATTTATTCTCTCATTAGTTTATATGGAAATGATTTTGATCATCCTCTCTCTGTTTTTATACAAAGGACAGGGAAGGAACAGAATCACGTGGAATATGATAACCAGATATACCATCAGATATTTAAATTGCATAACTGTATATTCATTCTGTGTATATTTATTTTGAAATAAAGGACAATGTTTGATTTGCCTTCACCTAAATACCTGTGACTAGATACCCTGGAATCAGCAAAGCTTATTCTAAGTGTTGTCCTGTGTGTTGCTATAGCTACTTGTTTTCTTAGTAATCATAAACTTAATGGATAATTTAACTGGGTGCTAAGCACTGTGGTCTGATCTGGCAAACTAACTGCGAACTCTAAAATAAGTTTGAGTATTTAATTGGATTGAAATTTGTTTCCCGGAGAATTGAACAGACAATGCATTGTAGACATTTTTTATTTATGCACAAATTGCAAGACTATAAATAACCTCTATATTCTCTATGTTTTCTGTTGATAATGTTCTTACTTTTCCCAATATCTTTGCAAAAGTCTACTAAGAGCTGTCTTAGGGACTAACTTGGTCATTCATACAGGTCTTTTCTGTATAAATGAATCTATCAGCTATCACACTGATAAAATGCTCTCGTTGAAGAACTTTGAATGTGAGACACTGCATACCCTTTATTTAACATCTGCCAGGTTTAGGTGGCTCTATATCTAACAGGAAGCCTACTTATCTACCAAACTTCTCAAATGTATTCTGTTTTGAGATACTCTGATTTCAATTTCCCAAGAGAAAATACTGCTTTAAAATAGAACAGGATATTTTCAGAAATCTGGCAATATGATGGAATTTTATGATTTTGCTTAAAATGCTGCTATATGCTCTTGAAATCTATTAATGACTATCATCTAAAAGGCTGATGCTCTCCATCAAGTAGCAGTAAATGTATCTTTATAATAAAAAAAAAAAAAAAGAGGAAAGACATATGCAGTTAAAGATTCCTGTGATTTAACCAGAGTAACACTACCTCAAAAATTAACTTTTAATTGAAACTACATTACTTTGGAACAATTATAAAAAATAGGAATTAGTATCAGTCTGAGTCAGGTTTCATTTTGGTTCTCTAAAGAGAAGAGGGACAAAAATGTTTTTTTCTTTATGGTTGTACATATCTAGTGACTTTTCTATGACTGCCATACATTCAGAAAAATTGTAATTTTGTATATGGTCAAATCACCCCACAGTTCATCTCAGCAAAGCAAAACTAAGCACATAGACCAAGCATTATAATAAAATGTTAGGAAAAACCCTAAACAGATATAAACCAATATTTCCAATGTTTCCATTTTAACCTAGGAAAAAAATGCATTGCATTTTAGGTATTCTACGTCAAACATTCAGGTGCTATGATCAAAGTATTGAGTTCTACATAACCTTCTCATCCATAATCAAACTTTTGTTCTGATATCTGTTTAAATCAATGTTGTCTCTCCACCAACTTAGATAAAATAAATATGTGGCCTGTAAAAGAGAGTGCTCTACCTAAATATATTTATCAAGCTTAGTGTCTAAGGAATTTGAAAAATTGCTTCAATTTCCAGAACTCCTTTACTCATAGGATGTCATATTGTAGTTGCACCTATGCTCAGTGATCCACTTATATTATCAAATATTAGGATATCTGCTAACAAATTGGTACGGAGGGATTATTCCAAACGTATTTCTGTAGAATCCTTGATACTCTTGGCTATTTTAAGACACTGAATAATTAGAGAAAAAAAGATCTGAAGCCATAGTTGAGTTAGGTCATTATTAAACAGATTTCAGAAACCTTGGAATTATCACATTTCAAGATCTAATTCTCTGGAAGCTGTAAACTGAACATACGGCCTAATTTATTTATTTACCAAGTCATTTACTAAACTTATCTTTTTAAGTTAGTCTTTATTGGGCTCACATTCCCAGTACTAAACATTTTGTACAATATATTATCTGCAGTATTCATTTCAAATTAATATTCTTTCAGTGTGGACTGCTTATTACTATGTTTTAGTTCTGTACTCTAAAATGTGACTATGATCTTACACTTGGGATCTCCCATTGCTATACTAACACAAGCAGGTAATAAAGAAAATAATGTATTTTCCTACATTTTTAATAGAATTGATGCCTGGAGATGTTACCTGAAGCAGAAGCTAGACAGTATTAAAGGAATAAAGTAGGTATTTATTAAAAGGCCTTTAAAGGATTCACCTTGGGCAGTACAAGAACCTGGCTGTGACTCTACCCAAGAAACTTTACCCATGGTTAAGAAATTATGTAAAGTAGCTAATATTTTGCTTTCATTTGGCTTTCTTATATTTGAAAGTGCAATAAAATCTTTTAACACAACTATTGAGTTTAACACAACTATTGAGTTTTTCAAAAAAGATAACATTTGCTTACCTATTCTATAATTTTAAATTTTAAAGTTAATTTTAAATAATTGATACCACTCTGCAATCTTTTTATTTCTAAGTTTGAGTACTCACGTAGTATACAGAAATGTCTTCAAGAAGATTTTTAAGCTTTAAAGATTTTTAAAGGTTGGAAGAGTTTGAACATTCAACTTTTCCCTCAAAGACTATGGGAGAAAGCCTGTCCTCAGCCTAATTTACCACAATTTTCCTTTCTTAAAACATGGAGAAATAGTGATTACTCAAACCTGTTCTGAAATTTCTTAGGTTGATATAATTCCTAAACTTTAGTTTAGGGCAAAGTTACATGACAAATATATTTCATGACATTGTTCTGCAGCTTATGGCTAGGAAATCATATAAATGTAGACCAGATATAACATTATAGTTTTAAGCAGATATTTTTGTTTGAGACTGTGTCAGAGACTGAATAGTTCATGCCCCAAACATTGATATAAAGGTTTTCTCATTGTAGCAAAACTGTATAAAGGAGCCATGGAAGCCCACTGCTCCCTAGAGAATACCTGACTGGAATATCGGACTGCAAGTCAAACTGCTGAGATTAGATAAAGGAAAACCCAAATTCTTCAATCATCTCAGGCCTGGGGAGAAGTAAACAAGTAAACAAGGAACAGAATGCAAGCCAAACCCAGTATTTGTGCTAAGAATCACTGCTTTGGGTCCGGGGAGCAGGTTTGCACAGATTTGTCCCCCCATCCGAGGTGAAGGGAAGAAGTCTCGGTCTGTTGTAACCTCTCCTCAGGGGCAGTGAACCCATCCTCCCTTACCGAACTGGCCTCTCTGTGGAACCCCCAACTCTGGGAAGGCCACATCCACAGGACATTAATGTGAGAGGTAGCTGAGGGGGTGCCTTCATCCATCAAAGCCCCCCCAGAGACATCCCTGCAGCCTTGCACCACAGAACTGCACATGATGCAACAAACCCAGAGTCTGTTGCAAGAGATAATGGCAAATCCTCCCCTAGGGAGGTACCTGGGTTTTCCTATCAGGCCTGAGCTAGGGTAGGAAATATATCGAGTATATTAACAAGATTTTATGCTTTTCAGGGGTACTATCACCACCAAGAACACCAGCTGTAGAGGATCAACAGAACATCGTTGGGATGGATATTTTCTTTATTCTGTCTCTTTAACCCTCTTTCTGTCCTACTTGTTCTTTCTGTCCTACCTATTCTTTCTTCCTTTCTTCCTTTCTTTCTTTCTTCCTTTCTTTCTTTCTTCCTTTCTTCCTTTCTTTCTTTTCTTTCTTTTCTTTCCTTTCTTTTCTTTCTTTTCTTTCTTTCTTCTGTTTTTTCTTTCTCTCTTTCTTTTTCTTATAATTACTATCAAATAAAACCCATAGTATTGACTTTGGCATGTGTTCTTGTTTGTCCCTCAGTTCGGGCAGAGCTATTTCTAATAACTTTAATAACCGGATCATGACAGTCCACAAATCCATTTCTCATATAACTAAAGCTGGGGCCTGTAGCCCTTAATGAAGCAGAGATCTTGGTCATATCATGCTGTGTCATGTGAGATGCCTGCTGAACATTTTTTAAGATTACAGGAATATTCTACAAAAAAATAAAAATTTTTGTTGTGCTTTCCAGGGCTACAAAAATCTGTACCATTGTAAGATATATCTAATAATATGGTAAATCACAGTTTCATATGCAAAACTAAAGGAAAACATGCAATGATAACTCATAATTTTAAAGAATTCTTTAATTATAGTCAATCATACTAGAATTGCATTTAGCAAAAAAAATTGCAAAGCTATTATGAATAGAATGGAAAGATGTATGGTTTCACATGTTTGTGGGGAATTAAAAAAATCGCATACAAACAAAATCAGGGGTATATGTTTGTGATGATAAAAACACAAGCAGAAACTTGCTAAGATAAAAATCATCAATATTAGTCCTAAGCACTCAAGCCATTAAGGATAGGTGTCAGCATATTATTAACTACAGTCTAATGTATGCATAAACAAAAATTCATTAAGCATATGCAGTCAAATTTACTTTTTAAAAATGGGAGAGATACAGTGGACTGACACTTTAATAAGTGTGTGAGTGCCTAACAGTGTATTTTTTATAAAGACTTTAAAAATATCTTGAAACCTAAATTCCGTTAGCTTTATAGTGATGGAGATGAATAAATCATTGTCAGAACTTTTGTGCGATGATGGTCTGGAAGAAATCTTAAATGTAGACAAATGAAAAATGCACACATGTAAGTGAATAGAAATAAATTTCAGCATTATGACTTCTTTTTCTCTTTCACTCTTGTCCCCTCTACCTTAATTTTTTAGTTTCATTTTCTAATGTGAGTAATGCAGTCTGTCATTCAACAGAGTTAAACACATTCAAAGTGAGAGGATTGCAAAATTGCAGTATAGATTCCAGAAACAGAATCTAATGCAAGGAACACAGCTACACTGAAGGAAAATTCCTTATGAATTTGAACACTAAATTAATGTGATTTTAAAACTAAAAACAAACCTGAACATAAATCATGGAGTAAATTAAAATGTATTAACTGGCTTACAGGCAGAATCATAACTGAAGGTATGATTCTCAAAATTATTTCTGTAGGAATAAGTATTTTCAAGTATTTTTCAATGATTTGCGTACTACACATAATTTTTACCAACCTCCTCCTCAGAAGAAGAAAGCTTATGAGCTTTCTTTACAAAAAGGAGAATGTTTAATTTGTATATATATATAGATCTAACTCAGTTTATTCTGTATATTCAATCTATAGCATTTAGTAACTGTGTTTCAGCCCAGTTCAGCTTTTCCTTTTTGATTTTCCCTAGCAATATTAAGCAGAAATCTTTGTGTCAGCTCAGTATATTTGCTTCTATATTAAAAGGCCTAACTGTTACGAAATAAGTAGGAAAGAAATACTAAGTCAACAAAATGGTCTGAAATGCGTGAATACTGAAAGCAAAAGGTTCCACTCAAACAGTGACATCTTCCAGTAATGTGCATGAAAAAATAGTACAAATATGGGGAAAGATTGAATCAGACTGCATCTTGTAGATGTATTCTGGCTTTATCCAGTTGAATTATAATTCAATATTAAACACACCACAAGTTAAAATCACTTACTTTTTTTATTTTGCAAAATACATTGAAACTTTGAAGACATATAGTTCCCAAATTAATTAGAGAAAATTAATCACTAAAGTCTGTTTAATTTTTGTGCGTATGTTTGCTTTCAGAAACTAATATTTTGCAGACAGTTCCCCTACATGAGAAAAGAAGACATTTTGCTGTTCCCCATGCTATAGAATGGAGAAATGAGGAAGGAGTGGCAGAGAGAATGTGTTCACTATGTCTTGGCCTTTAGACCTATGGCTTATTTTCAACTTTGCTCTCTCTCAGCTATTAAAGACAGTCACAGCTGTTTTTATTTTAAGACATTCAGTGTTCTGAATTTCAAAAACTCAAGCCACGTTATTTAGCTTTGCACAGATTCAATGAAATATTTGATTTTAACATCCAAACTAGATAAAGAATCAATAAAATTGAAATCATCTATCTAGTATCCAATATATCTAAATTTTTCCTTATTTCAAGAAGGGTTGGAGAGGACAGATTTGTCAAAAATAGAACATGTGTAGCAGATATTAATTAAAGAATATTCTTCCTCAAGTTAAAACAATGAAATTAAAATGGAAATCAATACACATGAAAACTTTGCCAGGTTAAAATCAAGATTCTGTATTTCTGTACAATTTTGCTCCCATTGAAAGTGATTCAGTTAAAATTTATTCCTTGTGTTCTTTAACATACACTTTAAAAGTTAAACTTTAAAACACTCAATGCTGCAAAAGTAACTACATGTAAGGCCTATTGTCCTTGATTTTTTTTCCCCTGAATATCTCAAGACTATTTTACTAGAACTGATCCCTATGTCTCTCTATTATACTATGAATAAATCATATGAGGTTTTCACACCAGTACAAGCTCTATAAGGCACTTCAAAACATGCCAAGTGCTTGACCATTTCCCCCATCTCTGTACTGCCTATTGAAACACAAGATTTACATAGAAGTCAATTTTCAAAATCCAGCTACCTTGCAATTCAGACACTAGGATCTATTTTAAGAAAAGTTTGGAGATGGATAAAAGTAAAAATATAGAATTGATTTTGATACTATCCATATTACAAGAGAGGGGACTAATAGCAAATCAAATTAGCCTAGAAAATATTGCAAATTAGTTGTCAAGATACGTCAATTTATAAGCAACAAAATTTTCCAGAAGATATTGTATACGTTTCTTAACTGGCGTCCATTAATAAGATACTAACGCAGTGGTATTACATTTACTTCTAGACTGGCAAACGTCAAAACAAATCACAGATTTGTTACAAATTACAAATGCTTTGTAATCCTAAAGAAACATAATACAAAATTATTTTATTCATTTAAGGAACAAGGAAACTGCCAAAGAAATTGAAAATAACTTCCCTAAGTCAACTAGTAGTCCATTCCCCATAACAGGAATCAAGAACCATCTCAGGTAAGTTTCCATCATGTAAATTACACAGTCAACACAATGCTGCAGTGTCAAAGAAGAAAGGCCTGTTCTGACAGCATTTTTTATAACAAACATCCTGGAACCAATAATTTTCCTCTTTAGCTATCTTTCAGACAGGAACAGCATACCCAAATGCAAAGTTCAGCTTCTTCTACAGACTTTAGCAGTCTTTGATTGCTGATGCACACACTCTGCTCATTATAAATTAAAATAGGGAGGCAGATTTCTACCTGAAGAAGCATGTCTGTCAAATGTGTGGTTAGCATGGTGTTTTTCATAAAATTCTGCTATGGATGGCTAACATGCTGATTAATGGATTTTAAGAACGAGTTTGCAGTTTTGAAGGATAAGTACTCTTTCCAATTTAGCATTCAAAAAATTATAGAGATTTTTTCATCCTACAAATACATGCACATTCATTTAGAGTTGGTGTATTAATATATTAATAAATGACAACTGCTACAGAAGGTAGTCTAGCATTAAATTAAATAAATTTCATGACCCACTCACTCAAAATGTATTATCTTTTATATATATTATGCGTATAAATATAGTGGCACATAAATGACAGTCTTAAAGTCCCATGCAAAACCAAAAGCCTATTTGTCCGATCGTTAAAATAACCTTGAATTATTTAAGGAAACTTACTGTTTGATAACATTAGACTATTCTATAATTATTCTATCAGTTAAAATTCTTTTTTAAAAAAGAGCAAAGACTGCTCAACTATCCATCTGAAATTATCTGCAAAGGATACTTTATTGCAGGTTACAAGAACAATAAGAGAAAACAAATATTGATGGCAATCTTTATGATGTTCCTTGCCCTAGGAAAGTAATAATTATGTACTCCAAGCTTTAAATTTTTTTTAAATTGCTTTTTTTCCTACAGGTCTTAAATTATGAAGATTCTACAAACTGCCCAGTATATACTCATTATTGAAGCTCTATTTATGGTCTAATAGAAATCTCACATGTAATCTTATTACATCTTTTAGCCACCATGGACTGGAAAAAGAGGATTATTCTTTCTGAAGCAGGCTACCTGGTTTTGGAGAGTGTTATCGGTTCCTAACCAGCCCTTCTCTTAGATAATGTGTCTCCAGGTGTTTCAATCTGTTCTTGTTAATTAAGTTTTCCAGAGTTTTCTGGAGTTCTAATCTTCTTAATGTGTTTCTCTAGGTTTTTTCACAGATCTCAGCCTTTGCCTAAAGGTCAGTTTCCAGAGCTTATGCTGGGACTTCACCTATGAAGACAGTTATTCCACACTATGTATTTCTAGAACTCTTTATTGATAAATGTAAGTTTTAAATGTATATAGGCTAAATTAAATATTTGTTACTGTATTCATAAACACATAAAACATATAAGAACATATTTTTCTTTTAATTTTTAGTTAACCGCATAAGATTGTTTGATCTATGGTAACCTCACATGAAATGACACTTTCTATCTCTTTTAATAGTAAGCTGATAATAGCTATTCTTTCAGTAAGATTACCTGAATGAATTTCATCTTTCTTGTGAAACTTCCACTTAGCCCTCCATGCTTCCCAACCTGCCTTGTGGAAACATCATACAGGACAATGACAGAAGTCTTAGTTGGGTAATTATACTGACATATATATTTTCTTCCTCGGTAAGTTTTGTTAGCCTGCTCTAGAAGGAAATGAAATTGTTTTTATATTATATGGCTAGAATAAATTCAAGTTGGCTGTTTCACTTCTACCTTTTTCCTCCATATGTGCAAATACAATTTACCTCTCCTCGTGTTTTCCTGAAAACTGAAGTTATTGTTGCATGTCTATAATTCTTCACCTGTTTCTTCTGAAAGCCTGAAAATATATTCAACATTTTCAGTCTTCTGGAACCTGGTCTGTTCTCTGCATGTTCTCAAAGATAAGTGTTAATGAATGCATAAATATGTCAAATACTTCAAAAAGCCAAATTTTTTTTTTCAAGTAGTCTTCAACTCTTCCCTACCCACTGCACCCTGAATTCTTATTCATACTTATCTCATACAGCGACCCTTGCAGCTGACTTTTAGGAGGACAAAGATACTGAACGATTATGCTTTCTCATCGTTATTTATTAACAGTGTTTTGATTAATTCTAGAATTAAAATTCTACTTAGTTTTTCTCCTCTTACCAATGCATCTACAGCAATAATTTAATTGCTCTTAAATTATTATGATATTTTTAAACTGGGTTAATCTTACACTTAGTGTTGATTTACCTAATCCTTCAAATGAAAGCCTGAAAATTTTGAGTAACTGTAACAATAGAAAATATTTAAACCATTTTGATAAGAAATCATTGTTTATCCAGAGAACGTTTCAAGACTAAGGAGAAAATAGCCGGCCAAGTGTTTTTCCTCAATTTTAATGATGTCTGTGCTTCAGGCATTTCAAATAAGCCTGCTGAGGAACCATAGAAGAGTGAATCTGAAAGAACTTAGAAAGAAGTACTTTCAAGAACCACTGCTCACGGCTGGAGACTAATTTCTTCTTGCCCACTGTTCCTAAACTGAAAATCAGCTCTTCTTTCTACTGGGAGCATCTCAGTACCTTTTACTGTTTTGAAGCAGGAACAAAGTCTTTGGGAACGCAGAACAGCAAGCCTGCATATTTAATATAATACTGATATTTACTATGAGATCATAGATAGTTAGCTAGCATAACAAATAATATATGATACTCTTCCATAAATAGAGAAAATTCATGATCTGAAAATATTAGCGAATATAACAAAACACACATAAATTGACAAAAAATTGATTTTCCTGAAAGAGCCGTAGTAGCTGAAGTTTCCTACCAGCTATACAGTTTATTACAATAATAAAACCAAATTTTGTTCTTTTCTATTTCTTTCTCTGCAAAAATACAACCTAAAATCATAATGGAAGTTAATTTGAATAATATTCGTGAATGTTCTTTTTCTCGATATTTATGTATTTTATTAATAGTGTAAATTAGAAAATTGTTATGTTACATTCTGAGAAAAGTATGCAGTCACAATAATGGTTCTATTAATTAGGTGTGATTAAAAAAAAAACAACACAAGCAAACATCTAAACAAATATTTCTCTTATGTCTTTTCTAAGACTGCTGTGATGCGTTTACTGACTACATAGAAAATGAGGCAATCAGGTTCTAGTTACACAGAAATGTGTTAAAGAAATATAGCAATTTATTTTTCCAGTACTCTTATATAGAAATAGTGACTCTTCCCCTGTGTAGTCCTTTTAAAAACATATTTCAAAGTATATATATGTAAGTATTTCCTAGGATACTAACATTGTATCATAATACAATTGCAAATAAAATTCTTTAAATATCCTAGATATAAGTTAGAATGCATCCTGTTCTGTGCATCTGTACTTTTTTTTTGGTCATGCACCAAATCATTTTTATTGAACTATCACACACTGATTATTGCAACACACAAAAGAAAATCACTTGACTCTTTCTAAGAACCTTAATAATAATGTGTGTAAAGAGATGGACAAGACAAATGATGGCATATAAACTTGAAGCCTCAGCAATGCAATTTCAACGTGGTGGACTAAGGCAATAAAACCATATTCTAATACAAATTAATCATAATATAGGTAGCCTTCAAACTGGAATGCAAAGGTACAGGCTGAATGACAGGTTTTGGCACTAGCTCAATATAAATGGTACAATTTTTCAGTTGAAAACATCATAATTTAAAAGTATATAAGGCATGGTAATAGTTTAACATTTGCAGAAGGAAATAGCAACATGAAAGGAAAAATCCTCCACATGATTTTTTATTTATATGTTAATTGATGTGTCAAACATTTCTTATCAAGGCAAAGGCAAGGATTAGTTAGTGTTTGTAAATCTGCTTAGAATCAATTCGCTCATCATTCAAAATTGTCAGGTACCACTGTCCTTGCAAATTTATTTACATTCAGTTTTTTCTTCCTAAGTTACAAGTATTTTTAATATTTTGATAAACCAGGGGGAAAATTTCTATCAGTTTGCATTCTCATTGCTAAATTACTTAACTAGGATTTAAAATATGCATGTAAGTGGTTTTAAAAGGACTGTTTCTTCCCTGGACCTTTAAAATTTATTTGGAAATACTGGAGTATAATTTTTTTGTGACACTTCAATATATAGCCATAAAAAACAATATTTCAGTTGGAAAATTATTATGATAATCCCATTAATATGATAAAGTTTAGACATGGTCATATCTTTTAATTAAATCACATTGCAAAGGCTGATCTGAGCTTAGTTAACTATGAGGTACAACTGAAGAAGTTCCCTTGATCAAGCAGTAGATCAAAGAAAGAAAGAAATTTCACTGGCTGTTAAATTACATAAAAGCTGTTTAGATTAAAGAATAGTACCTAATAATCAATTTAATTGTGTTAAGAGTCAGCACCCTGCTGATAATAAAGCTGAGTTATATAGTTAACATGCCCTCCATAAGTTGTATTTACATTTGATTAATTTTATGAAGTTCTGGACACAGATTTGCACTACAGAGACTTGTGGTACAAAGCTAATCTTGATTTTAAATTAATGCTTAGAAAAATCTCTCATTTAAGAATTAAAATAAAGAGGAAGAGGAAAAGCAAATGAAACCAAAAAGACTTCCAACTTATGAAAAGAAGTGTGATATCGAGAAGCAGAACTCCAATATCTTTAACCTGGCTTACCCTACTGTTAACTTAATTTCCATAGTCAAGCATTTTCTTTGAAGAAACAAAACTAAAGTATACACACAAGACTAAAATTCATTTAACAAGTACAATTTTTGCATAGGCATTGACTATGATAATTTTCAATACCAAATTCTTGTTCAAATATAAGCTCTGTATTCTGTTTTATTTAGATTTAGTTCCCGAAGTATTTTAAAATTTCTCTAAGATGGATTTTTTTTTTTTTTTAACTGGCAAAACAGCAGGGAAAACAAAAGAGTTTTGGTTTAGAGCAGAATGGTATATGTAATCCCTTTTTATCCTTTCATGTCTTATCTTCTTATTTTTCAGCAGAAAAAAAGGCATTTGCATGATCAGCCTAGGCCAAAGGATATTTTATTCTTGATATTTAGGATTCCACTCTAAGGAGGTAAGGGATTTTGAGAGTCTCTCTTAGGTCTGCCAGGTACAATGCGACTACATCTTAGTGTGACAGCTTGGCTATATGTTCAGGGAAAAAATTACTTGTGATAAGAACAGGGACCTCACAACCATCTGAAAAATGCATGCACCAGTCATTCCTCTCAAGCCAGTTTTTGATAACCTTCTAGAAACAGAACAGTCACAGTTGCAGCTGCTTCACTTAGTCATGTCATAAGGGAATTTCTCCACCGATCTCCATAAGGGCAAGTTAAGATGACCTCCTCGTTAAGGAAAAATGTGTAAACACTAATTACTGACATATTGTACCCATTTTACTTCTTTCTTTAGAATTCAAGGGTCTTGATTTAGGTGGCTGACATATGGAGACATTCATATCCTCTGTAACTTGCTTTCCGGTGGGGAAAGGAAATATTGCAGACCGACCTTGGCACATGTTTGCTTCAGATTGAGTTCTAACATCATGCTGGACATTTCTTCATTCAGTCTAAGTACCTCAAGTGATACATGCTATTCAGACTGACTGAAGTTGTCATGTTTGCTGTATTTATTTCCAGGACTTTTGACTATTCTATCATCTGACTGCACCAGAGTAATCACAAATGTGTTCACGTGTGTCTGTCAATGTAATGGGGTATTCTAACCTCATTGCAAACAATCCCTCCAAGGTTTGAAAATCAAGTCATCCTTTCTACTCACTTGTTTAGAATCTACCAAATGCCTGTAAGCATTATCTGTCTGACTGTGAGTCATGCAGAATAAGTTTAAAGAATTATAATTAATATGCATTGACAACACGCATGCATTCTATATATCAGAGGTGCAAGGAAGATTTGTACATGAATAATTATCTTACAGCTTTGCATGACATCCAAGAAAATCTTCTTACATAATGCATAAAATAAGTGGGTTTTAGATAAGTGAGTGTAGTGGACTCTCTTTTCATGTCTTTTGGAGGGTTTTTAAACATTATTTTAGTGTAAAGGGTCTTTAAAATTGAATATAGCATCATCAAAAATAACTAGGAACTTCAGCAAGAGTTCTTAAGAGCATCTTTTTTCAATATCTAGCAGATTATACGCAAATCTTTCTTCAAAGTTTGCTTGCTCCTGAACTCAAGAGCACAGGCTTTGACTAGTGGTGGAGAGAAATTTGAATGAGGGAAAAGTTTAACTCCTATTTTGAATTAATTCTTATTTACCTTTCAAATTCTGATAACAGATGAAAATTGAATGGCATGCAATAAATTGTACATTTCTTAACTTAGGCTACTTCTTTTAATTTTGTAAGAGTTGATTTGTTATCAAAGAGTGAATTAATAATTAGTCATCTTGCTATCAGTTTTCTGCAGTCTTTCCACATCACACTTCCTATTTACTTAGCTTTGTTTTATATGATAATGTCAATCTTCCTAAAATATCTACTAGAGTGGAAATTTCCGTTTTAGGAAACTACTGTGTCTTCATAACCCCTATAAAAACTGTACTGTGTAATGTTGATTGGCACGAAAATAATTTACTTTTTAAACTTTTTTTTTAACTGGTTTATTTCCCAGATCTATTTGGTTTTTGCCTTTCCTGATTCTGTATTGACCACTAAAATATAATTGATCTTCTGCCTCCAAATTCCCGCTGTTTGATAAGCTCTGTTATGATTCAACATAATCTATTTCTCACTGATGTTGAAAAACATAATAAGGTCACAGCAGGGAAGATTTAACTTCATTAAAACATTATTATTATAAAAAATAAAATGATCTAAAGTAAATTGGTTCTGTCCTTGTGGTACAGTTTGAATATATCCACATTAATCTGAGCATATAAAGCAGCAATAAATTTGCTAGTCCTAGTACATTACAAATGATTCTCCTTATCTTTCATTTCCCTATGGGAGCCTTTAGTGTCAGATGAACTTTCCAGGTGATATCTACCTTTGTTGGATAAAAAGATATGAAATTTCTCTGGAAAAACCAGAAAATGCATTCAATAGAAATGTTTATTTCTAAATTGTTTTTATTTTGCCTGTGTCTCACTAATGTACATGACAGGCTTATTTAAAAGAAATCAGCAAACAAGGAAATTAATTTAAATTTTGACTCTCTCAGACTTTCATTTACCATCAAAACCTGTAAGAAAAGGACTGTGCATAGGATTGAAGATAGTCAGTGGTTGTTCTATTAATCTAGTTTAACTGATACTAAAATCTGACAGAACAAATTACAAGTTGCAGCCAGAAAGCCTTATCAATTCATTACTACTTTCAAGGTTCTCCCTTCTCTTTCTCTTTGCCTTCAGCTGCTGACAAAGGATATGCTTTTGCAGTTCAATTTTTCAGTTTATTTTTGACTGCTTTTAATTAAATTTGATGGCCTGCTTCTGCACCAGGGAAGTTATTGGAATTGCACAGCATTTTGCTGTTATAATGATGGCTCCCTTGATGTCTGTTCATTATTAACTGCTTTTCAAAATGCTTCTCTCAACTCTCATTTTATAAATATTTAAATAACTGTGAATTTCTATAACATAAATATCTGGGCTTTAGCGATAGGAATTCTATTGCCTATTTAATATGCTTTACATAGTAATATGATTTTTAAATAAAGTTATACATTATAATGTTAATTGGGAAAATGTTGTCCGTAAATCATCTTGTAAGTGTCAGCAGAAATTGTAGTCATATTTCAAAGCAGCAGTAATCAATGACTTAGTCAGTAGTTTGTGAACTATTGCTTATGTGACTATAATTTTCATGCATTTTAATTATTTAGAGCAACAAAAAAATAAGTAAATAATATAAAACAAAACAGAGCGTTTACGATTTTTTCACTACAAGCGGTACTACAAGCTTGGGATTAGCTTCAACATCTTAGGAAACAGATTTCCATTTTAGTACAAATTTACCAGGAAAAAAGGATAGAGCAAAGAAAAGGAAAGTTTTTTTCATTACCATAACTTTGAGTAATGTGAAACAAAAGACTGTTTACAACTACAGCCCTTAAAATCCTGCAACAGGCAGGACTTCATTCTTGAAACACAGTACTCCTTTTTATTGTTTAATGGGTCAGCTAGTTGTCCCATCTTCCATGGGCAGGGAGCCATTAAGAAATATAATGCTCTTTCAAATATTAACAGAATTTGAACATCCTTTTTGAGCTGAAAAGTTCTTTGTTCTGCAACGAGTCACACTGTCTCCAGTGAAAATCCTCTCACAGGAGGGATGCCTTCATTATGAGTAATATGGGCAAAATGTGGCACAGCACTGCTCAGTAGTGAGCAAACTTTCTCCATGTAATACAAAATGGAAAATAAGACGTAGCTTTGTAGTTCTAGGAGCTTAGAATTATTTTAGGACATTTATTTCCTAGAAAACAGAACATTTAAATCTTTGCTAAAAGGCCTATCTTCCTATTTTCCACTCTTCCTCATTACTTTTTGTATCACAGTTTTTAATTTTTTTTCTGTTTTCTTTCGTATGGGCTCAAATTTATACTGCCTTCAGTTTTAGAGATTACCTGCTGCTGCTAGTTCCTCACCTATTGTTTTCACTCATTTAAAAGAGTGTTTGAAGGTTTTCTACCTTTATGTAAACGAAACAGTATCATACATAAAAGGTAGAAATTCTTATTGGTTACAACTATGCTTTACATAATCAAAGTATATACGTAGGCTGGCCTTCTACAGTAATTCTGATGTAGTCTTTCTGTATAAACACACTAAAGTAATTTAAAATACTACAACAATGGTAAATTCAAAGTGCACTTAATACCCCTACAGACATTCAGAAATCAAATGGCTAAAGTTTGTTTAAAATTTATTTACTTTGTTGCTTAATGTAACTACACTGGATGCATTCACATGACAACTGAAACTAAAAGGCACAGAAATTCTTCTGCATGACAGTTGAAAATGGTAGTAATATAGTTACAATACTGCAAGTGAAGAAGCTACTTTTCCATGAAGGTAACAAAGCCAGGTGTATCCATATTTGGCTTAATTGTGACAGGTATGATCAATCTGTCCTTAAAGACCTTTGTCCGGGTTAATAATCTATACATATCTCAAATATCCTTTACATTCTGCTTATTCAAAACTTTGGAATAAGTTTCAAATGAATCAGTTGTCCTCTGTGTTTCACCTCTTCCTAAATCTTGATAATTCCTGATATACTAGGAGCAAAAGATGTGACATCTGTAATTTACTCATGTTAATATAGTCCCTTCAATTTGTCAGCAGGTGGTATCCCATCTGTCATACACACATCCTCCAGAAATGTCATAATACTGCTGGAAATCTGTCCATCATGATCCAGCTGTCCATTAGGACAGGAAGAATGCCAGTGTTCTGTCCCCGTTGATTCTCCTGACCTCTACAAGATCTACCTTAAACACTTCAAAGAAAATACAAGTTGAAGAATTTCCTGTTCGTCAGTTACATCTACCCAGGACAGCATCTCTTCTATGTTTAGCCATATTTAATGGAAGCATAATTTTTTCCAGGTGCTCTCCACTAAAATAAAGGAAATTGGTTTTAAAGTAACAATTACATACCATCAGAAAATCTTCTTAATTATTTTATCAACTATTTTGTGTGAATATCTGCTATTTTTCCAGTTAGCAGTGTGCAACCTTTCTAGTCAGACAGGAGACAGACATTGTTACAGTTGTAAAAGCACACAGAGTCTAAGCTGAATTCACATGCATGGTGGTTCCAGGCCATGTGCCCTGAGCAGCCCTGAGCAGCAGAGGAGAGTAGCTGGAGTGAAGAGAGAAAAAACTGTAATTTCAGTCTGAAGAGCTGGTTACAGATAGTGAAGCCAAAATGTGTGAAAGGAGATGCAATCTATGAATCTATTACGCAATTATCACTCCTCAGTCTTCTCTTTGCTGAATGAGCACCCACATTTGGCATTCTAAGTTAATGACTGTGTATCTGTCTAAGAACTATATTGTGGTCCACTGCAAACTAAAAGTTCAGTTTGCATGTGCTCTTTCAGCGATGATACAGTAGGTTAACACTGAAGTGATCTGCCCAAAAAGGACTGAGTTTCATGGGGAAACCTGAAACACATCAGGTCTGGAACACGTTTCACACAGATTTTAGAAGAGACCTCCAAAGATAAGATTAAAAAAAACAGATGCATTAGCTGCCCTCTTGGAAAATTGCTCAATTTTTCACAACCTCACTAAAAATGTTAAGATGGAGAGATCAGGTGTTGTATTTACTGCTAATATGCTTTGGAGATTAAAGTTTTAAACATTATTTTTGCTATAATAAGCAAAGATGTGTTTGTGTACATGTAGGCTGCTTGACAATCTGACTGGCACTATTTGAATGCTAATGATTTACAGAGAACAGTAAGCTAGATTTAAACTGCTTTAAAAAAAAAGGACACACATCCTCAAACTACAATGGTTTGTGAGGTTCCAACTGACCACAGATAAAATCTAGAGGGGTTTTTTTTGTAAAATAGCTGCTTGTAGGTCTGATTTACCGTGGTAACAATTAATTAAGAATTTCTTTCCTATGAGTTACTGCAAATCTTTCCAAGTGAAGGAGCCAGACTTTTCTTTAGAAATAATTAAGTCAGCAGCTAAACTGCTGATATATTCACATATGAAAATAAGAATCAATATCAGAAAGGAAAGAAATAAGAAACCTAATATCTTTCAGAGGAGGTCACTTTTAGTTATCTATTTATTTTAGAGTTTAAGTCTAAAGGAGATGGAGGAAGATGAGATATAGAGACAGGAATGTTTCTTCTTTTTTTATGTTCTAGAAAATCCAAACCATTTTGCTACAATTAGTATGTATTTTATTCCAATATATTCAGGTGAAAACAACACCATTTTTATGACTGCTTCTACATTGAGAGGAAATAAACTAGCAACTTTTTATGTTTAAACATTTACTTCTAGATTTGAGTAAAGCACATTGCATAAAAGCTAAAGAAGAGAATATGCAAAATATAAAACCTAATAAAAACCAGAGATTTTCAGAGATAAGGGAAGGTGTCACTTCCTTTCATAGTAAATGTGGCTATGTCAGCAAAGTAAAATATTGGAAAATGCTTTAAAGGAGTGAGTTTTACTATTTGTATCAGTTCCGACATTTTGAAGTCTCACATGTAAGCAATTAAGGTAAGAGATAGTGCTTATTTAATGAGTAGCTAAATTTTATGATAGATTGTTTTGTACTAAGTCCTGTTCTGCAGTATCCACAAATCAGATAGATAACACTGGCAGAATTGAGAAGACTATTTCTTTCTCGTAATGACAATATATCAGTCTTTAGTACTAGGACAAGTACTTACATACTGAACAATGCTCATTGCAGTAAATAAAAACTTCACTACTTCCAGTAGCAGACCACAGGTATGCTCATTTTGCAAACTTTCATAAATTAAGTTCATCAATCTCACTTTGTCTGAAATAGCCTTCAGCTGCTCAAAGTTGTGTTTAACTTGTTTAGGTATAATCTTTTCTCCTGACTTGCCTATCTCTGATTTGTTTTAGTTGGAGGTTTTGGTTTGTTGAGTTTTTTTTATGGTTTTTGGTTGGTTGATTGCATTGTGATTTTTGTCTCTTTGTGTGTGTATGTGGATGGGGTTGTTTGTTTTCTGTTTTTTTGGTGTATAACCATAATTTTCATAAATAGAGTTTAATAACAAATATGTAAAGTCTGTAACATCTGATTTTCATAATGATTTGGTCAAGAGGGCATGCTGGCATGAAAACAGAGGCTTTGAAAATGGGGTGCATAAGGGAGTGTAGAGGAGCAAAGAGAGTAAATGACAAGAAAAGTGGTTCAGATGGTACTGGAGACTCTATGGTTATAAAGAGCGTATCAAGCTTTGGATAAAGAGAATTTGATTCTTATGGAGCACTTTAAGAACCCAGACATTTGTGGGAAGGAGAACACAGCAGCTCACATGAAATCCAGCGAGTTCCTGGAACGGGTAAAGGACTGTTTCCTCATAAAAATGTTAGAAGTATCAAAAATGAATGAGGCACCAGCTGGACTTGTTCACAAACCAAGAAAACCTGCTATGCAATTATCTTTGTTAGTCATAGCCTTAGCTGCAGTGATCACAATATTGTGAAGCTTGGGATTGAGTGGAGCACACAAGATTGGTACTAAGACAAAGATTTTAGAAAAGCAAACATCCTCAGAGCACAGCTGGGAAGTATTCTGTAGAAGGCTCCCTGGAGGAAAAAGGAGCTGGCAAATGCTGAGAGTTTTTCAAGAATGCACTTCTGGAAGCTAAAACCAGTTAATCTCCTTTAAAGATAAGGGAAGTAGGCAAAGCAGAGATCCCCTTGGCTTAACTAAAACTTTTGAGTCTGATCAGAACCAAAAGAGAAGCATACCAAAAATGTCAAAACAGGTGAAGACACATTGAGAAACACAAGAGCATTTCCAAGATGCGCAGAGATGCAGTTACAAAAGCAAAAACTCGGCTAAAACTAGTATTGACCAGAGATGTCAAAAATTAAAAGTAACTGTTCAATGACAAGCAGAAACAGAAGAAAAATATCATCCTTCTGTTAAGAGAGGTAAATCAGTCACCAAAAATGTTGAAAAGGGAGAGGTTCTCAACATTTCATTCACGTGTCTGCACCAGCACTGCCAGATCCTGGGAGCAAAAGTCCAGGCTGAAACAAACACAAGCCCACCTTCACTAAAGGAAGAGTTGGTGAGTAAATTTTACAGCAAGTTCACACCTACCAATTGATGACAACATTCACCCAGGAAAATTTTAAGAGTAACTACAAAGAAGTTGGAGACTCCAGTTTTAGAAGGAGTCATTTGGAAAAGCTGAGGGGTAGTAGGTGCAAGTTACTTCCAGGGACAATCTGGTTATACGCAAGACAAAAATTTTTTCAGAACAGTCAGGTTTCTTAATAATCTCTCCAGGGAAATGGTAGATCCCACATGTTGGACATTTAAAATTCAGATGGACAGGGTGCTACTTGATCTTGTCTAGACTATGCTTTTCACAAGAAATTTGGACCAGATGATCCTTGAGATCCCCTTCTAATCTGGGGTTTTATAATTCTATGATGATTATGGAGACATATCCTCTAATAATATATATTTTGTTTATTCTTTAGACCAGAATGAATGGATACATTAGTTGGAAGGGATCTACAAACATGTACTCCAATTGTTTAGCCACTTCAAGGCTGCTCCAAAGTCGAAGCCCATTGATAAGGGTATTTTCCAAGAGCCTCTTAAATACTGGCAAAACATCAACCACCACTCTAGGAAAACTTTCCAGGCTTTGACCACCCTGTAGATAAAAAAGTGCTTCCTAATATGCAGTCTGAAATTCCCTGGTCACAATTTTGAACTATCTCCACTTGTCTTATCCCTGGATCCCAGAGAAAAGAGTCAACACCTCCATCTCCAATTCTCCTCAGGAATCTGCAGAGAGAAATGAGGTCAACTCTCAGTCTCTTTTTCTCCAAATGGGACAAGCCCAAACTAGACTTAGCCATTCTTCACAGGACAAGTTTTCCAGCTTTTTCATGAGCTTTGTTGCCATCCTCTGCATATACTCAAAGATCTTAAAATTCTTTTTAAATTGTGGGACCCAGGACTACTCCAACCTATACAGATCCCTCTGCAAGGAAGAGTCAACAGCACCTCTCTGTTTGGTGTCATCAGCAAACTTACTTTCTTTCCTTCTGCATAATAATAAGGTCTGAACCAGCAATAGTATTTTAGTTCTACTTTCAAGATTTCAATTATACTGATACGGTTTTTTTTGAGTTTTTTTGCATATAGAAGTGTTACTTTTTCACTCTTAATAAGATTTTGTCACCTTAGCACACAAACAAAAAGACTGTATAGTCACATGTAGAAGTTGTGTACATATTGGGGTATCCTCCAAATTTCTAAGAAGTTTTTAGAGGGAATATATACAAAGATATATCTAGAGGCAAATCACCTTGCAAAATGTGGCAATCTGCTAGAAATTGAAGCAAAATACAGTCTTGTGAAGAATTACTCTGATTGTTAATGAAAGAAGCAATACTTTATCTTGAGTAAAAGCTGTAAAAAAAAAAAAAAGGACATAACAAGATATTTTATCCAAGCCTCACCTAGGATACAACTAAACAGTTTTAGATTCAACTTTAATGTTCAACCCGTGACAAATAACTTTGCATGAAAATAGTCAGCTTGAATGCCTGCACAAAGTTCTACTGAGATCAACTTAGCAAGAACAGATAGTATCTGCCCTAATTCATATCACAAGCACACCCCATCCCAGAACTCAGTCAAGTATATTACCTGACTTAAAAGATATATAAAAATTCATATGATAAGGTGTGTGTATCATGTGAAATACAGATGTATGACAAGTTTCTCATAACATCAGTCTGTACAATATGATAAAAAAAACCAGTATTCCCATTTCTATAAATAGTTTCAAAAAAATTTTGCCCTTTTTAAATAAAAATATTTGTTTGTGAAAGTGAAATTGACTACTTGTTTTCTGTATTACTGACAGCTCTGCACAAAGGGCAGTTTCAATTCCAAGATCCTAACACAGGATCTGGAAAAGTATCTCCCTGGACTTCCATGTATTTCCTATATTATGGTGGGAAAATTAATTCCTTTTTCCTCACCTGAATTTCACATTTGCATAAAAAGCAGAGTAGTTTCACTCTACAGGAATTATGAAAATAGATGATGTCAGGTTTCCACATGAAATGATACTCATTATTATTCACATGCCATCCCTGTTTGGTCTGCACTTGGATTGCTTCATTTATAGAATAGTTTGTATGTGTATTGCACATAGAGTGCATTAACCATCAGCAAATTCTGCATTTATAAATATGCAAAAGTACTTAAAATTCTATATTTGTAGATGTTCTTGTTTCAAAGTCTTTTAAGAATATGTTATTTACATAAACATTCTACTTTTCAGAAGATACAATTAAACTTATGCAAAATGCTGTCAAGTCTTAATTTTATTATAATAATAGGCCTTATTTTAAGAACTGCAGTCAGAATTTTCATCATGCTTAAAGGGAATCAGTTTCCTCTTTTATGTATATATAACTTTTAAACTCGTTATTGAGGAACAAATAGAAAACAGAACTTCTTACAGACAATACTATGTACACAAGAGCTCCAAAACTGGTAAGTAGAACTGTTTCCCCTACTCACTACCTACCAGCCTATTCAAAACACAAAAAAAGAGAGATACAGAAGATAAGCTTTCTTCTTGCCCTTATTTATGACTTGAATCACTCCAGAGAAATGTCATCAGTATATACGCTGTTTGTCTTTTCCCGTGTCTAAGGGAACTGCAAATTGAATGTCTCTACATTCTATTATCTTCACATATATAAATGGTACAATAATAAGAGATTACAAGATTAAGAGACAAATCACAACCAATTAGACCTTGTCAAATTTTGCCATCACACAGGAAAGCTGATAAAATGTTAACCTTGACCTTCAGCATGTATTAAAATCAGGGACTATCAGCTGATAATCAGATAAGTGCTCTCTGTGGAAAGAATAGAAGACCTCGTCCAGTGAGGGTACTAAAAGCTTGTGAAAATTTGATCCTGATGTTATCCAGATGAAAAGTGTTAACCTTTCGTACACATGAAATCTGAAACCCTGGAACAAGGGTCAAGATAAACAGGTTCCATTTCTGGCCCCATAGCAGACTCCTACTGTCAAATGCTCACTTTGCTGTGACCTTGTTCCCAAATGTACAATGAATACAACAGTATTTCTTTTCCTTGCCTTTTACTCTATCACTGGGACAAGGATGGTCTAGAAAGAGGCTGAGTATTCTGGTGTCAGAGTATTTCAAACTGCTGTAACATGAGCAGCAATAGTCTAAAGCTCTATATCCTTCATTTTTCTGGGTTGCATTTTGTCATTCATATTGTGAGTGTTAAGCTAACTTTATTCATATACACAAATCATATTTTTAATCAAAAATAGTCTATCACTTTAGCTCTTGTACTTTGCTCACTAGAATTACTTGTGAAATATATAACTTAATTGTTCATCTTTCTTTTATGTTCCGGAGTATATAAATATCTTAAACAATTTGGTTATCACAATCTCTTCATTCTGAATTTTTTTCACCAAATGCCAGTTAATATTTGGGAACAAGTTGAATGATACATATTGAATATATATACCAATGTAAAAATGATTCTGGGATGCTTTTAGCTGTGGACTGCTACCATAGGCATTATGTCCCCATTCAAGCCTAAATTTCTTATATTTTCACTTACTCTTCATACTTTGCCTCAAGAAGGTTATATTGAAATACAAAATAAAAGGAGATCCATATGTTATGGTAGAGAGCTATCTCATTATCTCACAGGCTTTCTTGCAATTAATCTCCATTCCCAGACCAGAAAAGTCATGTCTAACTCCATTACATCAATGCCTGTCTCATCCTCTTGTACCCAAAGCCTGCCAGGTGTGATCTCACAGTATGAACAGCAATGCAAAAGCACTTTCCCATATCTGCTGGCTTCATGCTTGCTAATGCAGTCCAGGCTATGAGACTGCTTCTCCTGGGTGTACTGCTGCCCTGGGGACAGCCCAGGGGCTCCAGAGGTCCCAGAGCCACTACTGCAGAGCAGCTCCCCAGCTGGTCAGCATCAGCCTTTACTCTTGCTTCCAAGATGCAGCACTTCACATCCATTTTCATGGGGGGGGGGGTCCTGTCAGATCATTTGTCTCTAACTTCTACTACGTGTATCTCTTCATTTTGGATCTTCAGCAAGCATGATGAGAATGAAATCTGCACCATTATTCAGACTATTGATGAAGAACACTAAACACCATTAGTCTTGGTCATTATCCTAGACAGAAAGTTTTCTGGTCACTAGCTAGGCTTTGTATATAGCTCACAACAGTAAGACCAACAGTCCAGGCCACTGTCACACTGTTGGTTGCTTATCTGGTTCATATATCACCTGTCTGTAACAAAGGTACTAGGAAAACTGCATCAAAGGACTTGATTAAGTCAGGGTGATCAAGTGCAGACATTTTTACCTGTCTACTGTCTTCTCATCGAGGCTATTGCATTGGTTAGGTACGATTTGCACAGACCTGCATTTTTCCAACCTTGTCAAATAATGAATTTGTGATCTAGAACCGTCTCTGTTCTACAGTTCATATAGCAGCTGTTAAAATATAAGATTCTACTTATCTGCCATATGTATTTATTGTGATATTTCTAAATTGACAATTTCAATTTAAAATAAGAAATAAGTAAAATAAAGCTGCTATAAATAACTATGATCTCAAAGGGATGTGGATACCATTCAAATTCCTCATCAGAGCGTTGAGGTTTATTCATCACTTTGTTTATTAACTCTGATGTTTCTGTAATTTTTTCTCACACCTAGAAATATTTTGAGTTTGTGAGTCACATATAATCATGTAGTAAATAGAATGGATGAAATATTCACTAAAAGTTAGTGCATTGGCACAGAACTACTGGTGCTGATTTCACCTTGCATGTGATTGAAGAAATAGGTAACATCCAATATATTTCCACATTGCTTCTGGTTATTATATATGTGTCTAAGAGATAAACCCTTTTTGCTGCTTAAGAACTGGATAAACTTTTGATTTCTTTGTCTGACTTTAGGATATTGAAATACTGGGTAAATAACTTTTTAAAATGTTATTACTCTTTATACCACTAATGATTGATTTGTGCCAGAAAACAGAAGAAAATTGTTCCTAATATTTCACTTTTAACATATCTAAAAAAAAATTTGCTCCATTCACAAGAACTGAAAATGTTAGCAGAAATTAATAAGTTGGCAAATAGAAAAATTATATATATTTCATATATGTACACATATATGTATATCTACCAGTCTCCAAGCTACCTAGACAATGGTCACAAGGTAATTTTACTCTAGCCTAGGTGATTTTACTACTCCCCCTCTGTAAGTATGCATCCTATTCAAGAGTGGCCTTTGACAAAGATATGCCTAAATCATATGGAATGTTGTTTGTTAGTTTCTTCATCTTGTCATTATTTAGATAATGACAAAGAACTACCCTTCTCAAGCTCTCAGGGTTTTCAATGTAAGGTCATGCTAGGATTCATCTTTTTCAGTAGCTACTAGCAAATATGAACACACTTTATTCAATACATTTGAAAACCTGTGAACAGTGCTATCCTATTCTATTCTATTCTATTCTATTCTATTCTATTCTATTCTATTCTATTCTATTCTATTCTATGTAGCAAATACTGTATATGAGTGATAACCTACCTTGGTTTGGCTAGCAGTGGACCAAGAATACAAACATACATTCAAGTTTGTCAGTATTTTTAATATCCAGTAAAGCAATTGATGATCCAAGACAAATTCTGCCACTGAAAAGAATTTAGCTCCTCTGTTAGACTATGTTTATGGAAATATCCCTAAATATATACATTCTGAGCAGTTTTCAAGCTTTTCAGTATTTTAATAATGTGAAAAAATTGTTTGTTTTGCAGTGACATCTACACGTTTTCAGACATGCAACAACTTTACAGTAGCGTCTCTTTTTCTTTCTCTCTGATAAATGAACATATTTTATTGATACTCTGTCTTTCCTGCCTCTTTGTTTCTTCTTCCCTTTCTCTTTTTCACTCTTTTCTTCTTCTTTCAGACTAGTATCATCCAGGTTTCTTAGCAGTTGTTCAAAGAAGAAAACAGATTTTCACTGAGAAATCTTATTGTTAGTGAAAATCGGGGCCGACAAAACATCCTGCCTTTATCTACTCCACAATTTCCGACTAGCTATAAGAAAAGTGGAATTTTTTTGACAACTATCAGGAAAGAAAACAAAACTCTAAGTAGAGCTGAGATACTGGTGCCCATGAATATCAAAAGTCTAAGACTAGAAGGATGAGAGATGCACGTTAATGTGTGTGCATCATACCTGTGTGCGTAATTGTCACGCTGCTGTCACCTTAGCTCTTACCACGTGAAGGACAAACATGTCGACCTCCCTCAGACATAATTTTTGGACCATCAAGGCTTCTTACTAGGTCCTTCACCCACAATTGTCTCCCACAAGAAATGCAGTAAAAAGTAAATTTATTTTATAAATAAATACTAAATATAATAAATAATCTTACTTAGGGTTTTTTTTCCACTAGTTTGTCTTCTACTTTTTATCTACATTTTCTTGATCATTGAGCATTTCCCCTATGTTCATGTTTATATTTATATTTTATAATAATTTTCATTACTTTCGGATAGCACTTTTAATTGTCTAGAAAGGAAGAGGAATCAGAATGAGATGGCATCAAATTTGCAAAATAACATTATGAGCAGGTGAAGTTACATACTGATTTAAAGATGTGCTTAAGAATTGTACAACAAGGGAAATCAAAGTCTTCTACAGTGCCATAGAAAGTGTATTTTTAATTTGTGTTTGTTGCTAGAAACCAGCAGGCTTTGTGAATTTAGCCTGAAATGAATCTCCAAAAATGTGTAAGACATCACGTACTTGGAGTTGAGGCTGATCAGTTCTGTCACAGCTGGTGCCAACATTCTGTCAGTCAAATTCTTAACTCGGTTGTAAAGGGTGAGGAAAACAGTTGCTTTTTGCTCCCACCTGGAATGAAATACATTGTCAGTTACTATTTTTCTTCCCTATGTTCCAAGTGCAATAAGAAATATATTACTTTATCTTAGCCTGTCTCATTAGGGGGTCATCGAAACAATTACACAAAGGATGGAAGCATAAACTATTTTCATTCTTTGAATTTCTCCTTGATTTTGTGATAGGATATACATATAAATAAGTGCTCTAAATAATAATTTATTTAGTGTATATTTATTCATATATATATATGTTTATTTGCATTAGGTATGCACTTTTAAATGTTGTTACGAAAGAAATAAAAATCAGAAAATTTAGCAAGTAGAAGTGGCAAATAGAAGTGTTTCAGAGCAAAGTAGTTTAAAGTAGGTATCTAAATAACAAAGTTTCATTTTTATTTTGCTCTTGAACTGCATTTCGTTTTCCAAGTTTCTTCATCTTATTATGGACGATAGGCTTCAAAATTATTTATAAACCAAAAACTTAAAGAAAAACTCTCTCAATTTTAAATTGCTCTCTATCACCTTTGAAATGAAATCAAGATAAGTCCTAACTGACTAAAAGAGCAACTAAGATAACAAATATACTACAGTATAGTATAGTATGGTATGGTATGGTATGGTATGGTATGGTATAGTATAGTATAGTATAGTATAGTATAGTATAGTATAGTATGGTATAGTATAGTATACTATACTATACTATATTACAGAATACTATACTACAGAATACTATACATCATTCTACAAGAAGATGGGAAAAAGAAGGTACTGAAAAAATCATAGCCAAATCAGTTTGACTTAAGTTCCTGGGAAAAAAATTATAGTATCAGTCTTCATGAAAACTATTTGCAGGCAGAAGAAGGACAAGCAGTAGCAGCATGGCAACAAAGAGATATGTAAAGGGACAGAGATATGCTGAAGATACATGGAAAAACACCATGGGAAAAACTGACATTCATTACACCTAGAATATAAATATTCAATAATTTTGTTGTCTTGTGACCATATGATATGTCTGTCCTTCCAACCAAAAGAAACTAGAACATATTAAAACTCTCAGCTATATAACAGCACTGAATGAACTTCTGCAGCAGGCATAATTTTTCAGAAACTCACTGAGTTAAAACAACTTAATAGTGAGCTTGCATGCAATGGTAATAATATCAAAAAAAATCACAGATGGCTTATAAAATTTGAGATCTTTATCCATCAGCATTCCTTGCTGTGAAAGATATACAGCTTATGAAGAAATGATAGGTTATAAAAAGACTACAAGAAGATGGATTAATGGTATATAGTTAGTTATTCAATGCTGTATATAAATATTGGTTGGAGAGGCACTGCATATCAGACAAATTTATGGCCTTTCATTTAGAGTGTAAGCATTTAGGAGAATTAGACTTTGTCACATACTGACATTATTTTATGAATTAATGTCATTTTATTGAAGGCAAATTGCATATCTTTATTTCATCAGAAAAAAATTATGCTCTTAAAACTTAAAAGAACCTTAAAAAAGCTAAAAAAATATAATTCAGTAATGCTTTTCACTTTTCCTGTCCTCTAATTATTTAAATAATTCATTAGTTCAAAACAATTGAAATAATCCTATAAAATTAATATGCCATTTCCTAGCAGCTGAAAGCTCCTTTTACTATGTTCTAACTCTAATATAAAGAAACAAATTCCTAATCTTAGACATATATATATAATTCCAATAAATAAAAAGTCTACATTATTCCGGAAACACTTTGCAGCTCCAGACTTACACAATTAGTAAACTCATTTAAAACTCATTTAAAATGCTTACATATTTGACCACAAATAACCATCAGTACAGAACCGCAGTAGGGCTTTTTTCCCAACTCCAATAATATTTTTGAATTTCAAAACGTTTATTCACAGGTAGAATTCCAAAAGTGTTTGAAGACTTTGTCAGAAACCCAACAATTTTTCCAAAAGAAAAGTACAGTGAAATATAAGTAGGTGTTGATACTTTTAGACTGTAAGGATAAATTAGTAGAATGTGCAACCGAGAATTAAATCTCTCCAAAGTGTTTCAAAGATAAATCTACTTTGCTGTGTATGTCATCACAAGTTGCACCTTGAAACCAATTAATAATTTAACAGAAATTATTCTAATGGTGAATTTCCAAACAACTCTAGTCTGGAATTCTCCAAGGCAGACGAGTGCAGGAGACCTATGATAATTAACTAATCACTGAATCATTACCAGAGGTTAAGAGGCAAAATCTCTTCTCTTTTGTAACTACTGTCTTGAAATTGAGAAACAAACTTGGGCAGCAGCATCATGAGACTTTCTCGCACACTTCAGCTGCTGTAGGGAAACAAACTGGGTATACATTTTCAATTCCAGTGAAGTAAAAGCTACTTTCCCTCAGAATATCTTTTCCTTGTTAAATTTTAAATTAACATTTATTTCTTTCAATGTATATAATCTTTTCCTATGGCTTTTCTTGGCTTCTCTTCTCCTCTTTTTTCCCAGAACTCAGTTTCCCCTTCCCTTAGTTCCACTTCTACACATTCAGTGTCAGGAAACATATAAACATTTTCAACATCTTCTTGCCAATCAGCCCAGCAGTTGGTTTTTCTCTTTTTTTAATAGGGATGCAGTTGGCACAAAGTTATTTTTGCCTGTATTTTGCACTTGTTATCAGTTGGGAACAGAAGGAAAGATCACTTTGGCTCCTGAATGAAAGCAACAGATAAGCATGATGCTTTGGGCTGTCTGCTACCTCTGTTAGCCACTAACGGAGCATTGTGCATTATTGCCTCTCTCTTCTATGATGTATGCTGAAATTCCCTGCTAGCAAGCCTGAAAAATTTACATTTTGTCAGAAAACAGGCTGAGAAAGCCAGTTGCCAATATATAGTTGACAGTGTTAGAAAAAAGGTTAAGCTTCAGCATTGACGTTTCCATATGTGCTTCTGGCCACAATTAATTCCAATGTACTCAATTCATACCTATAACTCTGCTCCACAAAGACAAAAGCTAGGCATTAAAGAAAAGCTTATGAGGAGGACTAATTTCTTTTACTAGTTCAGTTGATAGAAAAAAATTACAAGAATCTGACACAAAAGCCCTTGTTCAAAGAAATATAGGGTAGAAGATTTCAGATGCTAGATGCCACATGGGACATGGACATTATACCTTGTTTGAAAATTTCTTTTTAAAATCACAAGACATAATATAAATCCTTGCCTCAGAAGTCAAAGAAACAACACACCAAAGAACATTCCCAATGTTTATGTGATACTCGTGATTTCTGAAAAAGGGAAAATAATACACAAGTTATCCTTAGTAGTGTAAATTAGATTAAAAGGCAAATTATTTATTAAAAAAAAAAGACATGATATTATTTTAGCTTCCATAAATACTAGAGAGTTCAATAAGCCTTTCCTTATTTCTTTGGAGAGAAAGGGCAGCTACATGAGATGATGATAAGTTCCTTTTGCAAAAATTAAATCCTTTTTCTATGTCCCTTCATTCACACGTGGGATATGACCCTACATTATACAGTCCGTCTGTTTTAACAAATCATCCATATTTACAGTTACATAAGCATTTCTAACTCTGAAATTTCATTTATTCCACATATTTTACCTGCATTTGTGATTTGCAGATATATTTGTGGGGGGCAGTTCATGTTTCTATTACATTTTGTTATATATATGGAAGCATTATCAAATTAATAGAAAAAACCCCATCAAATTAATAAAGCAATTTTATGAACACATATCTTACATAAAATTTCCATCCCTGAAAGTGATACCCTTTAAGAGTTATTTTTTTCTTTCCCAGTGATGGAATATTTATGCATTTGAGAGCTTAATTTCTCTCTATAGTAAAATATATCAAAATATTTTCCACTGAATAATTTATTACAGACATAATCATACCATTTAGAAACAAAATAAAACAAGCGAAATAAAAGAGATTAAAACCAAAAGTGTTTTCAAATGAAATGAAAACTTAATTTCTGCCAGTACCTGAGCACCACAGTTCTAAGTGTACAATGTAACTTTTTAACTGACAACACTAGCATGCACACAAAAAAAGAACAGGAACATAAATTTATTATCTTTACATGTCATATGAGTTTCAGATTTTTTGCTCATTTTCATTCATTCAGTTTATGATATTTGCATTACAAAACACTGAAATCCATGACAGAATTCCCTATTTTCTCTTTATAAAACTAATCACCATACCTTTCTAAAAACTCTTTATCAGCAACAGTTCATATACCTTTGTACCTTGATTGTCCTTGTGGAAAGAATCATAAAGAACCTGTTCTACCCTATCATTCAAGAGGGAATGGGCTTATTCGTCTCCTGCTGCCCTCAAAGATGTAAGTTCTGCATCATGCTACCTATTTTACTGGCCTCTCAAAACAAATTTTCCAGGCTTTCTTGATCTAGCAAGAAGATTTTCATCAGCTGCAGTATCTTTTAGGTAAGATTGAAAGTCCTTATAATAAGACTACAAGTCCTTATACTACAAGGGATTACATGCTTGAGATAAGAAAAAGCTTCACAAAACTACAGGGGAAATGCAGAGACAGAAAATCTCTACCATATCTTCACAGACTGCAAAGTGTTAACAAATACATTGATACTGACTCCAGAACTTAAAGTGACTGAGATTCTCACATTCTGATTTATGTCAGAAAAGTAATGATTTTTTAAAGAAAATATAAAAACAAACACATCTTCTAAAGCATTGTGGAATTATAAGAGCTAGTTTCTGAGTACAGATTCTATTCCAAATTTGTTCAAAAATTGTAGTAGTTTACTAACTACTTGAAATCATAATCACCTATGAGTTTATAGAGAGACATTTTGATTATGAATTTAAAAATTTTGTCATGATAATGCAATAGTCCTAATTATAAATGTTTTTTCCTGTTGTGGCAAGATATTGGGGAGGAGAGCTGCAGGGGTGGTTTCTGTGAAAGCGGGGACTTTCACAACACGAGACAGAGAAAGTTCCAGGCAGCTCCAAAATGGATACACTGCAGGACACAGCTTAATGCATCAACAAAGATGATTCTGCTTCTCTGATAACATATCTCGGAAACGGCAACATATACCATGTAGCAGCTATGAGAGACTGGAATGAGAAAAAATGTGAAACAAACAACTTACAGATGCTAAGATCGGGGGAGGAGGAAGAAATATGTGCTCCCAACACTGGATTAAAGATTCCTCTGCAGCCCATGGAAGACCATGTTGGAGAAGATATCAACAATGTAGGCCACAGATGTCTCCACACTACAGAAAAACATGCCCTAATGGAAGCTGTGGATTGTGGAAAGTCAACACAGGAGAATGTGAAGAGGAGTCCAAGTGGCAGCATATCTTCTCACAAGACCTACAGCCCATGGGGAACTCATGTTGGAGCAGTCTGTTCCTGAAGGACTGCACTCCATGGAAATGACCCATACTGGAGCTGTATTATAAATACAGGATATTAGGTAAAGTGAACTACTTATATTTCCTTAAGGTTCATTGTGTTCTTATCAAATTAGAAGTATAAAGGAATTCTTTTATTCAACTTCGCAGTTATAGTGTTTGCTAAAATGGTACAGATTTTCCAAATTGTTTATTTTTATCTTAAATGCATAATCATTAATCTGGATTTCATTGTTTTATTTTTTTTATGTAATTTTAACCAGGTCATTTTCTAGTGTGGTATAATTCTGTCCCCATAAAGAGTGCAGAGACATTAGCAGATGACAAGAATTTTCAATCTAATTTACTCTTCCTGTTCTGGTAAGGAGAGGAAGTGAGTGGGTGGCTGGGTGGAGATATGGCAGTAGTCCAAGGTCAACCACAACAACTGTCAGACTTTTGATCTGAGTACTGCCAGCTGGTAACTTCCCTTTCTTAGAGTACATAGGGGTAATGATTGTATTCATTTCTCCCTGAGTAGGTCATGACATCAAGGGAGGCCATATGTGCTCTTCTCCAGGTTTTAAATATTTAAAGGATTTTATTATCTGAAATATACACAGATAATTCAACTGAGCTAAGTTTTGTCACTTCTTGTCAAGAAGTGATTTATTCTGATCATAAAATTTAGAAGCTGAAAAGATAATTTTCAAATTATGTCATTTCAAGACCTCCATCTACTCATTTTGCTGTAAAGAAAATTAAAAAGTTGACAAAAATCTCCCAAGCTCCCCATCTGACTTATCATGGAAAATTTGCTATTTGAATAAAAATCTGGTGAGCAGCATGACCTTGATTATATCAGTAGATAAAAGTATATTTTAAACGTCTTTTTATCTATCTTTTCTTCCACTCTATAGTTGCAGCTATAGCCTCTGATTCTTTAGAGGAAGAGTTGAAATAATATATCTAACCAATTACTCATCAAGACAATGTACTCCTTCACTTTGCTGATGACTAGCTAAAGCTTTGAAGCATGAAATTTGATTTTGTTACTGGTTTAATGTATAGACGGAAGTACAAAGAACATTAAAATGTCAATGTATTAAATTTTGTTTCCCCTGTAGTCTTGAAAGATGATGATGATGATGAGCAGGAGGAGGAGGAGGAAGAGGAGGAGGAAGAAAATGGGGAATTGGAGATGTAAATATGTCACAGTCCAAATGGACCAAAGCAGTCCTATAGTTACTAAGACTATGCATAGAGGTTATAAAATTTTCTGGAGTGAAGTACATCTTTAAATAGTTGTGTTATCAAAGGATTGAAAGTTGCATTACTCTGTTAATATTTAAATATCTCAACTAGAACATTTATTTCTAATTCTAATACATGTCTAAAAGTTGGGTCTCAATAACAGGTTTTATGTCATCATTTTGTCTTCAAAGCTAAACAGCTGTCCTCTCCTTTTGATGACAGTAGTGTGCATATACATATATATTCATATGGAATTCATCCCTCAATCATCTCTCTGATTAAGCTAGACAACTTAATCTTCAGAGGTATTGAATTTTAAGGGTCGCTTCATTCTATTTTAAGAATGAAAGCTCTGTCTTCCACGCCTGGCAAACAGATCTGTCCTTAAAACTCATGGCTAAGTGAATAATCATCATTCATGTATGCTGCAGTTTGGTATTTCTTAAATAAATTGTCCTGTTTTTTAATATGGAGGCATGGAGAAATTAATGCATATGGCAGGAAAATGACAGAAAAGACTGGAAACTGATAGCTACTAAAATAAAATTCAGTTCTACTTCATTTTGATACTACAGACCCTTATTATTACAATCATAATGGCGACCAAACTGCTTATAAACACTTTTCAGGGTAAGAAGGAGAAATCCAGAAATTTCTCTGCCAATCTTAAACTGTAACCCTATATCCATATTTGGAATTTATAAGCAATGAAATCTGTGAAAAATACAATAGATAAGGTAGCTGCAGAGACCACAAACATTTCCAAATGAGAGCAAGAAGGAAAAAAAGAGAAACTTTACACAGAGTTTCAGTTTTCAGATCTAAGTAAATCCCTACTTAGATCACACTTATTTTCTAATGTGATTAACTAATTAATTAATTAGTAATTAAAAGTGATTTTTTAATGTGAGTTAATTCCAGAGGTGAAAAAGATGATATAGTAGTGCACTTGGAGGAACTGGTTGTCTTCTGATGTGCTGGTATGTCGTATCATGACATGAGACAAGGACTGGTGGTGATGAATTCTCAGACAAAACTTACTGTAAATGCTTTTTTTATCACAAAGCCATAGAATAATGAATAATTTAGGCAGGAAGGGAACATTAGAGTGATTCTTCTAGTCTAGTTCTCTACTTAAAGTAGAGACAAACGTGATTGGATTGCATGTTGTCAAGTTTGGAATGGAGGCAATAAAAACAAGGAACTCCATGGAATCTAGTTCTCCGTGTCTAATTACCAGAAAAGTCATGTATTTAGTAGGGTTTCTTTGATACTTCTAGAAGCTGTAAACCCTAGCAAACACAGTTTAAAAAGGGAGAGAGAGATAGCATTAAACTTCAAATAACTATTAAATTTTGAAATCTAAATTTTTTCTGTTTAAAGATGAAAGTTACACCTTTGATTAAAAATGGAATAACACACTACCTCTCTTGTAAACAGGATCATGTTTTCTATTATTTCTGCTACTAAATACAACACATGCTCTTTTTGTTCTATATCTACATGTGTGAGAAAAAAAGGATATGTGTGGTATGTGGTACATGAATATGTGGTTCTTCTGAGGCATATATAAAATCCAAGAAGGAAGGAATTTAAAGTGAGGAATAATAACATATATGCATGTATATAAAATTTTATCTATTACTATATCAGCAATATTAATTAAAGATTTTGTTTAAGAAGACTAACAGACATTGACAGAGAATAATGTAGCAATTGTAAGCCAAATAAGATGACTAAAAAGTTCATCTCAGAAAATATCCCTGATGACTTCTTTTGACATCTTTTCTACTTAATAATTTTTCTGTTTAGTCCTAAAAAGCAGTCAGCTGATACACATATCCAAATGTTCTGGCAGTCGATGTTATCTAAAATGTTGTTGCATATGTTGAAGATAGATACTTCAGATAACCAACTTTTTTTTAAAAATATATATTTTATGATCTAAATGAAAATATAGCTCATAAAACTGGCAAATTTTCAGAAATTCGAGTGATAATGATGATGATGATATAAAGCATCAGACCTTGACCTGATGAAACTCATAGAGCTGCAGCTCCAAAATATTTGGCAATCATTTCTTGGCTTCTAGATGTTTGTTAAAGCAAGATAAAATCACCCTGAGTCAAGGCAAATCCAGCAGATCCTAAAACTCTGTACTGTTGAATTGATCTAAAACTTTCTGTCAGTCAACACTGGCAAAAATACTACTTACTGGGTTTTGGGATTTGAAGAAAAAATATTTTAGGCTTTGGAAGTTCTAAATTCTTACATTTTTTATTATTATTGATTTATTAATTATTAATTAATTATTAGTAATTTTAATTGTTATTTGGCTTCAAACAAATAATGTGTTTGGGTTTTCTGGGATTTTCGATGGATCATGCTTGAAGCTTCATGTAAAATTCCACTCCTGTGCTTCTGAAAATATAGGCCAAAGTAATACTAACAAGTAGCCTTAGTGAATGTCAGGGAAAGAGCCCAAGTCTGTAAAGATAAAATCAATAAGAACTTTCCTGTTCTCCTGAATATATTGTTCATCATCCACTCACTATTCATCCAAACCAATTCAATACAATCTGCTTACCATTGTCTTTAGTTTATAAAGCATGTTTCTGAAATGTACTAGTGCAATCTGGCCAAATGGATCAGGTGTGCTCTAAATTCTCTTTTTCTTGATAAATATTGTGAAAGGCTTGTTTAGTAGGAAAAAAAGGCATTATCAAGAAATGATGTGATTATTAATACATTCTGATTTGATTTCAGAAATCCTTCACCCTGCATCTGTAATCTCCGGATAAAGGATGGTTATGCTATTTAAACAATTTTAAAGAATGGTATAAATCCATGTTCAAAAATCACCTAGATGGATCTCATTTTTAGGCTTCACACAGCACTGATTATTTTTGAATATCTCCAGAAAAATACAGAAATCCAAATAAAAGATCTGCAATTTATAAATTTAAGACCATCTTTCTTACCCTTCCTCCTGAAAAAAATCGATTTTAACAGAAGTTATGATTGGAAAGATTCTAATTTAATCAATAACCCTAGGCATAAACGTGTCTGGCTTATTTCTAGCATTCTTTGGTATTAGATATCCTTCTTCTCTGTTTTTGTGAATGAATCTGTGAATCTAAATTGGCTATTGGAAACACATACAAAGACCATCAAAAGCTACAGGAGTTTATATCAGGAATCAGAATAGCTGCTGTCTGCTTCCAAGAACTAGGGAATGATGAATCTGTTACCCACAGAGAAGCTGCATCAAAGATGTGATCTGGAGCATCACCTGTTGAAATAAATTTTATGTATTCTGTCATCAGGGAACTGACAACCAGACTTGCTTTGCATGCAACCCTTTAAAATTTACCTTGAATATAAAAGTTATGCTGGAAAGGACGAGAAAAGATAATTTCCTCCTAAACGAAAAAAGTCCTCTCACAATGTTATACGGAGAGCAGATTTACTTAAGTGGCACTTTCTTCCTTATCAATGATAAAATATTGATGAAGTTCTTTTTAGTCATCCCATCATCATGGGTCTGTGTTTGACCCTGGCTGCAATTACCAGGCAAAATCCTCACACCCACCTGCAGTCTGATTTGACAGCTAGAACTCAGTCTGGCCTTATCCCCACACAACTGGGTGAAGTCTTGCTTTGGTGCAACCTTTGGGAATCTCCACCACTCCTGGCCTCAAGAGATCCCTTATCCCACATAACACCCTGAAATATATTGTAGAAAGTTAGATCATAAGAACACAAGACAGAGCACATTTAACACGCTTAACACCGTTATTAATTATCTGGATGATAGAGAAAAGGCTTAAGGCAGATCCCATCAAAGTATGTACAAATCTGAAGGGAGAGTTCAAAGATGATGGAATCAGGCTCTTTTCAAGGGTGTCTAGTGACAAGATCAAATGAAATGTGCAGAAACTGAAACATAGTAGGGTCTTTCTGAACACAAAAAACTTTCTCCCTTTTGGGAACCAACTACTGAAAAAGGTAGACCAGAAAGATTGTGGGATCTCTGTCCTTGTAGATCAAAAGATATTCTGGACATGTATCTTGGAAACCTGGTCTAGGTGACCCTGCATAAACAGAAGTTGTCGACTAGGTTTAATCCAGAGGTTCTTTCTGATTTCAACCTTTCCTTATGCCTGCTGGCTGAATCCTCACTCTGCAGGAATAGCTTTTGACATAATAACTTCCATTCATTGCCTTGGTTTCTACCATCTGAAAGGAACAGCTAGTTTTAAATATTATGGTTCTCCTAATATGGTAGGTGTAATAAACTGTTTTCAAAACCTTCTTTATGGCTTCATTTGGTAATAACTTGATCAAAGTAATTGAAGCTATTCATATAGCAAGGGAAGAACTTGCTGTGATGTGGATTGAATAGTCACTAGACTAGATGAATAGCCTTAAACACCAGATCCTACTGTTCCTTGTTTAGGAACATGCAGCAAAAATCTTGAGATATGTTATTGGTTTGATTTAGAAGATGTTGGATTAGTGCAAAATATGGAGTCCAAATAATCTGGTTTGTTAGTATGAGACATATAAGTTTACTAAGATGAGAAATTATCTACAAAACCCAAAAATGAAATTATTATTATTATTTTTTAATAATGGATGAGGAAACAAAAAGGAGACAAAACTGCTTGTCAGACATAAAAAATTTCGTCAACAGATAATATAGTATTAGGTTTTATAGGTTTGCAGGCATTCAGCTATTAAGATTCTGCACTACATCTAGTTTTGTATATAATTCTTTAGGAGTATTTTCAATGCATAATCTAATTATCAGTGTTATCATGGCTATGCTATTACAGATTGCATACTATGTGCATTTGAACATACAGAAAAAATAATGTGAGAGTCAAATATCTTCACTAAACGGAGAAACTATAACTAAAACATTTTAGAGGTATAATATTTCTCCTCCCTTATTTTGACAGTGGTACTTAAATGAATAAAAAGCTGAATGTTGATGCAATTAATTCAGTAATTTCTAGCCTATTGTAATATATTCTTAGTAATCCAGGTTGTAGATAATTGAATCTTTTTACTTAATATAGAAGATTGGTGTTAATCTTAGTATTAATTTTTAATTTACTTTAAGGTCATGCTTACATATTGCAGGTTCTTTCTGCTTACACAATCAAAAACCAAAGAGTAAACATGCTTTTATAACTAAATTCGGATATTCAGCAAAGAAGCTGGGACTGTGTTGTACCATATCAGATCTTAAAAAGCACACTTGCCATAGGCTTTTCCACAATCTATAAATTCCATCTTACACAATGCAAACTGTTTCACTTCAGAACATATTAAATTACAAGTAATAAAGAGTTCAAACTTGATTTATTTTCCTAAAGCAATTCAAATGCAATTCTGCTTGTTAAGTACAACTTAAATCTGCTTCACAGCATAAAGCTAAAAAAAATAAATATTCCTCAGGGTCTTAGTTTCAAAGCACTTTATGCTGAACAAATACAGGATTTTCTCAAATTTTCACCATAAATCACATTCCCATGCAATTTCCTTCTTCTCACTCCTATAAAAATGTTATCAGATCCTATAATATGCCTATATAGTTAGATGTACCATTGAAATGAAAGCAGAGTCAGCCAAGACTTTTTAAACCTAATCATACTTGTTATATTTTTGAGAACCTTTCTCACACCTTTGAGAATCCTGGCATCCAAAATGATTAATCTAAAAGAGGGCAAAGGAGCTGGGGAAGGAACAAAACTAAACCAAACCAGATCAAGACAAGCCAAACCTAAACTACCACACTTCAACCAACAGATTCGTCTTGTACTTTTCTCTGTTATTCCAGTTTCATTCACATCAGTAATGAGGCTATCTACACACAGATCTTTTTAGCCCTTCTTATTGTTTTTAATCATCTGTCACCTAACAATGGCTTTACTTTCATTTTTCTGTCTTGAAAAAATACACTTATTTTTGATTTCTGTCAAAGTTAGTATTTGATTTGTTCACAAGGTGAGAAATTGTCTGCATATGTCAGTCAGGTCATACAGGACAACTTTTAAGATCCCCTTTTATTTCATTTCATCTTAGTTGTCATAAGAAAATAGTGCAAAGATCATAATCAATATCCTTTGCCACCTTATTATTGTTCTTGTTGTTATTATTATCATTAATACTGCTAATATTATTTCCAATACACATTTTTTAAAGAAACCAGTACATGTGTAATAAACGTTTTTCCTTTGAGATTTCATAATGACATCTAGTTCAAGTTGAAACTGTAGTTCAATATATATGATTTCTACCAGGTTTGATGTAAGGCCAGAGGCTCTCTACTGGCCTTGCAGTGCAGGGTCTCAGGACCCTGATGTGCCTGCCCAAACCTGCACTTGTTTTAATTTGTCTTAACAAGTGTCTGATGCCCAAGTGTCCATTGTCAGAAAACTGTATTTCTGATCTAGAACTGGTTAGTTTCAGCAGAGTGCAGTCCTGCCTGTGAGCTCGAATTGGTACAAAGCACTCACAGGCATATGAGAGAACTACTTCAGGTGTCTCACATTTCAGATTTTTCTTTGTTGTTCTTTAATAAAGTTTACTAACCATAGTGCTCATTTACAACTGATTTCCTTATTTTCAGTTCAAGTTATCGCCAGCTCAAATACAATACTGTCTCTGTCACATCCCTGTGCCTACTTCATTCCAGAATACTTGCATCTAAAAAGGATGAGAGAAAGGATCTTTTGCAATGTAGTTCATTGTTTTTTGTTGATATGATTAAGTTCCATTTAATGAGTGATTCTTTGTTGAGACGTATTTGGTACTGCATTCAAAAATTCTCACAAAAACAAGTTATTAAAAAAAAAGGAAACACCTCATCATAAACACTCCCTTCTAAAAAGAAAAAAGAAAACAAAGTGGGATAAAACATTGGAAACAAACCAGATCTCATAGAACCTTAAATAGTAACAGAATCATTATAGAAATTAAAAAAAAAAAAAGGAATACAGTAATATGTAGCAAAATACATAGCAACAGTAGCTCATACTTTGGAAGTAATTCAATAACAGCATGAAAAAAAGGAAGATAATTAGGACAATATTTGGGACATAGTGCTGTCAGCAAGCAGACAAAACATGTTAGCTGCTGTCTTGTTCACCACTACTTCTAAGAAAAGAGCTACTGAACTTCAGTTATTTGATGTTAAAAACTACTATTGTCAATTCAAATTAAGCCAAGAAGGATTTAAAATTATTCCTATTTTAACCAGGTTGAAGGAATCAATGAAGTGGTTATTGTGAGTTCAAAGAAATTGCAATTGCACCACCTTGCTTACAGAACTATTTAATTCCTAGTATGAAAGAAATTCATTGCATTTTTTGTATAAAAATAGTTTTGATGAATGTTCAGCCTAGACTTTGAGAAACAATGTCAGGGAGGAGTTCTGGCTGCTCCCCGTGGGGAGAGAGCCAGTAGCAAAAGGTGACTGCCAGGCTGTAGATTAGAGCCATCCGATGACATTGATACAGAGCACAGATGCAGCAAGTCAGGGTAGGGATCAGACACAGAAATAGTCTGCTGGGGTAAAGCAGGGCTGAGAGCAGGATTGAGAGCTGGGACCAAGGATTGATGTTGGGTCGTGACTTGAGGCAATATGACCCTGGGCAAGGCACAGTATTGATTTGCAGCACAGCTCAGACAAGGGCAGCAGAAACAGACTGCTGGAAAAGAGTTCCCCAGAGAAGGAGGGCACCCCAAACTTCTGGTTTCTCATCAGTGATGGAGGCAAGCCTTGACCAAATATCTTCATTTATTCCACTTAGCACCTTAACTGATTCCACTGAACACCCTAACTCAGCCCAATAAACTTTTAGGAATGGGGGCTGCAGTCACTATCCTTACAGAAAGGTCAAGAAAAATATGACATCTGTCAATCAATTCCAGTAAAGCTTCTTTGATTTCATATTGTTTAATTTCTACTGAAAAATTTCAACTGAAAAATTTCAACTGAATGTTATTCTAGTTAGTTACATTTCTAGATTTAAAGAATCGTGACTATTAAAATTGAAGAATATTTAGAAAAACTAAGGAATGCAATTTGTACCACTGGATTATTAATACTTATTCTCATTATTAATACTTATTCCTGATATTTTAAAGTAATAGCTCTTTCTGCCATCTTGAAAAATGCTGCATAGTTTTTCCGGGCTTATTCATTCGGCTATATTCTAATTCTGCAAAAAAATTATTGATGTGTTCAGTTTCCCAAAGCAGAAAGTGATGTCTATCATTTTAATCTACAAAAGTTAATTTAAGTTACAAATCTAAAAAGAATTACACACAACTAGATACATATGTTTATGGGATAAACATATTTGAAATCTTTATTTAAGATTTTAAAATTATTTTTCATGTCTTTGAAGTCTATCTCTTGTAACAATTATTATTTTAACTAATTATTTCAGGAACGTTTTGCTCTTTTTTCACTTCTTTTGGCATATTTGAAAGCTTATGTGCCAAAAATATTGGCCAGAAAAATTGATATGGAATTTTAAAATACATTTTTATTTTAAGTTTCTTGTCAAGGTCTTCAAAAGAATAACTTGGGGGTGACTTTGAATAGTAGCAGTAGGTTTCATTTTTACTGTGTTGCTTATCTTATAGGCATTTCATATTGAGATTCTGCATAGAGATCTGTATTATGTACTCCTGTGATATGACACAGAATGTCTTAAAATCAATGAGATAGCTACCATCTCCTGATATTTTTGTCACAAAACTTTTTCGAATATACTTTTTAAAAAATTGCATACGTTTTCTAAATCTAAACTAAAAAAATTGAGTTAAAGGTGACATCTGTGGCCCCACTACCCCATTATAGGAATTAGTTTATGTGCTCTGCTCAGTATACTGCTATCTCAGCGCCTTGTGCCATAGTGTCATGATGTAACGAAGCAGAATTCAAAGATCATCCAGTGTTGTTATAGGTCATAGGGTAGACAGGCTGAGCATAGACAGATATAAGGCTGCAAGTCAAAAGCACTACAGACTTGAAATAAGTTAGTAGCTGAATAATTGTTTTGTCAAAAATCCAGAAAACCATAAATGACTACAAGGTCCAAGTACGGAATCAAATTTATTATGTGATTAGCATTTTTCCACCAGCAACATTTTTAGCTAAATTACTAAAGGGCAGTCAAAGATAAAATGCCTGAGAGTCTGAAGTGGCTGATACGTGGGTAAGGCTGAAAGAAGAAATTATCTCTGCTGATGATAATATAAAGCTGGTGCATGAACAAATAGGAAATTCAGTAATAAGGGCTGTCAATACAACACATTCTGCGAACAATAAAATTGATAGGACAAACGAAAGTTAAACTCTGGCAGCACAAACTGATTTTGCACCTTTCAGCCTCAAGAACGATGTCTCTTTTAGGAAGAACAGCCAAAATTTATTCCCAGACAGTTTGGAAGTGCTACTGTTCCATATGCTTGTGGTCTGTAAGAAAAATTTAATGCTAGGAAGAGCGACCTTCTAGCTTAATAAAAGGAACTTTTTCATCTGAATAGGCAACAAATTAATAAGCTAGAAGGGTCAAAAAAAGGAGATGAGAAAATTCAGAGAATTAGTACTATATTTAGTAATTATAGCATAGTATGCCAGTCAGTCTCTGTAGGGAAATAACTTATTGCCACTAATTCACATTACTATGAATGAAAGATATGTTGCTGAAATATTTCACTTCAGAAAAGGAGCTTTAATCCCACACAGTCATGCAATCATGGACCAGTTTAGGATACTCATATATCATTTGTATTTTCCTCAGCCTTTTTTGTTATCTGAGGAATTCTGTTGAGCTTTCCCAGAATGCACTGTGATGACAAATAGCCTTATTTCTGTGGTTCTCTTGATCTGTAAAGGACACATTTTGACTCAAATCGTTCTAGTTGTCTGCTTTGGGGGCTCAAAATAGTAAACTAAGAAAGTAGTACGGAATTTCCCTGCATTTGTAGACTATTCTGATAATTCATTTTGTTCTTCTCAGACATACTCATCATATTCTGCAGCAAACAAAAGCTCAGAGTCTACTACTTTTGCCTTTTTGTTGGAATGAATTAGGTGTCAACAAGTTCTTATCTAGAAGCAAGATAAAAAATTAAAGAATTTCTACATACTGGAACCATGATTACCTATTTTTTCTATCAGAATAACTCATCTTCACTGACACCTACTGTAATCCATGGACATCCATTGCTATTTATATTAAAAGCATTTTCTTGGTTATAATTATTATGTGCTGTACTGATACAAATCAGTTTGGGCTGAATTAAAAATTAGTCAGTTTCATGTGGAAATATGTTTTTGATCTTTTGTTTCCCTTCTGAATTCTGCAAGTGAACTAAATAGTCAATAAAATTCTTGGCTGATAAGGATTTCAACTAAAAATATATAGAAGTATTTTTTCTCGTTTTCTTAAGTAGGGAAAACACTAGACTATTTTTCTAGAGAATACAGAAAAGTACAGCACACGGCAGCAAAACAAACATTTTCAATAACTAAAACATTATGAAATTTAAAAAAAACCCTTGGATACCAATGACTGTTTACGAAGTACAGAGACTGCAATTGTAATGCCTGTGTACCAGTAACACTGTTAGATGAAGAAAGGTCTCAGAATGGAAAGGGGCATGAATGCAGGAGTGACTAACAAGGAGGTATATTAAATAAAATATTATAAACTATTTCAGCAAGGAAATACAGTTAAGGTCATCCTTGGTTGCCATACAAGGTCCCTGCGCTGAGGAAGAAAAAAAATGGGGGAAAGAAACTAAGGTCTAGCAGCCAATAAATTGGACACTTGAGGTATAATTCCTGGAAGGTTGTTAGCCTAACTTTTTTCTTGGAAGAGATCATGAAAATACGTGCCTAAACTCACAAATTAGATTTGAATAGACTGGAGAATACTGCAATGTGGTTGCAAGTAAAGAAGATTAAGTTGAAATAACAAACAGGAAGCACTGATTAAGAACCAAAAACTTCACTGTACCTTCTCATGAAGAAGAGCTGTGCATGATGATATTCAGTGTCATTGCACTACTCTGTATGATGCACAAGCAGGACACTGTTTTTCCCTGGTTGTGATGAGAAACTGAGTTCTGAATAATGGTTTGAAAAATACAAATCAGACTTGGGGTAAGGTTTAAATGAAAGCTTTCAAAGTAAGTTATTTAAAATTTTACATTTAAAAATTTCATAATTTTGAAAATCATGCAAAAATAGCTTAAGATTGAAATAGAATCTTTGGAGGCCAAAAAAGTTAGAAAATTCTTTTTATTTATGAGAAAATGAAATTAAGTAGTTTGATATTCATTTTTTTCCCTCAAACACTGAAATAAACGTCCTTGGAATGCATATGTCTTGTCAGCATTGACTGTGGGTTATTATTTATTGTAGATTAAAGGCTTATAGCTCATGTAATATCAAAGCCATATTTTCTGGTAAAGCGACCTGACTCTTCAGAATGCTAGTTTCCTATCTTGGAGTCTACAATCTTCTTTCTATGTAGCAAAAATGCTTGATGTAAAATAACTTTGGCCACTTTAATCCCTCTTGATAATTAGAAAGATTGCTTAAATAAATCATGTTATTTAAGTAGGCTGAGACTGGAAAATTCCTTGGACAAGATGGAAGATCAAAATCTGAAATTTTCAAGGAAAAGTCTGTTAAGAAAACCAAAAAAATCAATGAAAGGACTTGTCGTCATATTGAAAAAATAAACAAGCAAAGATCAGGCAGAGTACATATTAAACAAAGGAAGAAATACTTCTATGCATGCTTCCCTGTTAGAGAATCTCTGGAGAGAGCTCTGCTACATTTCAGGGCTTCCTACAAACATGCTTGGTTGCTCAGTCTGCCATCATCTGTGTGGGCTGCATTCCAGATGAGAACGTGTGGGAATGCACAGTGTCTCAGCTTCATGTTAGTCAAGGAGGTTAGCCAAATGTCTGAAACTGATAACTGGGAGCAGGGCCAGCAAATTCTTGGCGTTTGATATGTGGTTAGGTTTTTGGGGAACTAAGCCAAGGAAATCTTTACAGGACTCATCAAAAAAATCTACCGAGTGTGTTCTAAATAATGCTCTTGCTGCACTGTTGAGATACGGTAAGGATGGGTGAATTCAGCAGTCCTTGTCTTGGTGCAACTGCCATGAATTTTTATGAAAGTTTTATCTAATGGAAAATGTAGATTTAGCTCTCATTGCTCTTTGGAATTTAATATACTGAGGATTTCTTCCTGTTAAGGATTTTTGATAATGCTTTCTTTTTATTAAAAAAAAAAAAAAAATTATTGCTGTAAAATGGATGTAAGCAAAATCTTTTTAAAATCACGACAATACTATTATCTAAAAAATCCTTTTATTTTCTGTACAAAATAATTTCTATACTTTACTTAAGTGTTACTGTTAAGATCAACTGACTCTTGCAATTGATATAAAAAAAGGAAAAGGAGGAAAGCTATGTGTTAGTATAAAGAAGACCTCTCTGTTTTCAACTTTTTTGGTATTCTTTCCCCCCCCCCATAATATACTGTACTATGAAGATCATCCTATTAGCATCCAAAAGGTAGTATAGGTACTATCATTGGAATTCCCTTCTCTTCCCTTTCTTATTTAATTAAGGTGGTAATTTATGTGTGTGTTTTAATTATGACTTTTTTGGATAACCTATACAAAAAGAATACATATGTAATTTATATTAATGTATGAGATATCAATTACAGCCAACGTCTTCATGGAAAAAAGCAGTTCATGTGGACCTTCCAAGTTCAAATATATTCAGAATATATTAAAAAAAAGTAAGATTTTTAGTCTGCTGTCTTAAATTAGTCCTGATGTTTTACTCTAAATAGTTTTGACTTCCCCTATCAAGTACTACCTACCTTTCTTTATCATACTGTTGCTATAAACAATTTAGCAAATCTCTAAGTTTTGATTCTATTTCCTTCCTCATGCACAGACTATTTAGTTCTATACCAGCACATGAACTAGATTTCCTCTTCCCTGTAGAATCCTTTTCTAATACAGTTATTTCTTAGTAGAAGAAAACTGCTCCACTGGTACTAATTTTTCACTTTTTCACAGTAAATATTATTTAGTGTAATACATAGTGAAATTCAACAATTCAGCTCAGGAGTAACATTAACCGACAGATATATACTAACAGCATTTCATTATAGAAATGTCAACACTTCTTAAAAGAGAAATCAACAACTGACTAACAACAATTATCTGCTTTTACCAGCTATTCTTAGAATTTTGGAACTCTCTCTTCTTATAATGTATCTGCTACCTAATAGCATTAGTTATAATTTTACAAATAAGTCCTGACTGGTTGTTTTTGTAGCTACAGAAAACTTATATAGCTTGCTCTATGGATAACAAATAATGAAATTTCACTTTATATGCTTAAAGGAGTATAAAAATACAGACTGAAGAATGAATAGTAGAAGTGGGAACAAATTGTGAAGTCATTTGACATTGACCTACCTGAAAAAATCTTTTTAATGCAAATATGTTTAATCTTTTTTTTTTCCAACTGATGGTGTCAGAAAGCAAATCTTAGGTGAACACTGCTATTACATACTCCTGCTTGATAATCTTTGTTAAATCACTAAGTTCAAAAATCACTGACCCTGCAAAGATGCAGGTCAAGCTGCTTTTCTGAGAGCAGTTGATAAAAGAAATTCAATTATGTTGGAGATAAGAGCCAACATTTTTCATACTATATTAAGAGGGCCGCAAAGAACATAATTCCAAGGATTAGTAAATATTATTTCTGAGTCTACTAGTCATAAATATAGCAGTATTTATACACATATCTTAAAAAGTTTTACCAGTTTTCTAGGAATATTGAACCTCATTTAAACAATAAGCAATTAGAATATAGAAATAATGTCAGTAAAAAAACAATTTTCAAAAGCAGATATTTGCTTTTCCAAAATTGCCTCATCATACCTTGGTGCTTATAAACATTTTCTATAACAGAACACTGGCTGTTATTAGTAAATGTACATATGCTTTCACTGTGTTCCCTGGCCACTCAAAAAGGAAAAAAAAAATCCTGTAAGGACAGACACAGACATTAACTTTGTCAGAATTTTTTATGTTTCTACACAGCTTATTAACTACAATTTTTTTTTAAATAATAAGTTTTAGTACTTCACCTGGTAAGGGAACACAGCAAAACTCTAAGGTGAAAGATGGAAAATTCTTTGTCACTGTAACAATATGTAATATTAAGGATAAGAGATAATTTTTTAAAAATATCAATTACTTTGAAAATACTTTGCAAATTTACAGAAGAAAATATTGTGAATGTTTGTAGAGATTAAAATAAGCCTTTTTTTTTTTTTTTTTTTATTCCCATCAGAAACAAAGTTCAAGAGTTCAAGGTTTTGATTAATTGCTCTCACCAGATGAAAATAAACTCTTATAGTTTTGGTGATGGGACTTTCTATTCAAGACCCCAATTTTAACATGCCTAACCTGGAGAAGACCAACAAATACAAGAGGATATATTTACAGTAAATTGTATTATTTTCACAAATGCTGAAAGAGAAAGACAGAAATTGCATATTTCACTTGCCTCAATCAGCCTTGTCTTTACAATCCAGGATTTTGTGTTCCAGTGAAACAAAGCTACTATCACAGTATAAAGATCTTCATCTTATTTGATTCTGGTTTTGTCTCTAAATTATGCTATTTCCCCAATGATTTAACGTAAAGAAGAATAATTTTGTATTGATTTCAAAGTTACCTTGAACTGCTGAGTTCAGTGGTTACAGATTTCTACACACTGCTGATTGTCCAGGTTAGCAGCAACAAAGTTGATAAGAGGAGTACCAGAGTAATCAAAAAAGGTTTCAAGGCCCTTAGTTGCATGGTTGAAGAGACAGGAGAACAGATGATGTTCTCCTTGATTCCTTAATAGCAGGGATGAATGCCGAAAGGAATAGAAAAATCCATATGATCAGTAAGTGGCTTAAAGAAAGTTTTTCGATTATGGGGCAGTTTATGGCACCAGATCTGCTGAGACAGGTGAAACATGTGATTTTCTTCATATCAAGTTTTTTCTTTTCTTTATATTAAGTAATGAGAAAATATATTGCCTTCTAAATGTAAAAAGAAGATAAAGAAAAAATGTGAAACAAACATTTTTATGAATGAGAAATCAAAACTGGATGTCATGACTATATGAAGAATAGAGTTGGTATTGTTTTGATGCAAATACAAAAATGTTTTGGGTTTTTTTTCAGACCTAAATAATTTATTGATATGAAAATATGTGTTTTAAATAAGCAATAGTACTTTTTTGCCATTTTTAGTTTACAGAAGGAAGAAATCTTCCTTTCACAAGAGATAGGAATAGATTTTTGAGATCCATGCAGAATGTTTTCTTACACTTGCTTTAAATACTGCTGCACTGATGATAATTGGGCTGGATACTACAGCAGTCTTAAATTAGATAATATCCTCCGCCCTTTAAAAAGTATAAAAAGAATTTTGCATAAAAAATTGTGTTAAGAATGAAAGTTTGATGTTTTTAATACTTTTCTTTTGTAATTTCATGTAGTATTTAATTGCTAGTATGAGTTTCCAGGGAATGTCAGAGTACCTATTTTCCATATCCTCAGAAAAAATCAGTGACAAATTTCTTTGCCCTTTTTCTTTCTCAAATTTCAATCTGCAAATGTTTTCAGAAGAAACCATACACAGAGATATATAGTCATTGCTGTTGAGAACATCTAAATTAAAAAACAGAGGAGATTGCCTGAAGACATTAACCAAAATCAAACATGCGCCTGCACACACACACACACACAAAATTAAAAAAAAAATAATTAAAAAATTGCACCACTTTGCAAACTTTCACAGGTTGCACTCACCAAGCAGTGAGAGGGGTGACATTTACTGATAGAAAACTGCTGTTTATTCATTGTTTTCCAGTCATTTTATACTGAAAAATTTGAACTGCATTTGATGCTCAGGTCATAATGTTGTCACCTGACACTTAAAACAATGTTCTCTGTTCTCACAAAATATTTTTGCATGCCAATATCTTCAATGTTAGCTTTAAAATATATTTCTTTAAAAAATCTGCTAATCTTACAGCTAAGTTTTACAACAGGTCACCTTTATGATGTAGTTAACAATTCAAAATACTAACTTATATCCCCAAAGCATGAAAAATTAAGAGAGAAAACAGAGGAGTCACATTCCACATTCATCAAACCCAGCCATTAAGTTGTTGGAATTAATTTGTCTACATTCCAGCATGTGGCTTTTTGGTAAGTTAGCTTCAATATTACGATCTTATATTATGTGTTTCTAAACTAAAAGAATAGGAAAAGAAAAATAAATATAAATAAACAGAAATTTGGGGGAGGTTGAATGTGGATCTTGCTACTAACATTAATAGAAGGGGAGAATGTAAAGTGTAGATCATCTCTAACATATTCTTCCTGAAGAATACTAAAAATATATTGAATTTTAATCAATTTTCAGCTGCAAATTTTCACCATTATATCATAGGATTATTCCCATAGCTATGGAAGATGAAGTTATATCTTTTCTGGGAAGATGCTGATGATGGTTCAATAGCATATTTTAAAGGTTTTCTGAACAACTTGAGTATCCCAGAGAAGCTTAAAGACCTGAACATTCCAAAGATCACTGTCTAGTTTACATATATTGTCCTTGAACTTAGCATACAGTGAACAGGGAATTCACTGTTTATTAACAATAGCAATTGAATTAAGATAGCATGAAGATTCTGTAAGCCTTCTTTAAACTTACATCAAATACATTTCTTCTTATGTAAGGCATTCTTTTTCTATGTAAATAAAATTTAATGATATTTACAAAAATGTTATTCACCTGACTAACCATGCTTATTCTACAGGAGTCTAAGCATCTGCATCTAATCTGTTTCTCAAATGTAAATAACACCTGCAGTAATAGAATGAACCCATTTTTATTAGACATTTTAAAAGTGATGAAACAAAAATTTGAAAAAAACCTCCCAAAATGTATTTTATTTTGCAAGCACCTATACTCAAAACCTTGAAAAGTATTCTTGTTTAGCTAACTAAGAAATATCTTCATAGAATCTAAGAAATCTAAGAATCTTAAATTGTTGAGATGTATTATAAAGGGAATAATACGCAAGACAAATGATTCTTTAATCTTATGTAATTAAAACTACTTATCAAGGATAGTAAAGGATTTGAAATTTTGAATTTTTCTACTAATAATTCTGAGAGAGCTTAATTATGTAAGTATACATTTTATACCTAGGTAAAGCATGAAAAAACCCTCAGATTTTCACAGGGAAGAGTGTTTACCATGGATTTTTCTGATTATTTTAATCTTATGATCATTTGACTCACAAGATTTAATTTTAACAGCTCTAAAGAATATTGTCCTATTGCAGAGGTTAACTTGTATGTGAATTAGATGTTTTGCTTTGCAGAAAATAAATAAATATCAATCTAGGTTTTGTAGAAGTACTACTGCACCCATTAAGTCATTGAGTAATTTTTCATGCACAGAAATATATAAACAGATATATTGATTTTCCAAATTACTTCAAAAAGTGAATACACAGACACCTCGTATGAGAATATTAGGCATGAACTATACCCCCATCCTGACCAAACCCCCTATTTTTCAGCTTTGGAAAGGACTTTTCCCTACTTTTACAGAAGAGTAACTATAGAAATAGATTGCTCTGTACTTGAAGATTGCATCTGATTTCTGCTTTGACATTCCACAATGATATTTTAACTCTCTCTGCTCAGTATAGCCAATGAATAAGGTAATTCTTTTTCCTGTCAGTTTTGTGTCTCAAAAATAATTTGTGATTTGCTCTTCCTACATAGGAAACCAAGAAAAATATATGTACATACAGGATCGAAAAACAAAGTGACAGATAGGTTAGAAAAGACAGGAAAATAGCAGTTTTGGTGAATCTGTGCCCCTTCCTGTCCTTAAAATAATAATAAAAAAAAGTGACATAAGTGCAAAATAATTGCATGCCAATTAAGATGGTAGGAAAGGTACAGCAGTACTGTCATTTCTGTAATTGTTAGGTATTCAGGAGTTCTTCTTATCAAGTTAGAACTCAGATTTTACTGAAAAACAGGTCATATAGGTCAAATATTTCCCTTAGATCAGGTTTCAGCAATTACATGGAAGCCTTTAGTTATATTAGTTATATATATAGTTATTTTTTACATCTTGTCTTTAATATTTAAAGTATTTGTTATAAATTGACACACAGCTTAGATGAGTTCATTCTTTCCAGTGTGACCTGAACATTTACATGTTTTCTTAGACTGCTGTATTTTCTTAAGTAATTTACTTTTTAGGAAATCAGATACTTTAAAATAAACAAACCAGGCAACCTCATATATTCTTTTATTGCATAATATTTCTATGTTTTTATGAGGGAAATATACAAGACTTGACAGGGGGCATGGAGGAAAAGGGGGTTTCTACCCATTTTTCAAAAACATTCCTTCAGGTCTTAGTCTTTATGAAAAATATGTTCATACCTAGGAAGACAGCTGTTTACAATAAGGATCATTAACTGTGTTTATTATAATGCAATTTTTGAAAGCTTTGAACAATGGTAAAGATTCATAAAGTCAATTTCAATAGCAAATAAGAAATACAACATTCACTTATACACCTAAATTCCCATGTTAGAAAACTCAAGGCTAGAAAACTAGTGGGAAAAGACTGTCATGATCTTTTGTCATTCTGTTTTCCTGGATGTTTGTTTTTTAAGACTTCTATTTCCAGACAGACCAGTGATAAAAAGCAAATTTGAATCTCAAAAACTGAATGCCATAAAAGGTTTTCTAACACAAAGGAAAAAAATAAGAGTTAATATCAAAATTACAAAAATGTAGAAGTTTTAAAATAAAGATCAAAACACATTTAAAATGAGCATTTATATATGAGCACACAGATTTTTAAAGGCATTATTTTGTTAAGGTCACATTTCAGACCCAACATCTTGCAATTAATAGAGTGCAGATCTAAACTTAGGGCCCCAAATGTCCTTCATTATGTGCAGATAGTGATGATTCAAAGCAATTTACTTTATCCATGAAAACTGTAAACAGAAAAATATAGTTTGGGGCTTTTCCCCTTTCCCCATCCACTCCCCCTTCTCCTTTTTTTTCACTTCTCTAGTCTTTAGGCACTGCAAAAACAAAACTGGTATTTGCTTGCAGTTTACATATGCTCATTCATTTTATGTAGTAGCCCAAAATAACTGAGCAATTTTTGGTCTGATACATTCTCTCAAACACTATTATATCACATTGATGGAGCTTAAATATATTCTCTGACATTTGCCACACAAACAATTTACAACTCTTTGCTGTTTAGACAATTATTTGTAAGGCTTTTACTAGAGTTTGGGGATATTAGCAGAAGTTTGCGAAAGTAATTTTCAAAAATACATTTTGCGATTAATTTTGTGATGTCATTACACCTTTTACTATTGTGTTTGCATGGAAAGGTTTTAGGGAGTGTGGAAAGGTAGCTACAAGGATGGCTTCCATGAGTTGGTTCTAGAATCTTCACACATTTCTAGAATCTTCACACATGGTCTAATAAAGCAAGTACCTCTTGGCTCCAGGATGGACCCACAACTGGCCAAAACAGAGACTGGCCATCAACATTGATGGCAGTATCCCTGGGATAACATATTTAAGAAGAAGTCAAAAATTATTGTGCAGAAGAAATTTTTTGTGGCCAAAGTTGAGAGGCATGAGGTCACGGACTAGAAACAGCCCTTCAGGCACCAGGATTGGTGGTGGGTGTCAGAAGGAGTGGGAGGAGGTGTTACAGGTGCCAGAGCATATTCCCCTGCAGCCTCTGGTGAAGATCATCATGAGTCAGGCTGTCTCTGTAGCCCGTGGAGATCCTCGCTGTAGCAGGTGAGTGTGCCTGAGAGAAGGCTGTGACCACCTCTGGAGCCTGTGACCCTGTGTGAAGCCTACACTGGAGAAGGCTCTTGGGAGGACCTGTTGCCACATGGAGAAAGAAAGCCACAATGGAGCAGATTTTCTGGCAGGACTTATGACCCCATGGGAATCCATGCTGGAGCAGTTTTTGAAGAGCTTTGGTGGGACTGCACACTGGAGCACAAAAAGAGTGTGAGGAGGAAGTAGCAGCAGAGATGTGTGATGGACTAACCTCAGTACCCATTCCTCATCACCCTGTGCCACTGGAGAGGGGAGGAGGTAGAGAGCAAAGTTAAGCCTAGGACGGTAGCAGGGTAGACATTTTTAGGTTTTTGGTTTATTTCTCATTATCCTACTCTGATTTGATTGGGAATAAAGTAAACTAAGTTGATTTTGTTTTCACCATGATGGTAGTTGGTGTGTGTCATGTCTCCCTGTCCTTATCTTCAAGCACGAGCCTTTAATTTTATTTTCTCTACTGCAGTGCACCTGAGTAGGGGAATGATAGAGCAGCTTTGGTAGGCATCTGGCATCCAGAAAGACTCAATCTGCTGCATGATCACATTTCATTTGCCTTAGTAATTCATTTGTCTAAGCACCACTGTTACCCTGAGTAAAAGATCATCTTCCGTCAAAAGAAACTGTTTTACATTATCAGTTTATCTCTTAACCCATAATTTCAGTTAATAGTAGTTTGTCCCCTATTAGGCTTCTCTAAAAAGCATTTTCTGGCAAGCAAAATTACAGGCACATAACAGGCGCTAGATTTCTTTATGGTGTTTTGAGAGGAATTTTTTTATGCTATATTTTTGGGCTCTAATAGGAACTGTAGAAAGCTGGAAACACTAAATTTCAGACCACTTAAACAGCTTAAAGTATTTTTTGTAGTTTGGTTGATTGGAGGAGGGTATCGGTGGCTTTATTTTTTTTGTTTCTTGTTATAAACAGTGATGTAGGCCACTGTTTATGTTTACAGAAAAAAAGGATAATGGTAAATACATTTTACTTGTGATGGTAAAATTAATAAAAAGGTCATCAATCTCAGATTCATTAGGTCTAGGAGAACTTGTTTTCAGAAAGGATATTTTTCAGAGGCTACAGAAAGCTTTGCTATTCTTTCTATAGTTATACATGTAAAAAAAGAAAATGGTACTGTTGTATTATGTACTCTACTACAAAATTTATCTAATTAATACTTTTTAAAATTCATTATGTTGTATGGACTAAAGAACAGTTTTATTGCTGAACACAACTTTGATTTTGTGTAACTGACAGTGTTGTTTTTTAAAAGTACATAGTGGTTCTACATACATGATTCACAGTGGTATATTGTTTTGGAAATCTGGCACGGTAATAATCTTACTAAAACAATTTGTGAGAGAGTCTGTAGTGATCTTTATATGAATATCAGTTAGCAGAGGAACAGCTACAAACAAACTACAGTTTTTAGCTTGCACAAAATGGAACCTTAGTATATTCAGGTTCTAATATCTTAATTTTCTGCATAAAATTAAAACAAGAGAATGAAATGTTACAAATTGGATATTTTTCATTGTTACTTTTTTATTACTTTTTGATTATTATTTATTTTGCTTTTTAAAATATGGCTACTTGTTTGCCATATTAAAGGTACAGCATGTACCTTGCTTTTGAAGATTTGTGACACAGCGTGGAGACCACTGAACTAATAAAACCCATCATTTTCTAAATTTCTTTATATTTTGGCCCCCAAATTGATAATTTCTATTGAGATAAGAAAAAAAACAAACTCAAGAACAAACTTCATTAACACAAAGCTAGATCTGAACCTGACTAAGAATCTGACTGCATACTACTTTAACACTATAAATGGGCACTAAAATATTCTCTCTCTTCTCTGTTTCTGATTAACATAATGATTTTTTAAACCTAGTCAGCATTACACTTTATCATTGCTAGTGCATGTTATGTAGAATTCAATCATGTGACATCATGGGTTTTATATCAATATTCTAAAGATCTATATCATAAAAATAGTCAATTAATGGCTTAAAATATTTCATCTTAACATTGACTAGCACATTCTCTAGGACGAGAATTTATTTATACTATTTATTCATAATTATGATGACCCACATAGTACGAGAATGCCTTTTAACAACTACTAGGAAGCAGACATTCCACTTCCTGAAGCAAAATGACATGGTTTTGCCTTTTTGAACATAAAAATACAAGAAAAAAAATATAAGAACTTTTGGTCACGCACAAGGAATAAATACATAGGGAGAGATATAAACCCCCTACACACACAAATAAAAAGTCCAATCTCAGGGGAATATAAATTCTCTGCAAGAACAACTTGCCCAGCTGTTAGAACAGTCAAATGGGTCACTGGTGACCACTTAATTACATAAAATATGCCTAGCTTTTAACCTAACTGCAGATCTAGCATGGGAAAATACCCTCAGTTTTTTGCAAAATCAGCTAGAGGTATTGTTGATACTATTCTGTCTTATAATCTAAACCTATTAGATCAGAAAGAAAATGTACTCACATTAATAATTTTTGAAACAATGCTCTCTGGGAAGGGAGGACTGTGAAAACCCTCGTGCTTTGGAATTGTAGGTGGGTATTGGTCTGGAAAGCATTTTTATCAAAAATTTTATCCAAACCAATTGCATAAGTAAAAATAAGTACTACAGAAGGTTCTGCTACTAGATCTTAAGAGATTTATCTGGTATATCGCATCAAGATCCAGGGATTTATAGAGGTGAAAAAATGGTCTATCTTTTCAGCTTGAAAATTTTAGCTTGAGAACTAACAGACTTCATGACTTCAGTTGAATTTAGCCCATCAAAAGCTCTGAACATCAGTACGAACAAACTGCTTTCTGTACTTCATCTATACTGTTGTTATACACTTTGAGGTGAAAATTCCTGGATTCAGAGGACTACAGATCCATCACTGCTTACCATCCCTACTGCTTTTGCTTTCCATCCCACACCCTCTGTCCTGCTTACCGACAAAAAAAGAAGTGTTCTCCTGAGTATGTGTAGAAATTATAGTAAATTTTGGAGAGTTGTGCAAAAAGAAGATATGGCAAAGAAGTAGGATGGTATTTACACATATAATTGCAGTATAATCCACTTTTTAAAAAAGCAGATTAGCTAACAGAAATTTAATAAATTCCTTCTGCTCATTTATGATAGTCAAAGACTGCATCAGTGTATAATTCAAAGGAACCGAATGATTTCATAGTACACTGAGGAAAACTGAGTTGGCATAGTTGACTTACTGACATCAGCTATTCTCCCGCTGTCACTTTTAATTCTCTATAAACAATTGCCTCTAACATCCCCTACTGCCAGAGACAATTCACACTCTGTGAATTATGGGGATCATCCAGGACAATAGTATGCATTTTCTCATATAATACTTGAAAATTCAAAGGATTAAACCAATTGAGCCAAACGACAATTTGAATTTGGGTTTCTAATAAAAAGATTGATCTCCAAATATAATATAGTTATAAAATATAGCTACATTTCTATGAAATAAAATGCATACCTGTACTTTTTTTTATTTCCTGTATATTTCTATGTATACCTGTACTTTTTTCCCTGGTTAAACATATTCTGATTTTACTTGCATGTCTTCCTTGCAAAGGACACATATTGTAGATAAATATATATATACACACATATAAATAAAACTAAGCAGGACCAGATACTTCTTGTCAGAAGTATTTTGTGGCATTTGCCCTTTATTTTTCTTTTTCTTATAATTTTAATTATATAGCCTTCTTATGGCAACCATGAGTTTCAAAAACAAAGTGTCAAATATTTAAATTCATTTTATACATCAGGTAAGGCCCACAAAAAGCAAACCAGCCTGCTAGTGAAAAATATGCTACTTCTTCTTATTAGTGTTTATAGATAATAGTGATTCATAACCTCATTCTCCATGCTAATTTTTCAGTTTTACATCACAGTAAATTTTTTCATATCAATGGATTTGTACAGAATGGACAGACCGATAAAGTTGAACAGTCAAAATCAGGTCTTCCATAGTAGATATTTATGACTTTTGTGAGACATAGGAAAAGAAAATCAGAGAGAAATTTCAAAAGATATAAAATAATCAGCTAAGTTTTACAACTGGTCATTTTACGAGTCTGAACCTGATTCCATGAAGGGAAAATATGAAATCTGTAAGAAATTATGAAAGCAAATGACTTTTAAGCAGCACTAGTCATTCTGTTACAATATGTATATTTGACATTTCCCTGCAACTACCTGTAAGAGCTGAAAAAGGCAGCCCTACACATAAACTCACACAAAAGCATCAGGGTTAAAAAAATCAACTGTAACTTTGAATATATGATGTGTTTATTTTAGACAAAGTTGAAGTCATAGCAGGGGCTTAGTTCTTAGACAAAGGCTGTAGAAGTGAAGGAGACCATCAGGAAACAGTTCTAATAGAATGAATTCTCAAGCTGGGGCTCTCCCTGCACATACTCTTTGCAAATTTTCAGTTTACTTGATGGTATCTCCGAAAAGAGGTAATATTTTCACTAAAAAAGGAGTGACTTGAAATATCTTTTCACATTGTCATGTGTTAATTTGTATCAGAAGTACTATTCTAATCTGCATATTGACTGAGATATTTGTTTGCCTAAAGAAAAGTTTAAAGGAATACAAAGTCTCAAAAGATTGTGTTCCTCTTTAGGAGAGGTTGCAAATTACAACTGTAGCACTAAACAGAAGGATCCCCTAAAATAACCAGTCTGTTCTTTTCATGACATACTTATGATGAGTTCTCAGAAAATTCCAACGACATAATTATCAATGAGAAACGGTGAGCAAAAAGCAGTGCCTGTGAAACTGAGTTTCTTAGAGCAAAATACTCCACATGGCCTGGAAGGTGTGAATAATAGACCTTACAAATACAAGAGAAAGCTTAACTGAATTGATTTCAGCAAAATTAGTTACTTTTATGCAGCATGGATCTGAAATATGCTGTGTTAAAAGTGATAAAATCATGCTGACATGTGGAGGGATTTCAATCTCTTTGGTCCACCCCTTATTCTGATGCCTGGGAATTCAGCCAAATATAATTTTGTGACAGCTGCCAAGTCAGTGGGAAAATATCACAATCAAACCTAAATAATCAATAATACCCATCTTTGGTCTAGTCAAGATTATCCATCCCATCCCTGGAACTGTTCAGACAAGTTGGATGGGGCCTTGGACAACTAATCTAGTGGGTGGCATCCATACCTAGGTCAAGGGTAGATTGGATTGATTATTAAGGTCCCTTCCAAATGCATTCAGTGATTCTGTGAACAACTGCAATCAATTTAAGGGCCAAGAGCTTCTTGTCCTGAAGCAGAAGCTGTTAACTGGATTGAAAATGATCTGTTCTAAGTAATTTTCTTTTGATTCTGATCTTCCAGTACAGTGTGTTGCACAGTGCTTAAGTTTTTTTGTCTGTTACCTATCTAATTTATGTATGTGGATGTTTGTAGAAGTGTCCTGCAAAAACGACATTTCTCATTTAGGTATTTATAGTCAATCATAAGACTGCATTATACTTTGTTTTGTTTCTCCCAATAAGTAGCAAAAGAAAAAAGGATATTAAGAAGGTCGTTGGCACTTTACACATATGAAAAGCTCAACAAATATAATTCCACTTTACTTTAGCACTAATATTATTATGCTGGCTATTTTTGTCCTTCATTTCTCCTATGCCTTGGTGCCTCTTCTTCACTATATTTTAACATTCAAGGTCTTCTTTTTAAAGAGATTTTTTCCCTTTTAACTTATAAGTTGTCTCAGTCTCTTTTCCTAAACTCCTAATATGTTCTGATCTTGATTTATCTATCATAATGTATTATTTGAGCACTAGTTTGAAAGATTTTTATATCTTTTCATGATAGTTCACATTTTTGTACATCATTCTCACTATTTCCCATCTCAGACCAGCCCAGAAAAAGAATATAATCTTAATTTTTCACTTCAATTTTCAGAAGGAGAGGTGCTCTAGCATCAGGATAGAAGTAGATTAGTGACTTCCATAAACAGGATGATTGTCTTTCATGTTGTGCACAAAGCAAAGAACCATCTATGCTTAACTTTTTAACTTACTGCATATTTTTAAACTTTTTCTTTTTAATATGATTGCATATCATATTTTTAATGTGTTATGAAAAAAGACAAACACCTCAAATATTTCCAAATCTCTTTTTGATACTTTTTGATTCTTTAAACAGATCAATTTTTATATATCCATAAAATTTAACTTTCAAACAAATAATTCGGGACAAGTGACCTTGACCCATGCAGGAGCATAAAAGGAAAAGCAAATTATATCAGCAGGTCACTTGTTGCTATGGCGGATGGAGGTACTCAAGAACTGACTTGGTTTTTTTATCTAGGGAAGTTAGTTACTTCATGGAGATTCACATGCAGGATGTGAATCTCATGTGAAATCTTGCCTGCTCTTTTGACTGTTAACTCTGACTGCTAACTGTTCTTCCTGTTGGAACCAGTTATACTAAAAGAGGAAACCTGGAGCATAACAGATGTGACTACAGAAATCTGGAAGAAATAACCAGGACACTGGCTATTAAAACCAGGTGGTATTATCCCAAATCCTGCAGGTGACAGAAAAGGGTGTAAAAGAAAGGTACACAGTAAGAAATATGACAAACACATTCCCAGCTTAAAAATCTGTAATTGAAAACGATATATGAAAGTTCAGGACATTTAATTTTTAGGTAATACTGATAGGTGGTCACAAATAAATTACAGAAGACTCTCTGGTGGAGAAATTATATTTTCTATGGTTAATGTGAATTCTGATGAAAAAAGTAGTAAAAAAATTAAGGATACGTTCCTTGAAAAACAGTCTGTTAAAATATTAGATAAAATCAGCATCTGAAATCTACATAATAGTACATAGGAAAAAGAATATATATTAGGTTTTATTTTATATGGTTTTGTTTTAAAAGAAGACAAACTGATCAATTTGGTATTTCAAGCTGTTAGCTTTGGTTTTACATCCTGAAGACAAGATGCTAACTTCACTAAGAGGCCCATAATTGCAAAAAAAAATGTGTTTTGAAGGATTAATTTTAATTTGTTTCCAATTTCCTTGTTATTTGGAGTAAAAGAAATATTATTTGCACCTATTTCATTTGTTAAAATTGCTTTGAATTTAGCTTTTGTCAGTTTGCCAATGCTGAATATAAAGCAGCCCTTTTTCCCCCATAGATCCTTTGCTTCCCTTATAAATGATCTAGAACTACAGAGTTGTACAGGGATTTGTGTTGAGTCACGGTAGGATTATCTGCATAAAATAGTCTTTTCGATACAGCTACATACAATCTTGTATTATTTTTCCACTGAAGCTGTTGAGTGGACTGGGGCATGAACCTGGTACTGGCAGAGGCTGACAGATCTATGTCACCACGGTTGAGCTGGTAAAGCATGCCCCAAGGAGCAACAGAAAAGAGATAGTGAGAGATTGTAATATTGGAAAAATATCTCTGAAAACTAGTTTAAAAGATCTAAAGAGCATCCTATTTTATACTTGCAAAGTGGTATCAAGGGATAGATATTTAGCAGGTTTTTTTTCCTGATATTTTTAGTTATTTTAACAATATTCAATTAAACAGGGAAGTTAGACATACCAATAAATTATTGCAGGAGCTTGATGACTATTGAGGAAGTCACTCAAAGATTGAAGATGATAGAAAAGATGAGGATGTTTTGACACTGCAGATGGTAGAGAAGTTAAGGACAAAAAGCCCACAAAGTGGAGAGGTTGTATTGAACATTGCATTCTTTCACAAACAACAAATAACAAATTATATGACAATATTATATCATGGGCAAGGGGAGGAGGACAAGGGTAGTAATAGCCTTCAGTTTTTTCCTATTGAAGAAGTATTACACTACCAGTACAAATGTGCCAACTCCAGGTAGTGAAGGCAATCCATTCTTATGCATTAAACCCTTTGACAGAACTAAGAACTTCAAAGCAGTATCAAAGTGTTTCCTCAGTCTAGATATACCCATAGAAATGTCCAAAATAACGTAGCCAAGCAAAATGGATGATAACCCTTACTGCACCAATTGGATAGATACTTAAAAGGAAGGTAGTTGTTTTAACCTTTCAGTGTGATTCTGGCCAGAAAAAAACCAACAACAACAAAAAAAACCCAACCAACAAAAAAACCTGCTGATTTTGAAACACTCTATTTACTGACAGTCTTGGTTCAGTAACATGGATTTACATCCCAATTGCATCTATGAATTTTCTCATAGGAAATAACTAGTATATTTCTGTCTGTTATAAAATGATTCCTGTTTGAACCAACTCTAAGACATTACGGTTTTGTTGAGACTTTTTTTCAGTTTCCAAAGCTTAGGAAGGATGCTTCTCTTCATAAACATGATCATTACCAAAAATGATCTAAATGATATCCAAAGTACTCCCCTTTTCTTTATATTCCTTTACAAGTCCATGGTTTTTAATAGGAAAAACTTCAATAGTAATCCTTTTTGTCATGAGTATTTGGGGTTCAGATAATCCTGTCAATGAAGTCTCAAGGTTATTTTAGAATTTTTAAACACTCAGGTCCATTTATCAGGTACAACATCTGCTTGAACTTATCACATGCAACAATTAAACTAGTTGTTTCAATTTTACACAACTGAAGGCACTGTTTTGATCTCCTTTTCATTTCCCAGCTAGCTGCATTTCCTTTGAAGCTGATTGAGCTGCAAATACACAGCTGTTCTTTGTTCTCTGTTTCCCAATACATGCAGATTAGCTGGAACTAATAGCTATAGTTCTGGCTAGGCTTCTGGGCTACTGCTGGATGTTGGGAGATCATGTACAAATTGGCCAAATGCTCAAATCTCACACCGGAAAAATCCTTCAGTCCAAGGATCCCGGCAAAGCAATAACTGTAATCACTACCACTCTATTTTCCTGTCTTCTGTGGCTGTAAACCAAACGTAAATGGAAGGTTCAATTATGCTGGCCAGTACAAGGATGCGAAGTATAAAGATTTGTAACTGGGCATTTGTTTTCTTGCTTTTCCAGCATAGTTATTCATGCTTTTATTTAAAACTGATGAACATGAAAATATAAAAGAATGAGACATAATATATACATGAATAATGCATAATATATAACTTTAGTTAATTTCATTTGCAAATTAAAGTTTTTAAACTTCTTATAGGAAGAAAATTAAAATATATAATGAATTATATTTCTTATACTCTTTGTAGCAAACCATACAGTCAAATATTTTTCACATTGAGAATTGGATGTAATAACTTCTTGAAACTCTCTTGGCAGGTGTCAGCATTCACTCTCACTGAAATTGAAAGGTTTCCCATCAGTTTTTATAGAATCAGCTTCAGAAAAGTAAGTTGCTTATCTATTTTATACAGCTTTCCCTGGTCTAACTAGTGAAAGTCTTGAAGCACTCTTCAAAAAGATACATTTCTATTGACTAGTTTGTGTATATCAAATAAATTCAAACACTTTATCCCTTTCCACAGTTTACTTAAACTTTGCATATTGAGTTTTATTCAAAACATGTTATTTTAGCTTGTATAATAACTGACATAACTATATGTATGTCCGAGGCAGTGATATATTTTGAAAGCCAGCATGTAGGTTTTTGACTTCATACAATGTTAAAACTTATATGTCAATTGTGTTCTCTCACGACAATGAATTCCAGTTAGAAACTGACAGCTGGACATTTATATTTTCATGTGAAGACTTGAACATCTATCCACTAATAAAGATTGACAAGAAGGGAAAAAAAAAATCCTCTTTTTTTCATTCCAAATCAAACTGCACCTAGCCTCCTATAACAAAAAGGCGTCCAAACAATCACTTTTATATGCAAACCCAATGTGCAGCTACAATTTGGGAAAAAATAATGCCTACAAAATAGAAAAAAAAAAAATCAACTTGAACTTTTGCACTAAAGAATCTGACATTGCTGCAATTCGTCAAAGACATAATTTATGTCTAAAATGGAAATAAATCACAACTACCAAGATTTAATATTTAAATTTTATTAAATTTTAACATTTAATATCTATTTATATGCTAGAATAAAATACATATTCAAATCCAAGTCCTGTGGTCTTTCAGTGTGATACTATTTAACTACATGATGACTTTAATGTGCCAGAAACTTTTATTCCCCTTGAGATAGCAATTAATAAAAAAAAGTTGTTTTATATAAAATAAAACCTGAATATGAGACTTTTATAAAGTTATAAAGCTATAAATAAACAAAACTTTTATAAAGAAAGCTCCAGATAAGAGTAAACTAAATAGTCAGCATCACCTAAGTCTATTATAACAATATGAATGCCTGCCTTCTTTGAAGAAGTTTATAGATTCACACTTCTACACGTGAACTGTGAAGCTGTTTAAGCTAACATGAGATAAGCTACTGTTCTGGAGTAATTATAAATCAACTACTTCCACATTTTTATAAAAGTGGGAGGATGCAAAATTGTTTTGGCAGCACTTGTTGATTCCACAGAACTCTTTCGTTTCTAAGACATACCCTTGAGCAGAATAATCTTGATGATTATGTGGGGTTTTGTGGTTGGTTTTTTTGTTTTTTTTGTTTGCACATGAGTTACCCATGAGATACTTCAGCAGACACATATTTAATTTCTCCATAAACCATATTGTGAAGTAAAGAAAGAAGGAGAGACACTTTAATTCCAGATGAATGATCAATGAAACCATTATGGTGCCTACCTGATTAACCTCAAGTGCATAGTAGTCCTTTCCTTTATAAAGCCTATATGCATATTAGTTTTATCCCTCTTTTTGACTAGTTTTTACTGACTTTTATTGTTTTATTAGTTGCTGTTGGCAGGAAAAGCCTTATTCTGTTTTTTACCAGCATTCACTGCTAAAATACTGCATATAAAAATTGTGATCATGCTCAATTCTGTACCTCTGTAGCTTTTCAAGCTCTTTTTAACTTCCACAAGCTATTGCAATTTTTAGACGAAACAAATCAAGGAACATGAAACCTCAGTTTTGCAGAATTATCAGTAAATATTACTTTTAATGGGGCTTGGTTTACAGTAACTAAAAGCTTAATGTAGCTGTATAAATAACTGATTCATCCTATCTTAGTCTTAAATTCTTTTGGGGTTAGTTTTTTTAATTCTCATTTGCATTTTAATTCATGGAGAAGTTCAAACTTACACTTGAATGTTGGAAATTTAATTCCCTGTTGAATTATTCAACTTCTAAAGATACTGTGATTATTTTAATAGTTTTGCTTGTTGCTGTGAACCAAACCTTCTTTCTTGTCTTTCTTAAATGTCCCAAAACATAGTTCAAAACAAAATAAAAGAAGAACATTTAGTTTATAATTATAGGGGAGCAGATAAAAAGCTTTCTGACTAGAATTGACATTCCTGGAAATAACTTTTTAAAATGCAAATACTTCTAGAACCTGTCTGTACTTGTGCTGCAACCTGGACAATATTAGGAGAGCATTATGCATGGAAGACAGATAGTTTTATGCTCTAGAATACCCACAAACTAGCAAGGCATTCTCCATAATTTACTTTTATGAGTTTCAATTTCAAATTAATTTTGCAAACTTAATGGTTTGGGAAATTATTATGGCAAACAATAATTTAGACTTGACCTTTTTTGAGCTACCTGTTACTTGATTGGTTTAGCTAGCAATGTCTTTAATTGAGTTTGTCAGCAACAAAAATATGTGTGCTAACTGCTGCTGACTTAAATTTTATAATTATTGTTATTACCTTAGATAAATAAGCAGGGGGAAAAAAAAGAAGGGAAGTAGAACAAATTCATCTACAGTAGCACAGAGTAAACGTCTCAATGAAAAGATTTTAATAGTCATTGCGTCTCTAAAAATATATTTCTGCATTAGAAAAACTGCGACAAATATTTATCATTTAGTGAAAAAAAATCACAAGCTATATATGAGACGATATGGGTAAAAAATTATTATATGTGTGTTATTTCCTTAGCTAAAGCTTCATATAGCTTCATCAGAAAAAAAAAAAACACTTTAAAATTCAGTCTCGAATTCTGCAAATCTTGGTTGTTGCGTCCCAGTTCAGAAATGTTTCTTGCAAGGTGCTGGACATGGTTCTGGGCAATCCCTAGTACCCACACAGGCTGAGGGGGTGAGCAGATTGAGAGCAGCCCTGTTGAGGGGGACTTGGAGGGTCTATTGTATGAGAAATGACCTTGCAGCCTATTTCTGCTGTGTATCTAAAGTGGCGTGGCCAGAAGGTTAAGGAAGGTGATTGGATTCTGTCCCTATACTTTGCCTTGACACCCCATCTGCAGTGCTGCATCCAGCCCTGGGGTCCTTTGCACAGGAAGGACATGGACCTGTTGGAGTGAGTCCAGACGAGGCCACCAAGCTGATTAGAAGAATGGAGCACTTCTACAGGGAAAGGCTGAAAGAACTGGAATTGTTCAGCATGGAAAAGGGAAGGCTTTGGGGAGACCTAATTGAAGCCTTACAGTACCTGAAGGGAACCTACAAGAAAGAGGGAGAAAAACTATTTCCAACACCTTGTAGTGATAGGGCAAGGGGGAGTGGCTCCAAACTTCAAGACAGTAGGTATAGGTTAGATATTAGGGAAAAATTCTTTACTGTAAGGCTGGTGAGGCACTGCAACAGGGACCCCAGTGAAGCTGTGGATGCCCATTTCTGGAATTGTTCACAGCCAGGTTGGATGGAATCCTGAGAAAGCTGGTCTATGGCAGGGAGTTGGAACTTTCAACCCAAACCATTGCATGATTCTATAAAATACAGACCTCTTCTTTGTACAATGAATTATAGGAGTTACATCAATACCCGCTGTTTCATTTTAAAGAGATATTCTGAAAATCTCTAATTAAGGTAGGACAAAGCAATCAGACAGCTGAATTTGTATAGAAACACACTATATCAAAAAATGAAATTCACATCCAGATAACTAAGTTCTCACCTTGAGTTATTTAAAAACTAATTTGGCATTGTTTGTGAGGAGGGAGTTCTGGGGGTTTGTTTGTTTCCTTGTTTTTAAAGTATCTCTTTGTCATTAAATCGTGTTGCAAAGAGAGGAATCATGAAATGTATCATTGTCTTCTAGTCTGAAACAATTTTTGGAGAATAAAAGAGAAGTTTCCTTCAAATGCACAATTTTTTTCACGATTTTCATCAGAAAAAATTCTTCATAGCTTCTTCTCAATGGTGTTTTGTTTAATTTCCTGTCATAGAAGTAAAGGAAATTTTATAGTTATTTCTAAAGAAAAAAAAAATTGAGGAAACATGATATTCACCAAAGGAATTGAATGCATGTGAAATTCTCACTAACTCCAACATATACCAAAATGAATTCAGGATAAGCCTTCTGATTTTCCTAGACATTAATCTTTTTTCCTATTGTCATTACTGCAATTCTTCCCCTTAAAACCTAATGTATAGTTTAAATCTGATTATTGAGACATAAAAACACTGTATACTGTTGGGAAAAAATCTATGTTTATTATGTTTGGATAATATGGGACTTATCAGAAGCATTAAAATAAAGTTAGTACCAGTTAGTCTACTTTCAACAATCTATTCATGGCTCCACTAGTCCATATGAATTAATTATATGAAGTACACAATTATATGAAGTACACAATTAATGACAAAACATTTTTAGAGCAGAATTCTATATCCAAAGTCATTCTTCTTCTCTCATTTTTCTGAAGTTATAAATCTTTTATTTTGTTTAATATAGTGCAACAAATTAGGTAAACATATTTCAACCTGTGGGGTTGAAAAAAAAGAAAAGTGCTATTTTACTACAGTTTTAGAACTATCACCATAATTGCTAACCTATCTTATAAGCAATTTCTCCTAATTTGAGAACATCCTATTTCAGGGATATAGGGCTATTTGCTATTGCCTATAAAATAAAAGTTTATGCATGAAAGGCATTATGTTATAAGTATACCAAACTTCTGCATTTGGGTGGGCCGGTTTTGATTGGGTAGGTTTTGGGATATTTTATTTTTATTTTTATGTTTAATTTCGGTTTTGGTAAATTTGTTTGGTTTATATTTTGAGAGAACACCATATCTGACAAGATGCTGTACTTCTCACAGACAAAACAAATTTGTGAAAGATTTTAAGGCATGAATTATCAGAAAGAACAAAGATAGAAAAAGAGTAGAAATTTGATCCTGTAAAAAGAAAATGCAAATAATAATCCAAATAAAAAATTGATGCCAATGTATTCTTTGGGCCATTCATAGAATTCAGAAAGGCTTTTCGCAAATTAAAAATTAAAAGTAGCATTTTTCTGATACATTGGAATAATGTATCTTGTATTGGAGTATCTATAATAAAATATTTTCTATTCTGCAGGTATTTCCAAATTTCTACCAGTAATAGTTGTATAATGAACATGTGGAAACTAGAGATTTTTAAAATCTATGCAGGAAACCAGGTGTTGTGATGGCATTGCATCAACCTGTTAGGGGCTTGCTTAGTACTATGGCTGTGAATTTTATGACACAAGTCGTGTCGTACATCATAGTGACATAATTAATTTAAATCCTTTCTATATGATAACATGTTCCTTATCAGAAACATATTTCCAATCATTGTAAAGATGAAAGCATGCGAAGACAAATACTTTGAATAAATTACTTTTGCTAAGTACTGATATTATCCTTCACCCCAAAATAGGCAAAAACAGAGAAATCCACTCTGTAATTTCTAGTGCATCAATATGGTATTGTCAGAGGATTCAGATGTAACAGCAACCGGCTTATTTTTAAACTGTAAAAAGGCATTTTTATACTTCCAAGCTGTCATCCATATTACTATAGGAAATCAGAACTACAATAATGAACTCAACAAGAGAAACTAAGTATAATTGTTCATAACATCTAAGGATGTTGAAAGCAGAGAGCAAACAGACAAAGAAAAGTAAAGGATCTTTTCCTTTTTGGAATATTGAATATTAAGTAAATTATTAAAATATTATGTATAGATTTTTCATACAAGACTTGATAAAAAAGTCAGACCTGTCTTATCTTTTTAACATATACGTTGACAACTATTGGGGCACTCAACATTGCTATTCATATTTACTGAAGGAATAGTGAAAATATGCAGTCATCTCAGGTTTGTTTTGAGCAGTTTATAAAACAGAAAAGTTGATTAAATTTATTATATATTCACTAACATAGAGAAGAATACATAATATTCTGCATATTGTTTTGGAATGGCATATTCATATATGGCTATTCAGAATAATATTGTAATACTTAAAAATCTAAAACAAAATTTCAGTTTAACATCTACAATACCAGTGTGAGTAGCCTTCCTGCTATTCTATTTTGGAATGCCTGTCTTTGCTAAAGTGCTGCCTCAAATGGCTGCTTCAAATGTGCATGGAAAACATAGTCTAAATGATAATTTAGTAATATTTGTGCCTCTAAAGAAAGTAACTTTTCTCCCAGGATCTGACCAAGAAATAATAAAAAAGGGACTATTGGGAAAGTAATTGCACAGTCTTGTTCACTAATTCTCAACAAATCCAATGCTCTGAAGAATCAAAATAATAGCACTGAGCATTATAGAAGTTGTAAAAATGTATTTAAATTCAAAATTGGAAAGATAAATGAAAAAAATACTCTGGGCACCCTTGAGACACTTCATATTGTATTTTAAAACTTTTTTTGTAACTTTTACAAGGTACAACAGAATTTTAGCCTCTGTCCATGGAAAGTTTATCACTGTCCTAAATAACATGGTTATTATTTAGTTTTACAGATAAAGACTACTTTCACAAAGATCAACTGTATTAATCTACAAAAAAGAAATGCCTTATAAATTACACTTCCAGCAGATTCCTGGAAAACATCGATCATAACTTCCTGTCACAGGCAGTGAAGGATCCCAAAAGCAGAGTGTGCTGCTCGACCTCATACTAACAAATAAGAAAAGCCCTGTTGATGATGTGGAGGTTGGGTGCAGCCTCAGCTGTAGCAACCATGAGATTGTACAGTTCAGTACTGAATGAAGAGGTATCAGGACAGTGAGTGCGATTATAGCCATTGACTTCAGGAGAGCTAACTTTAGCCTCCTTGGAGATTTTGGAAGAATCCCAGAGGAACAGACCCTGCAGGGAGCAGGGCTCCAAGAGAGACGGACAATTTTCAAGGAACAGTTCCTCCAGGCTCAAGAATAATGCATGCCAATGAGAAAGAAATCAGGTGAAGAGGTCAAGAAACCTCTGTGAATGAATAAAAAACTCCTGTCATTATTCAAGAGTAAACAGGAAATACACAGGAGATGGAAGGGAGGTTAGGTGACTTGGAGTGGATATAGAGAGGTGATCAAAGCAGAAATAAGACTAGAATGTCAAGGCACATCTAGAATTACAAATGGCCAAGAATGTAAAGGAAAACAGAATGGGCTTTTCAAATACATATATTACAAAAGAAAAGAGAATATAGGCCTATTGGTAAATAGAGAGGAGACCCTGGTAACAGGATGTAGAGAAGGCAGAGTTATTAAATGCCTTCTTTGCATCAATCTTCACTGATAAGACCAGCCTCCAGGAATTCTGAACCAGACCAGGGTAAGTGAATGTTGGACAGAAAACTTCTCCTTGGTCACAGAGGATTGGGTTAAGTGTCAGGAAAACGTGTGATAGGTTGACTTGGGAGGAAGAAACTCAGAAGAGGTTCTTCCTAAGGGAATTTCCTCTGTGGGGAGTTGGGATACCTGCAACAGCCAATCAGAGAAAGTCGGTTCGCTCCGTGCACACACATTTTGAAGGAGGTAATCTGGAACTGGGTCTCTGTCTTTCCGGCGGCTGAGCAGGTAACACCAACCCGAGCTTCCCTCTCCCCCATGCGGGGGGGGGGGAGGCTCAGAGGCCGCTTGGGCCCCGTTTGCCAACGAGGGGGACCCGATGGCTGGGGGGAGGAAAAGTTGTGTGATAAAACCTTCACGGCTTCTTCCTCCACCGGCCGCTGCTCTGGCGTGGGGGAAGGCTGACTCTTTATGCTGCCGGCCGGGCCGGGCCTGCCCGGGTGGCCATGGGCAGTGTGGGGCTGCAGCCCAGCCCCAGAAAGGCTGATTAACACCTCAGCTGCCCCCCCCAGCACGGCCTGAGCCTGGCCCAACTTTTGTAGTTGTGTTAAACTTTAACTCTTTAGTGTTCAGATAAGATTTGCAAAGCCTCCAGCCTTTCCTTTGAATATGAAAGGGAATGAGAAGATTTCTGAAGTCAGTGATGTAAGAGCTAAGTTTTTTTTTAAGATGGAAGGAGAATGAGAAGATGCTGAAATGGCTGAAAATCTTTTTGGGAAATTGTAGGAATAAACTGATGTACTGAATATTCCTATAAACCATGGAAAGAGACATGGGGGGATGGAAATGTTCCATTTAATAGATGATTTGACTAAAAAAACACCTGTGTTGAGAATTTCTGCCCTGAGAAAAGAAGGGGATTTCAGTTTTCTGAAGATGAAGCCTGAGCAGAGAGAAAGGAGACAGAGAGAATCGTTGCTGTCGAACATTTCATTCTTAAAAGTAATACCCCATGGGACAGACATGACCCACATCTACAACTTTGGGACGGCTGTAGAACTGGGAGGAGCGTCATGGTTGCAGATTCCCGGGCAGATGCAAATCGTGAAAGATAAAACCACAAGAGAACTTTTTTTCCTTCTTGTGGGAAACATCCCTACAACTTCAACAAGAAGAGGCTTCTCTCTCCAGAAGTGAACAGAGAAAGACTAAATTGGGCACTGACCGAAGTATTTGTTATATGTTTGTTTTGTTGTTATGAAGACTGGGAGAGGGAGGGAAGGAGTGATCTGGAAAATCTTATTCTGAATTGGTTTTTTTTCCCTTTCCCCCCCCCCTTTTTTTGTTTGTGTAGTTAATAAATTTTCTTCTATACCCTTTCAAGTTTTAAGCCTGCCTTGCTCTTTTGCTCCTGGTTCTGTCTCACAACAGAAAGAAATAAGTTTATTTAAATTGGCAACTCAAACCTAAGACATTAATTTGGTGCATTGGCCGGGAAAGTCAAAATTAAACCAAGACAACATGATATCCACAATTCCATGGGCCCTGATGGGATGAATCCACAAGTGCTAAAAGAGCTGTTGGAGACAGGCTGCTCATGACCATCTTTAAAAAGTCATGAAGATCAGGAGAGGTACCTGAGGACTGGAATACAGCAAATGTCACCCTAGTTCTCCAAAAGGGCACAAAGGAGGACCCAGGAGAGTACTGCCCAGTCAGCCTCACCTCAGTCCCTGGAAAGGTGATGGAGTGAGTGCCTCATTCTGGAGTCCGTGTATACCACACGGAAGGCAAGAAGCTGATCAGGAGTCGGCATTGATTCAGTAAAGACAAGTCATGTTTGAACAACCTGATTGCCTTTCACAATGAAACAATCAGAAGAATGAGGAGAGAGCAGTGGATATTGTCTACATCAACTTCAGCAAAGCTTTGTGACACTGTCTCTCACAACATCCTCACAGGCAAACTCAGGAAGTGTGGATTAGATGAGTGGACAGTGAGGCGGATTGAGAACTGGCTGAATGAGAGATCCCAGGGGGTTGTAACCAGTAGTACAGGATGTGGCTGGAGGCCAGTCACTAGTGGTGTCCCCAAGGCTCAACAGTGGGCCCAGTATTGTTTAACTTGCACATCAGTGACATGGATGAAGGGGCAGGTGCCTCCTCAGGCAGTTCATGGATGACACAGAGCTGGGAGCAGTGGCCATAGCCCAGAAGGCCAGGCAGCCCTTCAGAAGGATCTCAGCAGGTGAGGAGATGGGCCCATGATGCCTCAGGTCACCAGGGCAGAGATGCCACCAGTGCTACATGGAGCAAGTGGATTGCCCTCATTACACAGAGCGCCTGGATTGGAAAACTGAATCGCCCTGGGATTTTGGAAGTAATTACAAATTGGCCCGAAGGTGAAAGTTTTGGTGTCACAGATGAGGAACAAGAACCAGTGACCCTGGCTGAAATTCAGCAAAAGGAAATGGAGGGTTCTGCACTTGAGAAAGAACAACCCTGGGCACCACAACAGACTGATCTGTTGGGAAGGAGCTCTGCAGAAAAGGACCTGAGGGTCCTGGTGGACATGAAGATGTCCATTGACACGTTTTGCCATCTGCCCACTCCCGATGGGCGACCAGCTAGCTCTGGGTGAACCCGTACTGAATGTGGCTTCCCTTCTGGATCTGGTAGAACCCAAAGTGGAAGCATAGCTCCACACTATAGCTTGGGAAATCGGTCTGGAGGCAAATAAAGAGTGCAGAAGAGTCCTTTTATGGTCCATGGGAAAGGTTTATTGTATGGGGTTACAGTAGACAGCTTGAGTTGGGGAGAAGGGACCACAAAAGGCAGGGAGAACTGCCTGACACGAACTTAAATAGGGGACCCCCCCTCATGGGAGGGTACAACAACCAACGAGCCAATTAACACAACCTGGAGGTGTGACAATGTGTTGGGCTTCACACATGACCAACCAAGAGGGGGAAACATAGGTGAGGACATTGAGGTACAACCAACGAAACACTTAGGAAAGGATGACAGGCAGAGAACATTTGGGAGTAAGGGGAGGGGCTGAGGTGGATTGAAAAGACTCTGAGAGAGGATAGGGAAACGAGCAGGGAAGACTCTGGAAGGTAGGTTAGGATTAGGGTTGACGGACAAGGGTCAAGGCAGGAAGGGAGCAAACCATTATATACAGAGCTAGGGGGTACAACTTAGGGATGAACCATTTCAATAAAGGGAATAGCAAGGTCATAACAACAGAAAACAATGAACCTCAACAGTCTGTGAGCCAGCAGTGTGTCCCAGTGGCCAAGATGGCCAATGGTGTCCTGGGGTGCATTAGGAAAAGCATTGCCAGCTGGTTGAGTAAGGTGATCCTGCCCCTTTACTCAGGCCTGATGAGGCCACATCTGGAGTGCTGTGCCCAGTTCTGGCCACCTGAGTGCAGGGGAGACATGAGAGATCCTGGAGAAAGTCCAGTGGAGGCCTGTAAAGATGATTAAGGGATTGGACCATCTCTCTTACAAGGAAAGGCTGAGAGAGATGAGCCTGTTCAGTTTCAAAGAGACAACTGAGAGCGGCCTTGTCAATGTCTGTCAGTATCTGAAGGGAGGATGATAAAAGGATGGAGCCAGACTCTGCTCAGTGTTGCCAGCAATAGGACAAGAGGCAACAGGCACAAACTGGTGCACAGGAAACTCCACCTGAAGAGGAGGAAGAACTACTTCACTGTGTGGGTGACAATGCATTGAAAGAGATTGCCCAGACAGGCTGTGGAGACTCCCTCACAGGATATTGAAGAATGATCTGGATACAATCATGTGCAAGGTGCTCTAGGATGACCCTGCTTGAGCAGGGTGGTTGGATCAAATGACCCACTGTGGTCCTTTCCACTCTGACCCATTCTGTGATTCTGTGATTATCAATTAACTACATAAAAATGAATAAAAATCAACTTGATTTAGAAAGACACTGATTTTACACATAGTTGCATGTAATCACTGCTACTTTCAGACAGCAAGATTTTTTTTTAAGAACTCTAATATTGTATAAATTTGAAAATTAAAACCAGAACACTAATAGCAAAAGAAAAAAAATCCAACTTACTGAGAAAAAGGATTTTAATAAGGTATTATTATTTTTTTAATGTTTCTAGACTGTATTGCTCTCTGCCAAGAATATATGAGGGAAAATAAGCTCTTTTGTTACAAGGTTTTGGCCAATGCCACAAAAAATCATTGCAGACAAAAAGGTGTTCTTTATGAATTATGAATTAATCTTTAGGTATACAGAACCCTAACCAGGCAATAAAGTCTCTCAAAACAAGATCTTAAAATGGCCTTTAAGATGAAAGAGTCAATATTTTTCTTTAAATAATCCCAACATTTCGGAAAAATTGGTGAATATATGCGCTCATTTTTGAACTCATGATTATACAATATACATACAATATTTTATAGTAGAAGATTGATATATATGTATAACAACAAGTTGCACTGAAAATGTTCTTTAAAAAGTTCTGTCTCTCAATAAACTGACTTATAATAAAAGAGCAAATACTACTAACATGGTAAAATTAGACCACAGATCATGTGCCTCATGAGTTCACAATTACCTGGTTGTGAAAAATAAAATTATAGTTGCAAAGAAGCAATATTTTCTTTTCCCCCAGATTATATTATTATAACCCTTGTTTTCTAACACTAGGTTGCCTTTTGTGTCTCATCTACTATGGTTAGCACACAGCTACTGAGAAACACTGACCTGTATTATATATTTCCTTGCATTATTTTTTGCTGTGTATTGCATATTTGGGAGTAATGCCAATATTTTCTTGGAAAGAAAAATACAGATTAAAAATGTTTTCCCTTTCATTTTATTGAAAATCATCTGTAATGGAATAGTATAAAGAAAAAAATAGAATACTTTCAATAGATGCCTGACTAGTCCATAATTATTTTGTTTATTCCAGTTTCTATCCACACAATGAAAGAACTCTGGAAGAACTAAATTACTTGAAGCACATATAATTTTGTGGACAAAAATATTTTCATTGGTAATGTTTCTGTGCTATATTGAGATTTTTTGCAATTCTATTGGATTGCTTTCTGAATCACTATTCCTTCATTAGAAATTACTCTTTCCCTTATGTTATTCTCAATTTCGTAAGAATACTTGTATGTCAGTATAGACTTTTTTCAAAAAAGGAAGATGTTTTTCATAATTTTAAGGCTGTTTAAGTGATTAAGTTAATTTTGTGCTGATGGTAAGTAGCTAAGTGAATCAGAATTTTTTAACCGCAGCTACAGTATTTCCTGGGTGTGGGAGGTGTTCAGTTTTTTCCCAGGGCTCCTCATCCGTCCTGAGCCACAAGACTCAAAACTGTTTATTGACTTAAGGTGCAGTTAACTCTGCATAAATGTCTGATCTTTGACCTTTCTGTTGTGATTGTGAGATGTGAACTATTGTCATAACAAGCAATTTTTTGTAATGTAATTTTTTTAACTCAGCATTTGAACTCATTCTATCATCACATTTCAGCTAGCCAAATAACTGTCAAACTGAAAGAATGTTCAAACTGAACAAATCTAAATTTGCTTCAATAATATGGCCTAGAGGTTAAAGCTTGAATATTCTAATTCTAGCTTGCCAAGCTATTGAACTGATAGTGTTAAGAACTTTAATAGTCATATATTCTTATTAATATTATGAATTCCACCATAAAAGGCTTAAAAAATAATAATTGTCTCCTTTAAGTCTATGATTTAAAAAATAATAGTTCTCATCTTATATGCCTGTATCTAGAGTTTTCATCTTGTTCATCAATCACAACAAATTAGTTCTAAATAATGAAGATGTATTGTCTCCTCTTGCATGTATCTTAATTATTGTAAAAGTGCCTCAGACATATCTCTGTTCACCCAAGTTTAAATATGGAATCTGAGACACAATCTGCACTAATCTCACAAGTCTGAGGGACATGCTTTATCTTTCTGCTCTATCAAAATTTCACCCTTAAGGAGAATTTTATGTTGACATTTTCAGGGCTGAAACTGTGCTCACCAAGCAGAGGAAAACAAAGCACTGACTTTCTGTTTAAAAGAATACATAAAAGAAGCAACCTCTAATCAATTTTCAGCAGGTTTTACTATGATTATGAAGTTTTGCTAAAGTACTTTCTGTAAGAGATATTGTTCACAATTTGGCTTTATTTTGTTTCATATCATCTGAAATTAAAATGAATGGAAGTTAAAAAATTGTATATTGTTGTATACCTATGCCACAAATACAGAATTTTAAACTAACACAAATATTAAACCACTGAAATTTTGCTGTAACTTTGGCAGGGTTTTTTTTCCATTTTTAATTTCCCATTGTTTTTCCATTGCATTAATTCCTTCAAGAAAGTGTATTACATTTGATAAAGTGACATATTTTAGGCTAGGAAATTATGTTTATTCCAGATTTACAATGTTGAAGAAGTAGGAATCTAGCCACAGACAATCAAGAATTCTTTAACTGTGAAATATAAACATTAAAAATAGTTCACATTTATTTTAAAAAAACCCCACATACTGGTGAAAGAGACTGCAGAAATAAATTAGTTTTGTATTTAATAGATTTTACTTTAAGAATGTGAATTTGTTCTGAGAATTAATTAGTTTGCATCTGAACTACTTGTATTTTTGTAATAGGAAACACCAACACAATGGGATAATTTCGTTACTTCCAATAAAAGTAAGTTATATTTTAGCTAAGAAAATAAGAAAACAGGATGACCAAATGACATTATTTAGATCACACTTTAATCTGTTGCACATTTTCAAAGGCATTGAAATTTTTTTCAAGAAAAAAATCCTTGAAAAGGAAAGTTTGTATCAAAATGGAATTTCATTCTTGGTATTCACAATAAGTAGACACAGCATGTGTGACATCACTTCTTTTGGATGACAATGTAGTTAGTGATATTATATTTTAATGATAACACAAAGAAAAAGCATACAGATGCTTAGTAAGAATAAGTATCTGCCTGGTTTAAAAATAGCAGACTATGGGTTGGGTGAACTTCATATATTAAAATCAGAAATAATTTTTCTTGTTTACTTTTCAAATTCTCCATATATCAACAAAAAAAGAGCAGAGAATTAGAATCTATGCTGCATCAGTGGTCCTACCTCTGCAACTGATGTAGAAAACGTAATGACCATTTCTGTGTCTGTAGAATATGAAATAATATATAACTTTATTCTGCTTGAGATCTAGAGTTTTGAAAGGTTTTTTTGCACTCATTAAATTCTGAAACATGAATCTTATTTATATAACAGTTGTATATAACTAGTGTTGTAAAACTATTCCTGTACATGGTATCTATCTTAGCAAAACCCACATGGTGTTTCATTGAAAGATGATTTTTTATCCAGTACATGAGCTTCAACAGTAGCACAAACCTTGATTGAAAAAAAAAGAATTAACATGGTATATTAAGGTTTAGAGAAAACTGTGTCTGAAACAATGACTCACAGTCATTGGGCCCTTCATTATTCAGAACTTTATTAACACCTAGAAATAAGCAACCATTGTTTCTATTGTCTCCTCTTGGTATTTAAATACAAAAATTAAAAATAATCCTATTTCAGATGAAAATTCCCAATACTACTTAGATAGTATTATCTAAGTTACTAGAGTGTTGCTAAGATCACCAGAAGCTATGATGTAATTTATTAGAGCTTTGTAAAAGTTGCTTATCCAGGAACATTGACAGGTTGCAGTGACCTTTTAAATCTATAAGCCTTCTTTGCAGCCAGAAAAAGAAAAGCCTTTAGATTCCATCATACTCATATGGGTGTGGATACGGAATATTCTGGAAGAAGTCTGACAAGTAGTTGATAAATAGATTACTGAAATTTGGAGGCCTGAAAATATCTAGCATTCCTGAGTGACTTGTGCTCTACTGAATTAATTACAATAATCACCCAGATGTCCAGATGTGTAGGAACCTAGGATTTCTGGAAAATAGGAATTGAGTATGTAGGAATCAACTCCTCTGTTCATATGATATAAAGTTAATCTGTAAATACAAAAATAAGCTGATGCCTCTGTGATTCAGATTTCCTAAAAATAAAATCAATCACAGATATATAGTTTTCTTGAATTTGCCAAGACAGCCTGGAAGATAAGTTTGTCAGATAGACACTAAAGGACATTGTTATAGAAGTAAAATCCGAAATGACAATTCAACTGATCAGAGTAATAGATCTACACCAACTTACCGCCTCACCAGAATGTTCTCATAACACTGTTAATGACTGGAGGATCAAAAGTGTAAGACTCTTCAAGATTTCCCTGAAACAGAAAATCAAACATGTTTTATTTGCTTTTCTACAGCAACACCAATAAATTCTGAAGGGTTCAAGAAACAGAAAAATTAAATGCACTGATGATAAATAACTTCTGCAAACAGTAATCATTGAAAAGCAGCAAAACAAAGTGGAATTTCTAGTTTAACTGTGATGTGAAAGAATATAAATCATAGTCATACACAATTATTTACACTGAAATTATCTGTACTTGATTGAAGTGGTTATGAAACAATGGTGTTCTAAATCCATTGTCTTAGTCATAAACACTTCCTTGCTTTGTCTCTGCGCTAGACCAATCCTTTCTCAATGTACTATTTTTTGTGCAAAAATACTGTTCCATAACTGGACTTATGCTATTAGCTCTTTAAATATACCAAGCATATCACCAAAACGTGCAGTACTTGCACCAACAGTATGTCATTTGGTAAATTACCTTAGATATATGAAAACAGAACTGTAGCCTTTTCAATAATAAAGTTATCTCTTCACATATCACAAACCTGTGAAAACCTCTACCATACATGTGGAGACCTTGAAAGGCATTCCCAATTAGAAAGACACAAGAGGCCTCTCTCTCAGCTGTCTTCTTTTGATAATGAATCCTGTTCTATCAAGTCAGAACAATCTTTTTCTTGTTCCTTAGGCCAGACCCGTGCCCTCTCCCTGTCCGTCAGCCTTTCAGTCACTCCCACCCTGGTTCCCTGTTGGCCCCTATACCATAAGCCCACCCTTGTGACACCCCCATGTCCCCTGGTAATTGGTCTCTGATACTACTTCCCCCACCCCAAAATCCCCATGTACTTAACCTAGACTCTCAGACCAACCCTTTTTGCCTTTGTCTCTGCGTCTGGAAGCTGGACTGTGCACACGCGTGGCTGAAATAAAAATCTCTATAAAACCCCTGCAAAGGCCTTTCCTGTTTCTTTACCTGCTTCACTTCAACAATGACCCCAACAACAACATATTCAGATATCCATTCAATGCACACACTTAGCTCTTTCTTACTAGCAGTCAAGCTTAACAGGTGAGCCTATGAAAACCTTATGATGTTCAACAAGGCCAAATGTAAGATCCTGTAGCCTGCCTGGAGAAACCCAAGCATAAGTATAGGGTGGGTGGAGCCTGTATTGGAGCCAATGGATTGAGAGGAGAAAGATTTAGGAGCATTGGTTGATGAGAAGGAAAACACAGCCCAGTAGTGTGCACTTGCAGCTGAGAAGGCCAGCTTTCTGGGAAAACATCAAAAGTGGTGTTCCCAGCAGGTCAGGGGAGGTGATTGTCCCCCTCCACTCTGCTCTTCTGACGCCCCACCTGGAGTCCAAGCCTGGGGTGCCCAGAAAAAAAAAGATGTGGACCTGTTGGCACAAGTCCTGAAGAGAGTCACTAAGTTGACCACAGGGCTGGAGTATCCCTTCTATGAAGATGGGCTGAGAGAACTGTGCCTGCTCAGTCCAGAGAAGAAAAGGCTTTGAGGGAGAAGAGGGCTGAAGATGGACTTTTGGCAAGGGCATGTAGTAATTAGGCCAAAGGGTAATGACGTTAAGTTGAAGGAGTGTACATTTTAGGTTAGATATTAGGAAGCAATATGTCATCCAAAGAGGTTGTAGGGTCCCCATCTGTGAAAGGGTACAAGGCCAGGCTGGTTGGGGCTCTGTACAGCTGGTCTAATGGAAGGAGACCCAGGCAGGGGGGGTTGGATCTAGAAGATCTTTAAGGTTCCTTCCAATCCTAACCATTCAATGAGCCTATAATTCTGTGATCTTTCTTTGGGGTAAGGCTGGGAGAGGTGGAATGGTTCCGTCTGGAAAGAAGAAGTGCCAAGGGAAATCTCTCAACACATATAAACAAATGAATGGAACATACAAAGAAGGAGTCTGGTTTTTTAGGTGCTCAATGACAGGACAAAAAGCAATGGGAAAAAGGAAATAAAGAAAGAGCTGTATGACTATCAGAAAACAGCTTTTTTAATTGTAACTGAATAATGAAGCAGTTTGCCTAGAAATTACTATTTCATCTTGGAAATGCTGAAATACTTGGAATATTAATCTTGGAAATACTAAAAAGCCATCTAGACATGGTCTTTGGGTAACCTGCTTTGAGTAGCTCTGCTTGAGCAGGGAAGTGGGCCCAGATCCAACCTCGACCACTCTGTAATACTGCGATATTTTATACACAGCACTCATGAGTTCGTGTTTTATTCAGTCACTAGGCAGTCTGGGATTGATAACTACCTTTCACCTTCTTATATATCTCAGTCATAACATTCAAAAATCACAAAATTCCTAAATGATTAACGAAAGAATAAGAGTAAATAGTAATAAATAGTCATCAATCATCAAGAATGTTTCACTCTACAAACTCTCTTCTCTGAAACCATTTTATTTTTATCATAATACAGTAACAGTTAAAGTGGTTTGTTTTGTTGTTTGTTTTGGGGTTTTTTGGTTTGTAGTTTTTTGCGGTTTTTTTTTTTTGGTTGCTGTTTTGGTTTGTTTTTTTTTAATTCACTGCATAAGCAACATGAAAACAATTGTTGAAAATTGGCAGGTAGAGCATTTTTGTTATAAACAAATGTTAAGTAGTATAAAATACAAGAGGAATATAGGTTTGGATCATTTATTTAATATGGTCTTATTTGAAGTCAGGGCCTTCAAATGTGGTGAAACATGGTCGTATTTGACAATGGACTGAGTCAATCCTTTTTATGTCAGAAGCATTTCACTATCTGCTTTATTTTTCCACAGACTGGAACATAGAATTAATAGAAACACACAAATAATAATGTTGTCAGTGCTGAAGGCTTAATGACATGATTCAAATGACTACCTTTAATACATTTTAACATTGCTGTGTTTATGGCAGAGATTTATTAGGCTGATACTATACACCAGTTAGTATATCCCTTATATCTATAAAAGCATAATTTTTTTTACTTAAGTTGCTTAACTAATTACCATACCATACGTATGCTGATTAAGCAATATGAACTCAAAAAATATGTCCTGAAAACTGATGTAATATGAATTCTTCCTTTTTCATTAAAAACATATGCAAATATAATATTCTTCCATTCTTTTATCCAGTCCCTTTGTTACTCTATACCGTGTATTTTAGTTGCCCATATAAAATTAGTTTGGTCTAATTACATGGGCTTTCATTACTGGAAAATTATGAACCTGTTCTGTTCACTGGAAGACTCTTTTCACATTCAGTACTTTCCCTTTCTGGAAACTCATCTGTTTGGTTTCCTAAACTTGCCAAAACAAAAAAAATCTCTGTAATAAACTGGTTGTTTATTTAAAAGAGAGAAAAAAAATAAGAGGATGGTGGGTTATAATGATAAAAATATCAGGGGAATAATGTTGTTATATAACCCCATAGGATCAATAGGTTGTCCCTGCATCAAAATAAAATAACATTAAGTGATTGTTAATTATTTAAAAAAAAATACTCCTTCCCCTAACAAATCTCTTGTGTCTCCAGAATCTTTATTCCCTGTATTTAAATACAAAATATAAGAAAGCAGATTTCACAGTTCCCAAACTTTTTTTCTAAGTCTGTCTAAGTTTCTAAAGCTCTTCATAGAAAAGACATTGTGCTGAGTGGCTGCCAGTGGACTTTGGAGGCAGACATTTCTGTTAGGCTCCATATGACCATATCCAGGCCTCTCTCAGGTTTGTCACTGGTAAATTGAGTTGACAGTCTTCTGCTGTGTCACTCACATACCATATAAATAAATTTTCATTGAAGAATACTGTGAAAGCATGTGCATCTATGGGAATGAAGGTAACTAATTTCAATTTGACCTTATTAAGGCTAATTATCTTCTGGCTGTCCTTTAGTCTTCTTCATAATCATTCTTGTATTGAAATAATGAAAATGGACATTCATTGTATTCCACACCTTAGGTAGGCAAAACTAGCAGGTAACATGGATCAGATAGAATATCTTCCTATCATGCTTTTCTGCCCTGTCTGCTGTTATTCCCTTGACAGAGTCCATGAGTCTAAAGACCTCAGCACTGTTACTCAGGAAAAAAGAGTCTCATTTTCTGCATGTTTACCTTTTTGATGGCAGTCTGATAGATGTTACATCTGGACAGAGAAAGGGGCAGAAGCATAGGATTTGGTACTTTTCATGGTAACTAGAATGTATTTTGTTTTTTTCAAAAGAAAAACCCGTCTCACACATTTGAAGGTCACAGCCAGGAACAGACAAAGCTCTTTAACAACTGAAAAGCCTATCAGGACAAATGACATTGTAGTCAAGCCCTTTTTTTCCTTTCTTTCTTTTAGGGGAACAGTCGGGTTGTATACGTGGATATGTCAGAAAACAGAAAATGAGGTTCTATACGGACTTATGAACAAGAAGTCACTTTTATGCTTTGGAAAAGAAAGAAATACTACACTCAAATCCAAAAAAGGAAGAGAAGAGAAGAGAAGAGAAGAGAAGAGAAGAGAAGAGAAGAGAAGAGAAGAGAAGAGAAGAGAAGAGAAGAGAAGAGAAGAGAAGAGAAGAGAAGAGAAGAGAAGAGAAGAGAAGAGAAGAGAAGAGAAGAGAAGAGAAGAGAAGAGAAGGAATTAAGTAACTGACAATTATCTTGATGCAAACAACTGTCATACTGGAATAGTCTAGTTCTGAGATGCTGGAAACTTGCACCAACATAACACTATCTGAACATTAGATAACTTCAGATTTAGATTATAAAAAGTGTGTAGAAAATGCTTAAAGATTGAAGCATTTTTAAATTCAATAAATTCAATTCATAAAATTCAATATCAGATTCATTTTTAGCAGGAAAGGTAAGGTAGAAGTTAAATCTTCTACAGGCTGGAGGTGTTGCAATAAATCAGCCGAGACTCCATTTTCTTCATGCTCAAAAAAACAATTCTTTATTTACATAATGCATTTTCATACTGTATTTACAGACCTCGTGTTTAACTCCAATTGGCTATTAGTTTTCTTACTACTTCACTTATCGATCAGAAGATAGTTTTGTGTGTATGTGCTAAGGTTCAAGTGTTTACATTTTTCTTTTGTGGGTTTTCATGAGACAAACCTTATTGTTTACATAAGTGCACTTGTTTTGCGCCCAGGAATAGGTTGTTTTAATAACGAACCTTTCATACCAAGATTGTTTTCACATGCAAAATGCACTTAGAAGTGGAAGGCTAGCTTTAATTGAGCAGAGCAGGCCTGTATTTATGAGGCCTTTCTTTTATAATTTCTTTACCTGTCTACCATATGGAGGTACTTAGTCTGATTTAGAATTAGTGTCAGAGAGTAGGCTCCATGCTTCTATCATTTTACTAAAAATGTTTAAAGGTATGAAAGACTACATACAATGTTGGTATATACCCTAAATTCTCCTTTCATAGTGCTTTATTTCCCCCACAGAATTGAAAGTAATTTATATTCAGGATTTTTTTTTAACAAAGAGACTGCAAAAAAAAAATATTTTCTTACTTAAGGGCAATTTTCTTTTTGCTGATACAATATCTGCCATCAACAACATCTGACAATCATTTTCAGGATGTGTGAGTACACCTGGTTTACTGTCATTCTACAAACATGAAGTATGCAAAATATGTATTTCTCAAATAAAGTTTAGAGTAAAATTTGCTTTTTATTCAAGAAAGAACATTAAGAGATGTGTCTGGCTGTATACAGCAACATGAAACAGGAGGAAAAATATACACGTCTCAAATTAAAACATGGAAGTGTGAAGAATTATATTAAAATCAGGATTTTCAATATTCAGAAAATTTAGTTCAATTAGTTTCCTTAGAGAACAAAACTGCAGAGTCTTTTAAAAATACTAGATAAACAAAGAGAAATTAATATTGGTCTACAATAGCCAGACTGTTTCCCACTTCTAGATGTAGTGGTATACATGCACATGAAGGTTAATGAAAAATGTTGATTAAGAATTTTGTATCTGATGTGTTTTATGAGAATAAAATATATTTTGCCCTTAAATATTTTCTGAATATTTTCCTGATCCCTATTTATGACGAGTCCTGACCATTCAATGTCATCTATATATTTAGTCCAGAAAGACAACAGCAGATGATGGAGCTAAGAGAGGCCTATTAAGACCTCTCACTTGCCTAATCTTGTTTTCACAGACTGAAACACAGTCTTAACAGTACAGCACAAGCAAGCAGTCTTCCAGGAACAATTTTACAGCCAAGTAAATCAGTGTTTCTTCTCCTGTAAAGTCATTCTCAGTAGTATTGCTATTAAGAGGTAGCACGATGAAGAATAATATCAAGAAACATGGCATTGCCCCAGTGGGAATGTAGTAGGAAGCAAAATAGAGGGGTTTCAGGCTGCTATTTGGAAGAGATTTAAGCTCTAGTAAACAGGACCCTGTAGAGAGATAAAGGGAAAATGTGTTTAACACTTTTTCACCTATTAGAATAGCATCAGTGTTGTTTTACCTTGCATTTCACAAAGTTTGACAATTTCTATTCCAGTGCTGCAGCAAACCCAAGCTGTAAACAGACCTCCTAAATCATAAGAAAAAGTAGTAAGTAGGGCAGATCTCCTCTAAGAAAATAAGTGCCAGTAATAATAATATAAACACTAGCATGTGCTCTTCATGAAACAGAAGCTCCTGTCAGACTTATCACAGGCTGCCATGGCCAACCAAGGATGTCAAGGGCTTGGGCAGCCCTTCAGGCCTGGCCAGTTGCCGGGCCTGCCTTTGCCCGATTCCACTGGTGTCCAGCCAGGGCCCTTCCCAGCTCCAAGTGCCCACCCCTGTCCTGCCACTCCCTCATACCCCTGCTGCAGAACAGCGTGGTGGCTTCCCCACCCCTGCTGGAGGAATGCGCTCCACAGACACACTGCCCAGCCTGGTGTATCCACACCTCCCAGGGTGTCCTCCAGATTGTCCCAACCCTCCTAAGCCCCTACCTGTGTGTTGAGGCTGTGTCCTAAAGCCAAGCCATGGAGAAAGGTGCCACAGCTGTGCAAGAGGCTGCCCTGCAGCCCACCCAGCTGGGAGGCACGGGCCAGGACTCACAGCAGTTCTGGAAGCCACGGTCAGGCACTCTGAGGCCTTGCCCCATGGATGTGCCGCTGCCTTGCGCTGTGGTTCCCCTGACGCCACAGCGGCGCCGGGCCAGGAGCCTGGGGCTGTGCCCACAGCTGCGATGGGCTGCTCATCTGGCTCAGCTTTCCTGCTGATCCCTGTCGCTGGGAAACTCCGGGCTGACCCATGTCTCTCCACCTCCCTGCTGCCTCCAGGGCCTCCTCTTGCCCCTGTGCTTTGCCTTAACGCCATAACTTGGCCCTGGCTTGTGTGACTTTGTCACAGGCCCCTGCTCCTGCCCAGGCTCCAGGTCCCACCAAAAAGTGGAAAGAAAAATAATTCAAAAGTGCCATTCTTCTTTTGTAGATGTGGAACAAGTATTTCCTCCTTGCCAAAAATTTCACTTGCTAGACCCTTTGAAAAAAATATGAATTTCCCAATGTATTAAAAGTTTAATCATGGTTCTTGCTTCTGCAGTAAGAAATTTACTTGAGATTTTTAGTTTTGGGGGTTTTTTTTGCTTTTTTTTTGTATTTGGAAAGCTATTGCATAACAATCTGGGGACATTGACATCAACTTATGTTTTAACTATTCTATTATCAAAGCACTATCAAATAAATTACCATATTTTCTTTTTTTTCCAAAGACTTAAGATTAATATATTGTCTAGTCAGTAAACTTTCTGAGGTGAAAACTGTTGGCAAACTTTTTCTCAGTGTTCTAGGCAAAGAAGACAACCCAGTTAAAATATCTATTTCATACGACCTAACTTGCACTTTGGAGAAACTGTGGTAGGGCTCTGTATTTGAAATACAGGTAAAAGTTATTCTTTTATGAAGCTCACCAATCTTCTTGGTATAATTAGGGATTTTATAAGTAAGATGCATATACAAATTTCCTTCTGTTACTGCCCTTATTTTTTATCCATTTAAAAATATTTTGGTTTTGTGGCTTTTTAAAAAAAAATTCTTCTGCTGTATTCTTTCCTTTATATATCTAACGAATACATATAGTCCTCATCAGCATTTGGCATTTACAAAAACGGCATATTATCACGCAGAAATTGTTCAGCAATGCCTATAAAATAATAAGGAAAATCTGTTACTAATCCGTCAACTTATATACCTCCGAAAATCTACAGAACAGGTATTGGTGAAACGAATTCACAAAAAGATAAAAATTAATGGTGGGTGGAGAGGAACCACAAAAAAAAAAAAAAAAGAACCACCCCCCAAAACGAACAAACAAACAACAATAACAGCAGCAACAATAACAAAAACAAAACAAAACAAAACCAAAAAACACAAAAAAAGCCAAAACCAAAACCAAAACCAACCAACCAGCCAAACAAAAAACCACCCCCCCAACAACAACAACAACACCGCAAAACAAAAAAAGAAAAAAAAACAAAACAAAACAAACAAACAAAAATAAAATTAAAAAAACCCTGGATATTTTGTCATTATTTCTTCTGGTCATACACGAAGAAAAAGTTATAAAATGCATTCTGGAACAGGACTGCAGTAAATGTTTCCCTTTTGTGCAATGATTCTACCTTTTGTTGTTGTTGTTTTTGTTGGTTTTAATTCTGGTTTCTTCTGTATTTTTCTCTTGTCTAAATCAAATATCTGACATACTATGGAAAATTTCAAATAAATACATATCCAAAAGTTACGTTTTGTAGAAAATCATTAATATGTCTATTAAATTTACTACAGTTTTACACTGCGTTTTTCAAAAATCCAAATATACGAATAGAATTCTACACGGCAAAAATTCTTGATGAGTGTTTGAAAATTGAGTGTGATAGGTTGGCTTAGGAGGAAGAAACTCAGAAGAGGTTCTTCCTAAGGGAATTTCCTCTGTGGGGGTTGGGATACCTGCAACAGCCAATTAGAGAAAGTCAGTTCGCTCCGTGCACACACATTTTGAAGGAGGTAATCCGGAACTGGGTCTCTTTGTCTTTCCGGAGGCTGAGCAGGTAACACCAACCCGAGCTTCCCCCTCCCCCATGCGGGGGGGGGGAGGCTCGGGAGGCCGCTTGGGCCCCGTTTGCCAACGAGGGGGACCCGATGGCCGGGGGGAGGAAAAGTTGTGTGATAAGACCTTCACGGCTTCTTCCTCCACTGGCCTGCGGCTCTGGCGTGGGGGGAAGGCTGACTCTTTATGCTGCCCGCCGGGCCGGGCCTGCCCGGGTGGCCATGAGCAGTGTGGGGCTGCAGCCCAGCCCCAGAAAGGCTGATTAACACCTCAGCTGCCCCCCCCAGCACGGCCTGAGCCTGGCCCAACTTTTGTAGTTGTGTTAAACTTTAACTCTTTAGTGTTCAGATAAGATTTGCAAAGCCTCCAGCCTTTCCTTTGAATATGAAAGGGAATGAGAAGATTTCTGAAGTCAGTGATGTAAGAGCTAAGTTTTTTTTAAGATGGAAGGAGAATGAGAAGATGCTGAAATGGCTGAAAATCTTTTTGGGAAATTGTAGGAATGAACTGATGTACTGAATATTCCTATAAACCATGGAAAGAGACATGGGGGGATGGAAATGTTCCATTTAATAGATGATTTGACTAAAAAAACACCTGTGTTGAGAATTTCTGCCCTGAGAAAAGAAGGGGATTTCAGTTTTCTGAAGATGAAGCCTGAGCAGAGAGAAAGGAGACAGAGAGAATCGTTGCTGTCGAACATTTCATTCTTAAAAGTAATACCCCATGGAACAGACATGACCCACATCTACAACTTTGGGACGGCTGTAGAATTGGGAGGAGCGTCATGGTTGCAGATTCCCGGGTGGATGCAAATCGTGAAAGATAAAACCACAAGGGAACTTTTTTTTTCCTTCTTGTGGGAAAAAATCCCTACAACTTCAACAAGAAGAGGCTTCTCTCTGCAGAAGTGAACAGAGAAAGACTAAATTTGGCACTGACCGAAGTATTTGTTATATGTTTGTTTTGTTGTTATGAAGATTGGGAGAGGGAGGGACGGAGTGATCTGGAAAATCTTATTCTGAATTTTTTTTTTCTCCCTTTCCCCCTTTTTTTTTGTTTGTGTAGTTAATAAATTTTCTTCTACACTCTTTCAAGTTTAAGCCTGCCTTGCTCTTTTGCTCCTGGTTCCGTCTCACAACAGAAAGAAATAAGTTTATTTAAATTGGCAACTCAAACTTAAGACATTAATTTGGTGCATTGGCCGGGAAACTCAAAATTAAACCAAGACATATGTCTATTAAATTTACTACAGTTTTACACTGCGTTTTTCAAAAATCCAAATATACGAATAGAATTCTACACTGCAAAAATTCTTGATGAGTGTTTGAAAATTGAGAACCCTAATTTAAGTCCTTTAAGTGATTGTGTGGTCCAGCACTGTCTGAGTGAAGCCAAAGTTCCCAAGACAGGTTGGCAAATAAAAGCCAAAGTGTTCAAAGTGTTGTTTTACCTATTCTTCTCTCCTCTTCTCACATCATCTCACAACTGTGCCCTATCTCTCTAATCCTTTCTAAAGATAAGAGATTTCTACAGACAATTGATCTTCCACCAAAAATGATAGCAAACTTGGGTTAAAAGGAAAAGGGCCAGGCGTCCTCTAAAATACTATGAGTCTATGTGGCAAATGGACATATTTCTTTATGGAAATAATATTTTTTTAAAAAAGTTGAATTGTTTTAAAGTAAGCAAAATATTTTTTATCTCTCATATTAGTCAAAAAACAGAATATGAAGGGACTTTCACACTTCTGCATCATTAGTGAGCTTACTTACAAGTCCTTTAAATGTCAAATAACAAGGAATTTGATGGCAGTGAAAGAATTATATATATAGTCCTTGGTTTACATATGTATTTATGATCATGCTTTTATGTATAAGCATAATTTAATTGTAATCAGCTACATCTGAATCCTAGAGTGGCTTATTCGTGTATTAAGGTATAGTTAAGCAAGAATCTCCATAGAAGAGAGATTATTTGCATGATCAAGTCTGTGCATAGTTGAATAAACTGTAGGATAGAGCCTCAGGCAGTTACTGTCTCAGTAGCTGATGGGCTTTTTCCAGCAGAAGAAAAGAGTCGCTGTAACACTCTTTTTAAAAGACAGATTTAAAATAAAATCCGTTGGTTATTTATAGGAAGATGCAGCATACACTTAACTTGAGTTAATTGCATTATTTTAAAATATTTTATTTGACAGTCCCCCTTGAAAGGGAAGACCTTATGATCTTTTATGAATAGAGAAGAACGCCTGAGCAAGATTTTCCTTTAAGGATGCTGTGTATATCCTGTCCAATACCACTTACACTACGAATGTGCCAAGTGAGAAATGACTATGAATGACAAGCCCACTGCAAGGAAATCCTTTCAGATGCTCAGTAAAAGCCAGAATAACTTCAGATTCTTGCAGCCATTTAAACATGTTTAGATTAAGTTCAGTTTAAGCAGTGCATCCTGTCACCTAAATGCAAATTCAACTACAGCTTTGGTCCACCTTCCATTATCCGAATTGTCAATATGGTAAACTAATTATAATGTAACAGATGCCTCTTGGCTTGGCAGGTTTCAGACATTTTAGTGATACCAGTTGTGCTTGGTCTTGAAAATTAAAACTGGAAGAGAATAGTCTATGTAAGCAATTCAGTCATCAGTTGAAAAAAAAATAATTTCTTAACGAAGTTTGTGCTTAATATGATAACATGTTTTTAGTCAGAATTGGGGTAGGTGGAGAGTTGCTGCCATCTGCTGGAAGGATTCCTTTCCTGAATTTAAAATAAATAAAATCGAAGGGTTTTTATAAATGAAAGATTAAAACTATTACCATTGATGAAATTTAGGTGCTTAACACCTGTGCAGACATCTAAATGATCATTATTCTAATGACATCAGGAGTGTAAAATTATGAAAATGTGGACCTACATCTCCTTGCAAGTCAGTGTCTGAATGGAGGACTATGTAATTAAGTCATATTCATAAATATGAAATAGCATAAATCCTTCCAAAATGGGGAGAATAAAAGATACAAAATGAGAGAGAAATTAAAGACAAAGAGGCCTTTGCAGACAACCATTTGCTTAATTTTATAGTATAAATCTCAGTGCTACAATTTTATTCATTATGATATGTAAAAATATTGGTCTAAAATCCCAATGCTATGGATAGGTAGCAGGAACTTCACAGTAAATACCCAGATTTCTCTTAAGAGTTGGTAATTTCGGAAAACAAGAAACAAACAGAAACAAAATCAAAGCACAATAGTTTTGTCCATTTGCCAGGAGACTGCTGCACAGTACACACAGTACTACACACAAAGTAGTTAGCACTGGAAAAAAGTTTAATGCTGAATATTAGAATAAGCAGTACTAGGTAGCTTACATTGCACTGGACAATTTTGAAGAGCTTTTCTGTCTTCATTCTCAGTTCTGTTTCACCTGTGCATAGTCTCAAATTCAGATAACACTCAGTATTCATTCCCAGGTAAATGCCTGTAAATGTTAATTTTGTATGTGCCTGATGAGGATTTCGAGACAGCCAAGTTAGAGGTTGAATGATTTAGCAGATATGTGATTTGGACATGAGTTCACAGCCTCACAGATTTGCAAGTTCTGGCCAAAAAAAAAAACCACCTGGGTATTCTCTTTGATGTCTTGAGACTACCAGAACTATACTGGCATTGTAATTTGATTAGCCTATTTTCATTTGCTTAGAAATAATGCAGCTGGGTAGAAATTGCATGGCAAGACAGAGTGGATGAGACATCCTAGAGACATCTAGGATGAGGAAATCAAGCCGGCTGAACCACTCAGAATAATATAAATACACACTGGAGGAGTATGGCGAGACAAATTATGATTACGTAGTCAAATGATAGATTGATATCAGACTACCATGCCTGAAGTATTTGCTGTCCCAAGAAAACTTACACCAAATTATATTGTAATTTAAACTGCATGGTGAATCATGTATTTCCACTTAGTCTGGGGTTTACACTTTATGTCTTTTACATCTCATCACTGTTACTAAGTTACAAATATCAGCTGTTAAATTCAACCCACTGGATTTCAATCCAAGGATTATTAATGGCGTCTTACCTTTAACTTTGTCTTTAGGTCCAGTGTTCATAACCTTGATACTGAGAGCTTAAAAGTGATCAGCAGATGAAAGGTACTGGAGGATGGACAAGAGCAGTACATTTTTCATCTGCATGAGTTAGACTTTGGAAAGTAGAAAATTTGCAGGTATACTTCCATGGTTGGCACCTTCCCCAATATTTATTGTATTCACGCCGTATTCTCATGTCTCTTCAGGGCCACACTAGGTTTTCTAGGAGTTATTTGGGTAATTGCAAAGAAAAGCGTTTCTCAAGGAGTGGGGCACATCTTAAATGTGACACGTAGGACAATACTGATCAGGGATATACTATCTAACTGAAGCAACTACACCAGTGTCAGTGTGATACTGTTCTTGGGCTAACTAGAGAGAAAGACATGAAAAGCAGACATAAGAAGATGCATAAAAAATGAGGTAAGGAGAACTCTGTGTAATCATTATGATTAAAATTCCTACATTCAGGTTAAGTTAATAACCTTAATTGTAACCATATATTTTCTGAAGTCTAGAAGATTTACAAAAGATTAAATATCATACCTCAATTTCAAGATATGCACAGACAAATGTTATGCAAATATTTTGTCTAGATATGTCAAGAAGATCAAGGAGTTCTGAAAAAGATCTTTGTGTAATTTCATGTAGCATTGCAGTGAATTTGTGACACAGTTTTGCAAGAAATTGAGAAACTACTCAGTCTGGACAAAGTTGTTCCTTGTAAATAGGTTTAAAAAAAATGTGCAAGGCACCTATCTCTTACAACAAAAAAAAAAACTTGTCTCTTTTCAAAAGAATTTTGTATTTAGCTCCTTGATCTTTTTTTAAAGTGCCCAGTCCTCTGAGAAGCCATGCATGAATTAGAAAAATCAGAAACACTCAGACTTTCTATACCCTCTGGTCTTAGCCGTCTTAATTTAATGCTGCTTAGGAGAAAAGGTAAACTTGCTGCCTTGTTAAAAGCCACTAGTCTGCGCTGTTGTATAAAAAATCTGTATTAAGTCAATTCCTTACAAATACAATTGTAATCATTTCTATAAGCATGTTTTGCAGCGTTAAATAATATGTACTAAACAGTTTGGATGAGTTTGAGCTTTTATTGTCCCCTATCTGCTATATTATGAAAATTTTGAATTAGAAAGTATATCATATTCAAAGCATCACGTCTGTTTTAATTCCATTTTGATATTTCACTAGAAGTAAAAAACAAACAAAAAAAAAGTTAGGCTAATGGGTAAATCTTCAAGCTAGGGAGTCTAACAATTCAAATATGCAATAGGAAGACTGCTTAATGATTAAGCTATGGCTTCAAAAGGGTGTTAATGCTGTGGAAATTTTCTTCCATTATTAGACCGATATTTTAAGGGGAAGAGGGGAAAAAAAACTTGTCCCAAAAGTAAAAATATTATTGATACCCTTACCATACTAACATATGCGTAATGGATTTTCTTTCTTATATTTTGTGTCTTTTCACAAACTGCAAACTGATTCTTGCCACATTTTAGCAACAGATTTGCAATGGAGACTACAGACTATTTTTGTTAATGTGACTTTTGGCTTTAGTCTTTCCTCTTATCCTTATAAAATGAAGCACCATAAAAATACAAATGTGAAATAAATTTCCTTCTTTCTGATTAAAAACATGAATTTTACATTCCACCATAGGGTAAATTCTTCACTGATGACACTTGTAAGCAACTTCACAGAAAGGATGGCCTTGAGCATTGTCTTTTATTATGTCTGCAGATAATATCTTTATCGGCAGATAAAGATAATCCTTTCTTGTCTACAGTAACTATATATCTAAACTATTTCCACTTCCTCTGTAAGTTACTCTGTGAAAAATTCTAAGAGTATGAATGAAATGCTTTATTTATATTTTTAAAACCCAAAAGTATCTGTAACTTTTAAGATAGTAATCCTGGAAAATATGTGGGCTCATCGGATGTTTGCAAATTAAACAGGTTAATTAGACTTTTTTGTCACATCATCATGTTGATTCTTTTTCAAAAGAAAACATCGCCAGAAGTCTACAATTCTGCACTTTCTATCCAGTTAAAGTTTACATACTATGCATTTTTTTTTCCCTTTTTCAGAACTACAGCCATTCCTGTCACGCAGATCCTTACCTTCAGAAGTTTAATAAGCTCCAATTATAGGCAAGCAATCTAAAACATTTGCAGGCAATAAGCAGATCAAATATTCATGAAAGTGGGTAATTCAATATAAAATATCCATGGCCAGTTTGTTTCCATGGTTGTTTTACTACCCATACATTGCTGAATGTGACATGAGAAGTGTTTAAACATTTTACAGTAGAAATCTGGTTTTGAGTGTCAGTCCAAACTTAACTTGTGTATAATTTGGATAGCATCAGTTATTTAGCAGTTTTATTCCAATACTACACATATGAGAAGTATATTTCTATTTCAAAAAATCTGAAATTAAACAATGCATGAATTTTTCTGTGTCCTTATATATACATGATCATTATAGCTACCATTCACAGGACTAAATTTGAAACATACTTATCATTAAAAAGAAAATAAACAATTAAAAGATATAAAGTTTTGATTTATTCTGAGAGTCTAATGGAACAGTTAAAAGCACAAATCTCAGTCTATCTCTTTTCAATTTTATGGCTGGATTTCTCACACTGTATATAATCCAGTTCCAGCATTGGAAGGAAATGTCAGACCATGGGGAACGGGAACTTTAACTACAAAAGTGTCATTAACCTTAGATTTGTCATGCTGGAAATATTCTTTACATAGTCTCTATCTACTTGGAATTTATATCTATATACACACATATATATATATATATATATATATATATAAGCTGTAGTCTCTCCCTTGTGGAAGACTCCACTCCCATGTTTGCAAGGAAGAATTCACACTCCTTCCAGCCTATAAATTCTATTAAAATAAATTAATTTTCTGAACCATAATCTGGCATACTGATCTGACTACAAGTGTGCTATTACAATTTTAGAGTATATTTCATTATTTTATAGCATTTTTAAAAAATCATAATTCAACATTTCAAATTACATGTTGCAGATATTACAAAGCTATTTGCTCTAAGTAAGTTAGTTTGCTAATTTTTTCAAGACTTGCCACTTCAAGCTGCAAGTGTGACAGGATGTAAGCATAGTATTGTAGCTCACTACCAGGAAAGAGAAGTCTGCCACTGGAGTGGACCTGAACTGAAGCAAAACAGTAACAGGAAAAGTTTTGGGTCATATAGTGTTGGATCTCAGGAATCTGGAGTTTTTGAGCTTTCTGTGCTTTCAGGCACAGACACCCTGGAAAATACTGCTCTGGGCCTGAAACCTTGGAGAAGACTTGCAAATGTGAATGAGTTATGTGTAGTGGGTTACATGTATGTATTTTCACTGGGTGATGGGTTTTAACTTTAAGATTTTTACAGTATAGTGGTAGTTCAGGGACAAGATGGAGAATTTGGGTGGTGTCTTTTCTTCTTGTTAATCTTCTTCTTCTTCTTTCTTCTTCACAGAACTTAAGTAGTAACCTTTGGACTGGTCAGTCAAAAGTCACTCTAAGGGTCATGGGAATCTATTATTGGGTCAAAAGAAAAAATTATATAGGTGTTAAACCTCTGTTGGTTTGTTTAGCTTTAAAAAGCCTTGAAGCAGGCTCAGCTGTAGCCATTTTTCCTACTTCTAGCAAGGAGCTAGGGGTGCTGTCAAACTTTCTGTAATTTTTGATAAGATACAATAAATATCGAAGACCAAACCCGAAAACTGTCTCAATCACCCTTCTAATAATCCTGGCTCTGAATAGAAACAGACAAAACTGATGTCAAACCACTAATTAATGGTGCAAAGCCCAGCACACACTCCTACAATGTAGGAGGAACACCAGCTCTGTACACTGTATTTTTTGGAAACTAAAAAAATTGATGTCTTGGTTCAAGCATCCTGACTTGCTTAATCTCAGAATTAAACTTTCCATTACATTAGTGAGTTTAGTCCCGGGGAGATTAATTTTGCCTTCACTGTCATGTTCATGTGTTCATTGCTTTATAAAAATATGTACTCTGAGATTATGGAAGCACATACCCACATACCCAGAGCTCCTGGAGGATCTCATGTTGGAGCAGGTGGATGTGTCCAAATGTATCCCAGACGAAGCCTGTACTGGCGCAGGCTCTGGGCAGGACCTATAACCATATGGAGAGAGAAGCCCACATGGAGCTGGTTTGTTGGCAGGACTTGTGACCCTATGAGGGACCCACGCCAGAGCAGCTGTTCCTGAAAAACTGCCCAAAAGGGAAGGGGCCTATGCTAGAGCAGTTCATGAATAACTGCAGACTTTGGGGAGGGCTGATACTCAGATATCTCGTGAAGGATTGTCTCCTGTGGGAGGCACCCCTCATTGTTGTAGGTAAGAGTGTGAGGAGGAAGGAGTGACAGAGACAAGGTGTGATAAACTGGCAGCAACACCACTTCTTGTCTCTCTGTACCACTTATGAGGAGGAGGTAGAGAAATTAGAAATTTAGTTGGGCCCAAGAAGAAAGGAGGGAAGATTTGGAGTTCTCATTATTGTATTCTGATTTTATTGAAAATAAATTAAATCAATTTCCCCAAGGTCAACTCTGTTTTGACTGTGATGATAATCACTGAGTGATCTCTCCCTGCCCTCGTCTCAATCTATAAGCACTTTGTTGTATTTTCTCTCCCATGTACAACTGAAGAGAGAAGGGATAGAGCAGCTTTGGTGAGCACTTGTCTTTCATCCAGGGTCCACACACAATATATACTACTACTCTTTTGAAAGGGCTTGGATATTAGTTTCATACGGTTTTTGAAGGGTTTAAATACTAGAGCGTTAAAGTCTGTAAATTGCCTGGGAAACTCAACAGGTATGAAGTTAGTGGATTTATAAGGACTCAGTGCACTGAGATCTCAGGATCCTCAGTTTCCTCTGAAGTAAACATCTATAAGACCTACAGTGCTGTAGATGAGCAAGGAACTACTGATAGAATATACCAATTCTATTTCCTTTGGCAATCTGTGTAATCCTAAATTAACACATGCTTCTAAGTTATCTACTGTATGATAATAAAGTATTACATGCAAAGTATGTCAAAAATAAAGGCAGATTCCTCAAGCAGATTTTACTAGTTACAGGTTTGCTATTTGCTGGTCACACTTTCAGGCATGTGAGTTATGTACATATCAGGTATTTGAGGTAGCAAAATTCATCATTTTAAGCAAATAGTCTTAATTTTAGGATACATGTCTGTAAAGACCATAAAAATTCATAAAGATGGGTCTGACCATTGTCAATGCTAGTAACTATATGAATTATAATATACAGACAATATGAATATGCAAATACTGCATTAACTTCCATGAATTTTTGCACCAGTGTAGCAGATCAGTTTTTTTGTGTTCAGTACCTCTAAAAGTGGGAATGACAGGAATTTTCTAATATTCTTTTAATGAAGATTATAAATGTTACATTTCAATTGTATTTCTTAGCCCTCAGACTGAGAAACTGAGGGGGCCAGTAAGCAACCCACATTGTTTGAATTTCTGTCTGACTCAAGTAATTTCTCTGCTTCTCCATGGCTTATACCTGGCTGCAGTGACAGAGGCAGGGTCTTAAGAAATTAACATGTTATCCTGTTATTTATTTATTTTTAATAGTGACTTGATTTTCAAGGCTAGTTTCCAGGTCTTGGTGGCTAATTGATAATGTTTAGGAAGGTTTTTTTAATATATTCAAAATGAATTTTATGCCTTTCACAATGCTCCCAGAGCAGGGAACAGACTTAAAAAAAACAAAAAGGAAGAACACATTTCTAGCCACAAGAATGAACATGTGTATTCTATCATTGTACTCTGCTCTCAGGCCTCATTAGCAAAATTAAATCCTCCATCTTTACTAAACCTCCCATTCCATTAACGTGTGGTTTTTTCTCCTTATTTTGTTACAAGAATTAAAATGAGAAAGTAGATTTTTAGTTACTACTTAGATGTGTGAGAGAGGCATAAAATCTGTTTCTATAAAGTAACAGATATTGCAAGGTTTCTTAAAGAAACATTATAAACCATAGGCATAATATTTATTTAAAATAGGAATCACAATATTATCCAGAACACAAAAACTGTGTGTAGAACTGAAGGAACAGGAAATTGATGTCAAAAATCAAACTGGTGAAAGGTGGAAATGGAGATAAAGCATTGATCTCTCTCTCAAAGAGCAAAAATCTTGTATGCCTTGCTGAGACAAAGATTTCAAATTTTGCCTTCTGGAGACTGCTTTTAGGAAGGCTTCCACAAAGGACTAAGATATAAGAAAACTGGAGTAATTATGTCAGGAGCTAGAATGCACAGTTTTGAGACTGAAGTCTTATAGCTGCAAGCACGCAAGCAGATATATATGTCTTTGAAGTTGTCCAGCATGTCTTCAAAAAAAAAGAAGATGTTCAGCTCAGATAGATCAGAAAAATACACCTTTCCAACTGTGGAAAACAGCTCTCTGTCCAATGCCCAGGACAGGTGCAAAGCAGCAGCTGCAGAGCTGGCAATAATATAATGCAAACAACTTTTCTGTTAGTTCAGCTCTATGCAGCATAATAAATTATGTCAATGTTACAATGTTCTGTGCTGTGGGGTTTTTAGGTTTTTTTTGGTTAGTTGATTTTTTCCTTTTTTTTTTGTTTGTTTGGTTGTTTGGTTGGTTGGTTTTTGGTTTTTTGGTTTTTGGTGGGTTTTTTTGTTTGTTTGTTTGTTTGTTTGTTTGTGGCACATACAGGAACTCTGCTCTGGATTTAGTCCCTATAGGGTAGATTAAAACTAAATTCTTCCTTTATCATTACTGTTCTTTTCTGTTAGCTGTGTCTGCAGTGCAAAACTGATACAGTGTTAAATGCTGACGTCCTGCTAACATTAACAGAATTGGAGTCTGGTGGTTAACAGCTTCTAAGTCTTCTACAATATTAATTTCATTTTCCCCTCCTTTATTCCTTTTTGTCCATTAGTTCCAGCTTCTTAAACTATTTTAACTACTTTCCTTCTTTTCATCAGGATGAAATGAAAAATGCTTGCCTTTTCTTACTAATATGTGTGATGTGCCCAGAATACACAAGTTCTAGTAACAAATCTACAAAATTACTTTGTCAATATAGAGAATATCTAGCACAGAAAACCCAGAAAAAGAATGAAGAATAAAAAATTATTTTCTTTGTGAAGGGAATAATGGAAGAAAAAAAATAGCCATGATTATTTATTTTCTTAGTTAACAGTCTCAAAATGATGAAATAACTTCAGTTGCAAGAAACTTTGGGAAGCTTGCAGCCCAACCTCCTGTTCATAGCAAGGCTGATCCTTAATTCAGACAAATTTGCTCACCTGAGTCTTGAAAACCTCCAAGAATGGAAATGGTATAATGCCTCTGGACAATCTGTTTAACTGCTGGGCTGTCCTTGAGAAAAGGCTTCTCCTTCTTTCCAGCCTGAGCCTCTCATGTTAAAGCTTGTTTCACTGCCTTTCGACTTCCTGCCACACACTACTGTGAAAAGCCTGAACCAGCCCTGCTCCCACAGCCTCTTCTCACAGGGCAGGGGCTCCAGGCCTCATCATCCTAATTGCAGTCCCTGCACCCACTCCACTCTGTCCATGCTCTTCACATATTTTAGGGATCAAAACTGAATGAAGTGCCCAGATACAGTCTGATGAATATGACGTAAAAGAATATAATCCCTCCCCTTGATGCCCCTATTCATAAAGCCTAGTATATTTTTGGACTTTGCTGCTGGAGTGCACTGCTGATTTCATACTATTGTACTACAGCCATCATATAATAATATGGGTGCCTTAATCCATCTTTCCCATTGTATTCTTTCTTTCTTGAGAACAATTCTTGTGTTACACTGAAACATTTTAATCACTTCCTGCACTGCCAGTGAAACAGCAGTTTTCTTTACCTTTTCAAGGGACACCATACTGCTTATACATCCCAAACTTCATAATCCTTCTCTAAATGTTCTAATAGCGATCTTCACTCTTCTGCATCAGTTGTACTATTTCAACTTCCAACTACTTCACTGTTACAAAATCATTCCTTTTTTTTCCGATATATGAACATTATAGGTATCCTGAACTATCTTCTAATTAAATTATAGATACACTGAACAATTTTCCAGTTATCTACACCTTGCAAAGTTATGCCATAACTACTTCACTTGTGTTGTTATTTTTATGCTATTTTCAATGTCAGTGGTGATTGTCTGTATAAAATACCCCAAAACAATCTTGTCATATTATGGTCCTTTACCACTCTAAAAAAAGAGCATGCAAACTAAAATAAATTTTTAAAAAAGTAAAAGTAAGAAAGAAAACCTAGGTGTATAGATTTGTAGGTTCACTAAAACAATGTAAGGCTACTTTGTGCTTTAAACTATAAAGAATATAAAGAAAATTGAAATACATTCCAGACCAGAGCTAACATGTGCCTTAAGTCTGTCTACAGACATTAGAAATATAGCCAGAAAAAAATTTTCACAGAAAACAGATATTATTATATTAAAAAGAGGATCACATAGAAATTGAATGCAAGAGCTAATTATTCAAAGTCACAGAATCATAGAATATACTGGGATGGAAGGGGCCCGTCAGGATCATTGAGCCTGACTTCTGGCCCTGCACAGGAGACCCCTAGGATCACACCATGTATTTGAGAGCATTGTCCACATGCTTCTTGAACTCTGTCGTGCTGTGATTTCTCCATTCCAGTGCCCAAACACCATCTGTGTCATGAACCTTTTTCTAATATCTGACCTAAACCTCCCAACTCAGCTTCATGCTATTCCCTCAGAACTTGTCATTGGTTACCACAGTAAAGAGATCAGTGTCTATCCATCCACTTCCCCTCATGAGGACATTGAAGACTTCAGTGAGGTCTCCCCTCAGTCTCATCCTCTCCAGGTTGAATAAACCAAGTGACATCACCTGCTGCTCATAAAGGTTCCTCTCCAGATTCTTCACCATCCTCATGGCCCTCGTATGGAAGGTCTCTAATAGCTTGATTTCTTTTTTAAATTGTAACATCCAAAACTACCCTCAGCGTCACCTCACTCGAGGTGCACCTCACTCTGCCCCAGCTCAGAGCACAGCAGGACAATCCCCTCCCTTGCCTGGCTGTGATGCTGTGCCTGATGCCCCCCAGGACACAGGTGGCCCTCCTGGCTGCCAGGGCACTGCTGACCCGTGTTCCATTTTCTGATAACCAAGACTCACAGGTCCTTTCCTCGGTGCTGCTCTTCAGCATCTCATTCCCCAGTCTATCCACATGACCAAGGTTGCCTGTCCCAGGTGTAGAATCCAGCACCTGCTGGCTGGTGATTGACCATCTCTCTAATTTGTCTCTGCAGGGTCTCCCTGCCCTTGGGGGTGTGGACATCTGCTTCCATTTTATTGTTGTTGGCAGCCAGACTTAGTATTTCTTCAAGTCCTGAATCCACTATCTGGCATTTATTCCAGTAAATGTTCTACTACCTAAATACCCAGGAATTTTGCAACCATGTTCTAATAATGAGCACAGTATCCAAGCTACATCGTAGAGATAGCTCTAATAGTGTATCATCCTTGATTTTGTTAATTGAAAGGTGATGCTTCCTGAGAATACCTTGAACAATCACTTTAGAGCAAATTGTTTCACCTCATCATAAGTTCCAATGATTTCTTATTTTCTTCTAAAGAAAAACAGGAAAGCATAACTTTATATCATGTGCACTGCAGTCTTCTCTATAGCTGTCATTTACAGAGTTTGATACTGCTGTTTTAAATTGATATATAATCTTTAAAACTAGATCTTTATAACGAGAATTTGCCATAGTTATATTTTTCTTTCCTTTTTATTTGCTTTAGTCAAAGCAAAAAATTACCTTAAAAATAAAGCAAAATACCTTAAGATGTTTATAAATTCATCATTGTAGAAAATGCTGTATCTTAAAAAAAATTCCCCCTTTGGATTGTCCTGAAACTGACAGTGAAATGTAAACAAGCTTGTGTCACAAACAGCCTGAAATTGTGATGCATGTTAAAAAAGGTATGATCATTAAATATTGGAAAGATTCTCTATGCACTTCAGTAATATCAGAGATCACTTGTGACTTTATTAAGTACAAGGAAAAGAAAAAACCCAAACATTAGATGGAATACTGATGGCATGAAACTGTTTTAAGTGTGAGTAGACAAGACATCAGCACTAAAGATGAACATGCTTTATCATTTTATTATGTGGTTCTGTTTCTCCTAAGTACTTTTATCATCCATAACATTTTCATTTACACTTCAAATTATCTGTATCTGCCATGAAGCTACTCTGAGCCTTTGTGTGAAAATAGTCTGTATATTTTTAGGCTTATGGACTTAGAGCACATATGATATTCTGTGGGGAGGGCGATTTTCAGAAAATTTTCTAGCTATTCTAAAGATACAAGTGCACTGAATCTTGAGACAATACAACAAGCTCAATGTGATTTCATCAAAAAGTCATTGGAAAAAAGATTGATTATTTTGTCCTTGGCTGTTTAACAATCTCCTTGACCTAGTACACTGTTATGTGGACATGAGGATTTGTCCATGCAACTTAAATTTCAGGACGCCTAAAAACTTCACATAGATTTTCATTTAATCATTCACTTACACTTTATTTAAATCTTCATTTAGTCAAGCCAACACTGAAATTAACTTGAGGATATCAGAATTCAGTGGTTTATTAGTATTCTTATTTAGTCTAAGATTTTTCTTAAAAGACAATTTAGATTATTAAATATTTGTAAATGGTAGAGTCACCTAAAGGAAAAGTACTTAAAATATGCTATAATGCAAAATATAGTGAATTTCAGAGGAAATAGGGAAAATTTCTTTCTTCATAGATTTATGAGTAATGGCAAGGTAAAAAAAAGGCGTATTTCACTGTCAACAGTTAAGTTGTAAACAAATAATGGAAATGATTAATGAGAAAAGCAATTCTTGCAATACTAGAGACAGTTTTATGGGCAGAACTAGCTGCTAATTTCTAATGTAAATTTTTTTCACAAAGTGAAGTGTCTTCTCATCTTGAACCACTTAAGCATTTTACTACTATCCACATATTTTAGATACATATCTTTTGGCATAGTATTTATAAGAAAAAAAAATCCCACAACAAAGCTCCCATTAATTTTAACTAGCAATTATTAACTTTCCATTAACTAACAATTATTTTTTCACATCTAGCTAACAGCCAATAAAGTGCCCAAATGTATACTCATGTACCTGATTTTGTGAAATGTCTAAAACCACACAGGTTTTGCTAAAATCTACTTGTATCTATTTTCTGTCTTTTTCCCAATAATTCTTAGTAAAACATGGATATAATCAAACTGATATTATTTAGTTTCTAAAGACCACAGGGAAATACTAGAACTCTTACTAGAAAGTTTCTTTTAAAAATATACATATTTTCAAATACCTTAATCAGTTTTAACTAATTACTTGACAGATTAATTTTGTAATAAAATAAATGTATTTGTTTCAAAAATTAATTTACTTGTTTCTGGAGAGTTCTGGTTCCTCATGGCATGACACTATGCACTTAAGCAGACAGATTTTTCATAGCCTTACTCACACAAGTAGATATGAATAGCATCTACTTTTTTACAGCCTGCTGATATTTTCATAGTTGAAGTGGGAACACTGGGGTCAGAAACATTCACTAAAACACTATATATCACTTCCAGAAGAGCTAATTACTTTTTCAGGGCACCAATGGAAAATCGTTGTTTCTGAAGAAATCAGTGCTGTTTCCTTTTTTCTCTTACCTGAATATCAAATGTTTCCTGAACTAAAGACAACCCAAGCTCCTCATAGTCCCTAGCAAGTCACTGAAAAAATTCAAAGCTATACATACTGATTTTGTCTCTTCTGTACCTCAAGGAAAAAAAAAAGCCTATTGTTCATTACAATGCCTAAAAAGTCCCAACAAAATTTTCAAAATGCGTAGACATATTTCCATATTTTCCTGTGTGTTTGGGGTTTAGGGTTCTTTTTGTCACCCAATATGCTTTCTGGTTACTCAGAAAAGAGAATGTTCTTCTGCTACCATTTGTGATCCCTTCTGCACACACAATAGTACAGGTAGCACGTTGTTAGTTCAAATCACAGCACTCAGCATTCCTACTGCTTCCACAGAAACAGACAGAAATACAGAACACTTTCTATTTATATTCAGCCAATAGCCATTTAATGCTTCATGAAGATGCACATCTTCAGCAGCTTTACACTTAAAGTACCCCAATAACTGTTAGCCCCCATTATCCTTACCACAATTTAGGTGATTAGAGTGTCAAAAAACCAGCTTCATAACTTTTACCATAATGTGGTAATTTTTTGTGGTCACGCCTCCTATACCTTTAATTGATTCAGGATCGCATTAAAACATACAACACAAAATATTCCTATTCCCTTGGGCGGACAACTTTTGCATATTCTTAGTAAGAACATGTATTCTCCTTTATGAGAATACCTCAATAAGACCTTGAAATGAACAAACCTATTTCACTGCAGAACCTCCTCCCTTCTTCCTTGTTCATCAAGAACTAATTTCCTTACATCCTTGCTTTGCAAGAACACAAAAGACAACCACAGAAAGTGAACAGAGTTGATAATGACTACCCAGTTTGGAAAGAATGAGGAAGGAGGTATGGAAGGGAGTTAAAAATATTTTGGTGCCTGCTACTGGGCTCTGACCAAATAGATCAGAACACAAAGAAGTAAAATTATGGCAGTAAAAGCTTATTTGCTTTCTTGTCTTCCTTCTATACAATTTCCTGATTTAACAGGCATTCTCAGGGAACTTTAATGCACAAATTAGAATCTATGTTTCTTGCCTGCATGCTAAGCATTTAAAGAGGGCTGAAAAGATTTAAAATCTGAGCAAACTCTTACAGATTACTTCCAGCCATAAAAGCAATTAGTCAAAAATTAACCTATTTACAATTCTGTTGAGGTTTAAGAGTTTTGTTTCCATTAAATTGGAGCAGGTTATATAAAAGTGTCGTAATACAGGAATTCAGGTACAATGTTGACTGTACAATCTGATATGATTTCCTATCAATTAATAGGATTTTAATCATTTTCATATGCACAAAAGATTAGCCACTTGATTTATGCTTATAACAAAGTATAAGCTGGCAAAATTTGGCATTTAACAATAAACTCCTTGGTGGGCAGGGTGGAAGGAAGGAAAGGTAAAATTTCCCAAAAATCCAGTAGTCGGAACTCAAGGGGTGGAAATAAAATCATGGTATGAATCATGTTCCCCTGGTTTACATGCAGGTTTTTTTAATTTGAAGTTCTGACTACACTGAAAGCTTGCTAAGAATTTCCCTTGATCTAATTATGAAAAAAAAATTCCTATGTCTATCAGAATTACAAAATAATAACATTTTTAAAATGCACGGATGTCACTAAGAGAAGAATCTATCCTGGTGTCTCCATGAACAAGTGAATGAATTCAACAGAATTGTTCAATGTCGACAGGAACAATGGGACACTTTTCCTATGTTTACTCCATGTGTATTTAGAAAGTGATTCTATACCTTTTAATTTATGCTGTGTGACTAGCTGGAGTTAAAAGGATTTCCAGTAACCAAATTATTTACAACAATAAATATAATTTATTGATAAATGCTTCACTAAGTATAAAATCACACATTAAAGTGCTATTACTTTCATACCCTTATAAAATTGGATTATTGAATGGCAGGCATTTTACTTCTTGCACAATACTAAAATCTGAAAATAAAACAAAACAAAAACTAAACAAAAGTAGAGCAATTCACAGAATTGCAGAATCACAGACAAGGTAATAAGATGTTGGACCTTAGTCTGCCTGGAATCTACTCATGCATTTCTCACTAAAATCTAACGTATGGATATGTCTTCTAAATATTGACAAACTTAGTTCCACATGATAATGAAGTCAAGTAATTTTGGGGAAAATTATCTAATTTCTCTGAAGGCTATTGGCCTAATAGTCATGAAAACAAAACACTACGAACATCTCTTCAACGAGCTGACTATTGGTTCATAATTTTAAAGTGAACACAAGAAGAAGCTTAAATAGAAACAGCTGGTGTGGGATGCTTTCATCTGAGTTAATATTTAAATATGATCTCGGTGATCAAAGATTTCTCTACTTTAAAGACTTCGTAATCCAATTCGTGATAAAATGAGATGCAACACAGGACCTCATATTGAACTACTAACTTGACTGAATAAGAATGAAGCATAAAATCTGAAAATGCGTTATCTTTAGTGGTTAACAGCATGTTAAATTCCTTAATTAAGTTGATGCATAAAACATCTGTATAATGAGAAAAAGGCAGGCAAAAGGTCCTCCAATTTTTTCTTAGTTTATTTTTTCTTAATACAGAAATTCTACTTTTTTAATTTGCTTATATTATTGACAGGTATTGATAATGTAATAATGGTACTGATAATGAACAGCTAAGCCAGAAAAAGCTATGTCTCACCTCTAGACCAATTGACGAAATGTTGTAGCTGTCATTGATACAACTGAAATTGTACACTGCAGTTTTTGGTCCAGAACTATATTTTATTTGGTCCAGAATTATATTTTAACACTAGTTAAAACAAAATTAACATTAAATACATCTTTCTGGGTTATCATAACTAGAGTTTTGTTCCCTGTATCAAAATAAGTTTAGCTTTCAAAGATTTTAAGTTTTTTAAAAAATTATTTATGTTGAAACTATTCTATTCTCTAGAGCTGTGTGGATTTGAAGAGAAAAATGTCCTAGTTCAACAAATAGTTGATGGCCTTATATGTAAACTGCTACTATTTAAAAAAAAATATTTTTAATCATTAGAACATAAAAAACTTTGTATTATTCAGCTGGCATTCAAATGATCTCACTGCCCACCTCCAAAACTTATCAACAACTTGTCTATGCAGACATCTGGGAGGGTATGACTGGTACCACCTTCTTCTGACCCCTGGTAGTAATGTTATCATCATTCTGTAAAGAATTCCTAAAAGAAATTGTCTCTTCAATGTCAGATGAAATAGGCTGTGTCAAAAGACCCAGTGAAATCTATGAAGACAGTATCCACCATTCTGTCCTCATCTACCAAACCTGTCCTTTCAACATTGGTTATCAAGTTGTTCCAGCATGACTCTCTCTTGGTAAGTTCATACTGACTGCTTCTGGTAGTTTTCTTCTTGGTCCTTTGCCTGGAAATTATTTTCAGGATCCTTTCCATAGATGAAGGTGAGGTCTGTAGCTCTCTGGCTCCTTCTTCTTGCCCTTCTTAAAGATAGAAAGGACACTAATTTCCTGAAATCCTCAGACAGCTCTCATAATCGCCATGATCTTTTGAAGATAATCAAGAGGTGCTTTTCAATGACATCAGGCCTGACTCATGGACACAATGTATCAATGTCCATGGATTTATGTATGTACAGGCTGTTTAAAATTTTCCTAGCTTGCTTCTCTTTCACGTATTATATAACTTTTGTACTTCAGATATTGTCTCTGGTTTTAGATATCTGGGATTTTTAAAGACCAACTTTGCTTGTAAAGATGGTAGTAAAAAGAGCCATTCAGTACCCTTAGCCTGTTCCATGTCTTTTTACAGCAAGGTTCCCAACTCATTCAGCAGTAGGATCATATTTTCCTTAGTTGTCCTTTACCTGTTGATATATTTATAGATAACTTTTCCTTGCCTTTGACATCCAACTCCATTTCATCAGACACTCTTTCAGGGCTTTGATCTTCCTACCTGCATGTCTCCATGCTTAAACAGTGTCTTTTTATTCCTACCAGGTTACCTGTCCCTATTTCCACCCTTCATATACTTCCTTTCTATGTTTGAATTTTGCAGAAACTTGTTCCCACATGAAGGCCCACAGATATTTTTCCTGTCTTCCTACTTATTGGGATAGACTGCTCTGAACTTGCAGGATTTGAGTCCTGAACATCAACCATTTCCCTTGGGGCTTTCTTCCAACCAAGGCTTTATGTAATGGGATTGTTTCAAGATGAGCTTCGAAGCTCAAGCCAATTCCTGCTTTGTTGAAGTCAGGGTTGTGACTTTCTTTATTGTTCTGCTTCCTCCTGTCAGGGTCCTCAACTCCACCATCTCATGGGAATGGTAATCAAGTCTGCCTTTGACTTTCATGTTCTTAACATCCTTTCTTGTGTGAGAGTATGAAGTCCAGCAAAGCACCTTTGCATTCTGGCTCCTTTCACACTTGAGTCAGGGAATTGTTGCTTCAGGAATGTCCTGCATGGTTTATGTCATGCTGTGCTCTCCCTGTTCCAGCAGATACTGGTGTGATTGAAATCTGCCATGAGGATCAGGACCTGTTAATGTGAGGCTCCTGCTAGCTCTCTGTAGAAGGTCTCACCTTGTTCTTCTTGGTCAGGTGGTCTGCAATAGACACCCACTATTACACTGTTACCCAAAAGCTCTCAGTTTGTTCATTATCCATCACCAGGAAAAGCTCCATGCATTTCAGCTGCTCTCTAAATAAAGGGCAGCTCTACCTCCTCATACTCCTGCTCTGTCCTTCCTAAAAAATGGACTTAATAACTCAGTTGAAGTACTCCAATCATATAAGCTTTAAAAGTGAGTCATGACATAAACAATAAGTTTAGGAAAATTACCCCAAAATTATTTTGAAATAAACATAATTTTAATTGGATATATAACATAAGAAGAGATTATTATTATTTCTGAATCACTCAACAATTTTTTACTCTATTCATATTTCAATTTCAGGAAGAACAGAAATTCTCTGAACAGAAAAGAGCTACCTTTTACCAAAAGATTTCAAATATTTATTGACCTAAATCAACATATACTAGTAGTGAGACCAATTTACATATTAGTTTTATTACAACATTTTAAATAAACATGGATTCCAACTTTTCTTTGTTTCCCATGAGTCACACAGTAATGTTATTTCTATAACAGAGATTATATTCCTAATTAATTTTGTCTCATGAAAACTTTATGAGTAAAATATACACTAGTTACATTATACAGGAGCACTTAACACTAAACACTAGATACAAGATGCATGAGGAAAAGGTCCACTTTGGCCAGAAAGTTAGCTTACAGAGTAAAGGTCAAAGTCTTATAAGCAGCGGAAGGAAACATTTCTGCCTGCTTAGATTTTGGTGGTAATAACAACACGTGCCAACATTTCTTGGAATTTTTCCAAAGTAAGCTGTAAGCATGCACTGGAAGCAATAAGACATTCCTATCTCATATTTTGAGTACTAAACTGGAAGCATAGCTGAAGGGAGATAGAAATTAACTTTAATTAACTTTTGCCAAATGTAAATATTCCCATGAAACAATAAATGAAAAGTCAGGGTTCTGCACAAGTCTGTTTACAAGGAAACGCATTGAAGCAACATAATTTTGAATCAATTTTTATGCTTAGCAGAAGGTACTAAAGCAGATAGAAGCCTCTTCTTTAACCTGCTATTTATTTTCCTGTTATCTTATTAGACGTAATGGTTTGGATGCTTTCTAAAATTTCACAAGCAAGTAGCAGAATGATTAAGACTCGAGAGCTGATGACATTGAACAGCATGGTCACATGAACTTATCAGAATGGAGAGCCATCTTGAAGGAAAGCCTGGACAGGTTGGAAGAGAGTACTATCAATAACTGTGCAAAGTTCAAATTTGTATTTTAACAAAGCCAAATGCAAAGTCCTGGGATGACATTACTGAGAGCCCAGTCCAGACTAAAAAGCATGTGGCTGGGGAGAAGCCTTGATGAAAGAAAATGGACAACAAGCTGAACAGGAGTCAAAAAAGGCAAATAGGATCCTGACCTGCTTTCTCAGGGACATTACTAGCAGATTTAGAGATATGACCAGCCCACTCAGTACTTGTCAGGCCATGCCTGGAATATACTATATTCAGTTCTCAACACCACAGTTCAAGAAAGATGCTGACAGACTGGAGAGGCTCCAAAGGAGGACCACAAAAATTATCAAATGGCTGGAGAATCTGCCCTGTGAGGAAAGACTAAAGGAGTTAGGTCTCTAGTGTCTGTAGAAGAGAAAGCTCAGGGGAAAACTGATCACAGTATCCCAATACTTAAAGTGTACTTAAAGGCTAAAAAAAAAAGGCCAGAATTTTATAAAAATCAATGGTTATAATTATCACTTGTTAGGGACCAACAAAACCAAAGAAGTGTATATTTATTCTCGAGTTTAAGTTACCATTTGCAAATCAGTTTTCTGTGTAACACGTGGTATACTCCAGCACATGCAGCAAGTAAAATAAACCAAGACTATTTAGTTCCCACTTGCCAGCAGCAAAGTTATACATGTTGCAAACCAGATGTGCTGTGTGACTGACTCAGTCCATCTCAACTTGGTCCAATAAATCTTATTATTTCAGCTACAGCTTAGTACTGAAGTGTAGTTTAGCAAACATGCAGAGTAGGTATGTCTCAACAAGGAGTTCAAATTAATAGCTTCTCTATGACTCAGAACCCTGCAGGCAGAAGGATGCCAAGTCGATCAGACAATTCAGACTGGTTGGACCTTAGAGGTATTTTCCAACCATAATTAATCTATGAGTGTGTAAGAATATGCAAGACCTGATCTGGTAATTCCTGAGCTGTCACTTGTACCACATTCAGTGTATTATTTAGGATTCCTGTTCTCCCTGCTCTTTTTTTTTTTTTTTTTTTTTTCCCCATCATTCAGGGCATGAACTCCTGCTTCATTCAGTCAAGGGGACTTATAACACTTCATGTTCTATCAGAAACAAATAAATCCATTAATAGAAAAACTGAATTTTGCCTTCTAATAATAGGTTTAATGTTTCAAGATAAAAAGATACCTAAATCTAATTTTAAATTTCTGATATTAGTCATTCTTCTCATATTAGAGGAGACACCTATAACCATGTTTTGTTTACATAAAACAAGAGTTTTCATAGCAGCTTTCTCAGCAGAACTTCAGCAAGAAATTAAAATTATGGGTCTTAACACAGCAGATTTCTCTGATGACAGGTAATTCTCAATGCTCAAGAACTTAAAAAATATTTTGACAACTAGCAGTGAAAGCTTTCAAGCCAATTCCACTTCCATAAAAAGTGTCACAATTTTTTAGTATGTGTTCATTATCATGGATATTTGGATTGTCTATTAGAAGAAAATTTTTACTGTGAGGGTGGTGTGATAATGAAACATATTGCCAAGGGAAGTTGTGGATGCCCTAGTCCTGGGAGTGTTCAAAGCCAGGTTGGGTAAGGCCTTTAGCAATCTAGCCTCCTGAAAGGTATCCCTGCCCATGAGAGAAGGGTTGTAATTAAATGATTTTTAAGGTCCCTTCCAACTCTTCACATTCTACGATTCTATGACTTCTTTACATTAAGAGGAATGAGCAAGCCTAATTTATTGCCAAGTACTGTCCATTTTCTAAAATACTATGCTTCAGCTCTACTTTCACTTCAATATTAAACAATAATGAGTTTATATTTGAATACTCACATACTAAATAGGGAAGAAATAGTAAAATTACTGTGCAAATAGGTACATATTTTATTTAGTGTGAACACCAGCATCTGCATACCATGTACAATCCAAGATACTGTAATTTTCACCAGACAAATAGTCTGATTGATTTCAAGCCCTATCAAAAAATAAAGGCTGATCTTAAAGTTCTACTAAAGCTCAGACTTACTGATTATCCCTGCTATTACGTTCTGCAGCTTCACTCCTCGTAACAAACCAGCTCAATAATGGCTTGAGCAGTAAGGCCACATTTCAGACACTAAATCAGTCTCTAATCTCTCACTAAACTGATTGCATATCTGCAATATATCTTCCTATGGTCACCTGTACTTGCATATGTATGGAACTCTAATGCATATAAACTCTTACTGATGGAAAATTTGTTCTCATTTCTCATTTCCTGACTCTCAACCCATTTATTGGCTTTGCTGGTTTCCTTCATAATAACTGAAGTAAATTCCTTAAAATTAGACACTCAGTTCTGTTTAGTAACATCTACTACTAACTCTTTCAGTATATTGCTAAGCAATCAATGTTTTTGACAGTTTTGTTTAGCAGTTGCCTGCATTTATAAATATCTATGTCACTAGAATATGTCAAACCAGTTCTTCTGTATAGTGTAATCCTGGGAACTCCTATTAAATTTCGTAATGTGGAGAAAAATTATATTCTGTTATGCTTCTGCAACATGAGGTCTAAAGTATTAATTCACCTCACACTTCTTAATGTTACAAAAAAATGTATGTCTTCAAACAGGAAACATGTTTTATTAAAATCCTACAGAAATGTGCTGATGTCTTACAGCAATTCATCTTTCCTTCAAGCTGAGAATCAAAAAAATTTAGTTGCCAAGAGCCATCCCTTTTTTTTTTTTTAACTTGATAAAATTGTAAAATTGGAGGCTTCTCCTTTTTACTTTCATCCGGAAATTGAATTGTAGCTCAGACCCAGATCAGACTGGTTTTCAATATCGGGCCCCAGATGCATGCAACTTGACTATCAAGAAGCATATTTGAATTAAAATTTCATTTTTAAAAAGAATATACATTAGTTTATTGATTATATATGCAGTGATGCATCCAACATAGCAATTATGATTTAGTTTTATCTGTTTAAAGTTACAGTAATGGGAAAAGAATCAATAGGCTCAGATTGGTATGAGCTCATGTTTCACCCCTAATAGATGCCTAAGAACTTACATACAAAAGTGAAAACTGTGAGAATGATTTATCTGAAATTCTTATTGGCACCTTTTCCAGTCATTAATGGCAAATTGTGAGTATGTTTAAATAACACATTCATGTAAAAAAAATACAACGTTTTAGAGCAATAATCCATTTTTAGATATAACCACTTGAACTCCTTGCATACCTCACAACGACTATTTGTGAGAACATTTCCAGAGGGTTAAAACCCCTGTGTTATCATCCAAACATATGACTGGTTTGCTCTAGGAAAAGTACCATTCAGGTATCGTTCTGAAAACTGATTACAGTCTGTCAATATATGCTGCAGGCTGAGGTTACAGTTGATGAGATTTTCTTTGTAAGAGAAAATAAAAACAAACTGTTTACAAAAATAAAATTCAAGGAAGCTTTCCTACTGAGAGGTGAAGAAGGAGTCAAAGAATTTAGTAATAAATAATTCTATAAATTTTACTTAATATATATGATTTCGAATTGAAAAATTAATTGGACATCATGGGACAATATCAAATCCAAATAGGGAAATAAATCAGGAGAGAAAAAAAGTGAGTTAAAACAAAATAAGTTAGACTACCAATGATCTTTAGTTCAAAAAGTCAATCCCCTAGAATCGAAAGTAACCACAAAATAGAATAATGTAAAAAAATATCATTCTAACCCCTAGGTGGGTTTTGGATTGCACTACATTTCATTAGAATACTGTTCCAGAATTTTTCTAAGTTACCTTTATCATTTTTGTCAAATGTCCTGGAGGAAAGGATCAAATGCACCTTTAGCAAGTTTGCTGATGACCCTGGGAGCAGTAGCTGCTGCCATTCCATGGGACCTGGATCAGCTGGAGGGTTGGGCAGAGAGAAACCCAGTGAGGCTCAACAAGGGCAAGTGCTGGGTCCTGCACCTGGGGAGGAGCAGCCCCAAGTGCCAGCACAGGCTGGGGCTGACCTCCTGCAGAGCAGCTCTGTGGAGAAGGACCTGGGGCTCCTGCTGGATCATGAGTTCTCTGTGAGCTGTCAGTGCCCCTGTGGCCAGGAGGGCCAGCAGTGTCCTGGGGTGCACTGGGAAGAGTGTGGCCAGCAGGTGCAGGGAGGTGATCCTGCCCCTCTACTCAGCCCTAGTGAGGCCACACCTGGAGTGCTGTGTCCAGTTCTGGGCTCCTCAGCACAAGAGAGACAAGGAGCTACTGGAGAGGGTCCAGTGGAGAGCCACAAGGATGATCAGGGGTCTGGAGCTTCTCTCTTATGAGAAGAGACCAGGCCTTTTTAGTCTAGAGAAGAGAAGACTGAGAAGGGATCTCATTAGTGCTCATAAACATCTCAAAGGCGGGTGACCATGGGATGGTGCCAGACTATTTTCAGTGGTGCCCAGCAACAGAAGGAGTACTAATGGCCATAAATTGAAACACAAGTTCTACATCAACGTGAGGAAGAACCACATGGAGAGGGGTATAGCACTGGAGCAGGCATGCCAGGATGTCATGGACTCTCCCCTTCTGGAGACATTCAAAACCCACCTGTGTAACCCGCTTTAGCTGATTGTGTTTTGTAGCAGAGATAGACTAGATATTTCCAGAGGTCCCTTCCAAATGTAACGACTATGTGATTCTGTGATTCTTTTTATTCTATGTAAAATCCATTAATGGACAATATGTTATTTCCTGTTGTTTATATTGATTTTTTTTTTTCATTTATTATTCACATGTAATTCATTCTTTCTCTCTAGTACTCTATTCTCTCTACCTCATAGCTAGAAAGAAATTGTCCTAATTACTCTGTAATTACATAATTGTTTTAATTGTTTTGTTGTTTTAACTATGCAGACTTTTTCTACTTTTTTTAAATGAGCAAACTAAAAATCATCATCTCTATCTGTTCTATTTTGATTTCTTTTAATTCATGTTAATTTAATTTTTATAAAATTTTTTCTCACAGATTGTGTTATCCTAAGAAAAGATGTTAGGGATTCCTAGGGTTACTCTGTATTTCAGCAGTACTGCCAATATGAAACATTTTACCATTTATTTTACCTTTTTTATTTTATAAGATGGCAAAATACTCTTATGTCAATATTATTATTTACTGTTCTGTTGGGCAGTGGATCAGTACAAGAATTAGCTCAATCTCTACATATTTTGGTCTCCCAAAAATATTCAATGAGTTTTGTTTATGCAGCAAAACTCCTGAAAACTCAAAAGTTTCCATGACGGAAGAAGCTCATCCTCCAGAGAGCTCTTTTTATAGGCTACAGGAGCCATAAAGTCAGACCCAACATTAAAATATGCATTTAAAGCAGAAAAAAAGATTATCTTGTTAAGAAAAGCTCTTAATTATGATAAAAACAGCACATGCTTTGAAGATCCATATAACAGATCTAACCTTTAAAAACCAGCACTGATTTATCTCTCCACTAGCACATTTTAATAATGAATCTCTCTGATAAATGTGCATCTTTTTAAAAAGACACACAAAGGGCCATACGTGCTTACCTTGTGTGACTTCCACCATTGATTTAATGACATCACTTACAGAAATAAAATGGATAGGGCTGCAGTTTCTATATATAAATGCTGAGCATTTATTTTTTAGAGCTAGAACTGGTTTAAGATGCACTATAATGATGGAAATGTATATATATTCAAAGAAACAGTACTGACCTACTATCTGCACTTTTCTCAAGCTATTTTCAGCACCTTTGCACATTTACATTTCATAAGCAGGAGAGGAACATTTCTCTACATTGCTTTATAAAAAATTGGGGCTGACTTTGGTTTCTGTCTGTCTAGAAGCATGCTTCACTGAATATAATTTCAAAGTCTAATCATTCACAGCTTGTCTTTTGGCTTGTGGCAAGGATATGGCTTAGGTCAAACTGCTTGTTTGGGGGGTGCTTATTAGTAAAGCAGTGTCATTTTAAAAGAAGAGGTTGGAAGCAGTTCACTTGCTTGTAAATCTCAGAATTCCTCGTGCAGGCCTTACAAACACATATATGATGGTTATGTGCAAATCCATACTAAGCGGAAGAAACAAGGTGATGTTTCCCCAGGTAACAAAAGGCAGATGTTCCTTATGAAGGTTTACATACCCTCAACATATTTCCTATGAAAAAATATTGTTCTGAAGGCTGTATCTTTATCAAGTATGCTAATATTTTGGGGATTTCTTGCACAATCTCTAAAGTATTGTTAATTTTGTAATGGTCTGTTTCATAGTCTATTGTGTCTTTACACTGCTAACCTGCAAGCTCAAGTTATTTGAATAAGTAAATGAAGCCTTTCAGGCAGCAATGTGACTCGACTAAAATCCAATCAGATAACCACTGTAATCACAGAAGGTCAACTCAAGTCAAAGATAGCTCACACACAGTGGAGGAATAGAAGAGGCTATAGAAGTACCACGACAGCAAGTGATTACCTTCAGTTCAGGTGCTGATGAATTTCTCATCAACTAACACAAGGCCTACATGTAAGTACCATGATACAAAGAATAACCCTAGAGCTGATCCAGTTTGAAATTCTGAATATGATTTTTAAAAGCATACAAACTAAAGGCAAGCTAAACATATAAATCCAATAAATTAAATAATTAATTAAGTGTATGAAGGCATGATACAAAAATGTATGGCCTTTTAGATGAGAACCCATAGACACAAAACTTCCCCTGTATTTAAATGTAGCTCACAGTACAGAAAAAGAGAAAAAAAAAGCTAAAATCACAGAACTAGAAAATTTAGACATAGATAATTATGAAAACTGCAAAGTGTCCTTCACCTGATAATTATTCTTGTAGCAGTGCTACTGCTTCATGAATTAAAGACAGAAAAATACATTGTGGACCTTAGCTGACTATTATAATGGAACTAATTAAGAGTATAATAGAAAGACTAAAACTAGGTAAGAAATATAACATCAGTTTTCATAGAAGATATGTAATGTAAACAAAATGCTGGTAAACAACTTGGATAGATATATTATAATGAAGAGATAGGATTATTGCAGCATGCAAAGTGAAAAAAAACAACCCCAAAAGTGGAAGTGGATATAACATTATGGATAAATATGAAAAATATGTCTAAACTTAAACATAAGCATGAAATTTTAATACAGATATTAGTATGAGTAAGACTAGACTTCTGAACTACTTTAAACTTTGGGATGGCAAAGAAGAAATGAACCCTGAATTATATTCACTACAAGATGTACTCACTCTGTCATATTATTTTTATCTACACACTTGTTTAAGGTTATTCAGTAACCCTGAAAAGTCAGAAAATAATTTAAACAAAGGTATCAATTTTAAACATCTTTCTTACTCTCTTATTTTCAGGGACAGGTGTGATGTTCAGACTCATATTAGACCTATACATAAGCATGTCATATCCCTATTTATCTCTGACTCTCAAATTGTATTCGCAAAGACTGAAGAAAAAGTTCATCCAATGTATTCTTAATATGCTTCTGTGGAGCCAATACTTTGTCATTAGAGGGTGATGACATGAAATCTGAGAAAATAGATGCTCGAACAACTATTTTTCTGGATAAAATATTTAAATATCTCAAAGAAATACAACAAAACAGGGATTCTTTGACAGAACTATTAGATTCAGGAAAAAGGAATTGTTTATATATAGTCAGCTTATTAGGCACAATTTGCATAATGCTATAAAAGATAGGACAAAAAAACTTACAAGAAGTTACTTACAGAAGAAAATAATTCTTTAAAAGGTGGTAATATAAAATAAACTTCAATAAAAACTGCAGTGGATTGACAGTTATTGCTGTCCTTTCTTTTTCCTTTGGGCACTAAACTATTGCAAGACAAAAAATCAGCCAAATTCTCTTTGTCTTTAAAAACCCTAGATGGATTTGATCTAAAGCAGTGAATAATGATAAATTAAATGGTCTGAATAACTGAGAAGAAATAGTCATTCCCATTGCAAGTCTTATATAAAATACAATATTCGTATACGATTCTGGTATAAAATCTTCACACTCTTTCTCTCCCTTAAAAAAGAGAAGAGGAATCTGTAGATTTTCCAAAGATGAAAGAGATTTCAGGAAGACACAGACTGTTCAAAAATAAAAAGTGTTTCAAAAACACTTGACCTACTATCAAAATATAGACAAGAAAGGAAAAAAAAAGAGGTCCAAAAAGAGATTGTGGAATATATAAAGAATGCTATAAAAATTAGGATTAAAAGTTATTAAGAAAATCACAGACTTTTCTTTAAAAAAGCTGAAAAGAAAAAAGGTATTGCATTCCACTTTTAACCCAAAAGAAGAGAAATATAATCAGCAATTTATCCTCATACTTCAGTGAAGTTTAAAATTGCTCTAGGAAAATATCCTATTCATGAGCTCTGCTCACGCATAATTTAAAGGTCATGGTTGTTTTGTTTATTTTTTTTTTAATTTCTAGCTTTTTCTTAATAGAAATAAGCCCTATTTAGATTTTATTTTAATTTTATCTTTCTATTTAAAACTATTATTTTGTATGTTTTTTTTTGTTTTGTGGGTTTTCTTGTTTGTTTTTTGTTTGTTTTGTTGGTTGGCTGGTTTTTTTGTCATGTTGGTTGCAGATGTGTCAGTCTTTTTTTTTGTTTGAAATTACTCCAACTAGTCTTAATTTATAGTTTTAGGAATATCTAATGAATATCTAATGTCCTACCAGTTTCTCCTGGGAAATGGAATGACATGCTGCTTTTGTCAAAATTAAAATGAAAACTCTGTCAGATTGGTATTCCGTTGCCCTGGAAAATTTAGTCTCATTTCAGCCATTTTGCATGACAGAGATAATACTGGAAAACTATGTAATTTTTTTTGAGTTAAAAAATGTTTTTTAAAAACTACGCTTTTCAGCATTCATCATGTTTTATCCCCACTCTACTTTGTAAATATGAGGTATTACAGGAAAAAATATATTTAGAGGGGAAAGGCCATAATTTAGCAGCAAAAATCAGCACAGAGATGCATTTTCAGCGAGAAGTTGCATGTGAAAGTGCATGTCACAGTCAGATCTTCCATACCTGGCTGCAAGAACAATAGGAGCAAAAGGCTGTCACTAACTGGGAGGCAGGCTGGCAAAGTAAATCAAATCTCTCTGAACCTGTAGCGACAGAAGATCTGTTAAACATAACCCAAGGGGCATGACTCTGAACACCTTCACAGCAGATAGAGCAGGTTGATCTTGAGATAACCATAAGAAACAGTCAACTAAAATTAGGTCTGTAGCATCTGTTAGGCAACTTTCCTACAGTCAGTGCTGTTCTCAGGGTAATCTGTACTGAAATTATATTGGTAAATAAAGGAGGAGGAGGGTGAAAATATATGCATTTGTTTTGTTTTTAAATCAGAAACAAAGAATTATTGTTCTGCATGCCAGAAAAATTAAGCTCAAATTACTGTACAAAAGGATTTTACTGTTCTGGAACTTTAAAATAGTTCTGTAGTTCATTGTCAGTCTAATAACAACAAGGGTAATTGGCCTAGTTTACATGAATAATCCTATTGATTTCAGTAGGACTACTTGTATGAGTAGGCCAGTTATAATTTTGTTCTCACTGAGTGTTCACATATTATTCTTCTTAAGTGTTGCAATAATCTCTGAAGCTCTTAAAAATTTGTCTACAATAATTTCTTTTTAATATTATGTCAATGTCCCTATCTTCTATCTTCAGGATACCTGGGGTTTTTTGTCCTTAAACTATGTTAATAATCTCTGATAGAATGATAGCCATAACCCAAATAATGCATATGTGAATACCAAAACAGTAGAGTTATTAATCTAGAAAAACTAAACATATTGTATTGCTTTTTAAGATAACACATTTTTATTCTTAAACACATGAGTTCTATGTCCTACCATTATGATTCAGGCAGTTTATAGTATGTGAAATCTTGCTGTTTACAAATACGGCCTTTGTATTTTTTTTCTACTGATTTTAGTGCTGCTTATTCAAGTCATAACACAAATTATTTGTTTTATTTAAAAATAATAATACGGTACATATAATTTATATGAGCAATGTCTCCTTCAGTCAGCAGATGATTTCTACTCAATTTTTTAAAAATGTCCAATAAGGAATGTATTATTAAAAATGTGACTTTTAACCTGTTCTATATTTTCCATACAGTTATGCAAATTATTTTATCGGAAATAATGTTACTGCAATAGGTACCAAAGAAGCAATGATTAGCCACTTATTGCAAAGTGCAACCAACTTTTTATTTGATTTTACAAAATTGCACTGCTATTGTTATGGCCCAAATGCAAATTTTACATTCTTACAATCTTGAACTAGATTAACAACACTGTGGCCATGAAGATGCTGATATGCATTCCTTGCAGAGTGCTTAGCAGGGAAGAAAGAAGGTCACTGCAATTCTCTTGTTTTTAAAGCTTGAACATCTGTGCTCTTGTTTGCTCATTTGTTAGCTACTGTAGGAAAGCATAAAATTCTGAATCAAGGTGAACTGGTGGAGTGTAAGTATGCTTGATGAAGTACATGGGGAGCTTTTTCATAAGCAAAACTCCTACCAATATATAAAGACTTTTCTTGACATGCAAACTAATTGCCACAGTCCTATCATGTAACTTGTTTTATTAATAGACTATTACACACTATTAAATTGTATTAACATGATTGCAAGCTTAAAGCCTTAGTTATTACAAACATATAATAAACAAGATTACTTTACCTTATAATACTTTGAAATGAATTAGCATTTATTTTGTGTGAGTTGTTGAATTCATTTCACACGTTAGGAATGATCTATGGGCAAACAGAACTTAATAGCAGAACTTTGTCCTACATTCCTTTGCTGAAAAGAACAGCAAAAGCATTGATAACAAACTTCTGTAGGACTACATTTCATGGTCTGAAATTTAAATCCTAAAACAGAACTTCATAGCTGATGTATCTTCTGTTCTTGGGTGAGCACCTAACAAAAATAATCTAAGTTCACAGTACATGGAGGATTCTTAGTTTTTATTGCAGCTATGCAAAAAAACACTGTCTGATTTCGATCCTGTTGCACTGTCCTGCAAGTAAAACAAGAATATCACTTCATAGCTGTAGTAAATTAGCAGTGCCCATCATCCTTCAGTCAATTCATACTCATTTGAACATATACACAACAAAACACTAAATAAAATGAAAATTCTGAGCCCATTGAAATTTACAATCATTTCTGACATCAGCTCTAGCAGACTTAGCATTTTTACTATAAAGATCCATTTCTTAAGACAGAAAGAAAAAACCAAGGGGTTGAAAATAGTATAGGATATTCCAGAGGCTTTTGCCTCTACATAACAGGCTTCCCAAGCAATGAGTTAGTATTCTGAGATACACTGAAAACTTCACATAGCAGTTACAAGTTTGATTTGCATTATACATTTGGTACAAATAAGGAATTAATAGTACCTATCTTTATCCCTCTTTCCTTACATAATTTAGAAAACAACAAATGGAGAAGAAATTTCGTCAAAGAGCTAAGTATAAATACACACATGCACGGTATAAAAAGAAATTTGAAAAAAATCCTTTCTGCTTCAAAATGTTATGCCAAATATATGGCCTCAGAGATGGAGTCTCAGCATCATAAATATTAATGTGTATTAAACACATATGGTGGCACAAGTAAATAGATGTGACTTTTACACTTTTTTTGTAATGGCTCACAAAGCCATTTTCTTTAGACAGATGTCCAGCACTTCTGTGTATGATAAACATGTGTGAGCTGTCAAACAGACAAAGAATATGCAGGAATAGAAATACCATTACCAAATTTTTTAGTGAGATTTATGCATTTCCAGTGTAGCTTTAGGCCTTTCCCTGCCAAGGTCTGAATGAACCAGTATGAAAAAACTATACTCTGAACTTATTCTAGAAGACTCTTACAACTCACATTTTACTTCACATTGGTACTATTATCATGTTACAAATATATGTACATATACAATATGTCATGATTCATATGTCACAATATTTAAAAAATAAAATCAGGAAAACTCAAACAGAAAGTTTTATGTTAAAAATGCTGCTTTGCAAAAAAAAAAAAATTAACAGCCATATTTGTTGTTAGAAAATAAAGCCTATTTCCTGTCATTATACTTTCTCCTTTCAAGAAGTCCAAGACAACCTCTTTCTCTTCTTTCTAATTTATCCTTCTTACTAGTTTTTCTTCTCCTCACACTGAGAAATCTGCAAAGAAAAATAATAAATCACTGCCTGTAGTGCAATTGATTACAGGAAAAAATTCGAAAGATTTTATATTCCATCCTAATTTTTTGAAATAATGTAACAAAATTTTAACTACTGCTTTAAAAAAACAAACAAACAAAAAAACCCCAAACAAAAACAAAATACAGAATACGGGCCCTGTAAAGTATCTAAATGTGAAGTCATTATTCTCCATTAAAAGGCTTTTGCACCACTGACCTTGATGGGATTAGTTTTTTGTACAGATCCATGAAAATGCTCTCTCTATATAGAGTAAAATATGAGGTCTTTATATCTTCGGTGGATACTTTGGAGGGTGACTAAAACGACTTATTTGCCAAACAGACTCTCTCCACTAACTACGTAAGAGATGTGTATTAACAAACTGGCTGCCTGGATTACTAGCAGTAACCTTTTCTCAGATCATTTAAGATATACCTGTTTGTACCACAGTGAGACAAGTCCACACAGAAAACTGTTCAATCAAGGAAACTAAGGATTTGCTGCTTAGTTGGTTTTTGTTTTGTTTTTTTTTTAACTTTTTTTTTTTTTTTTGGTCTTCAGTGATAACATCTCCTTAGCTTTCTGTCTACTGGCAGACTGTTTGTGTTTAGTTGCCTACATGATACATTAACACTGGACCATTGAGGGCACATCTACCCTACCAATTATGTCAAACATCTCTGATCTGTAGAGAGAAACACTTGGCGCTGGAATTCATAGTACACGCATTTCAGATATTTTGTTTGTCCATTTTCACTTTGGATTAAGTATACAGTTCTGGTACTGTAAAGTCTTCCAGCTTCGTATCATATGGAAGGAATCCTGTTTATGCTTTCTAGTGCACCTGAATTTAAAGTGACCTAAACTGATGAGGAGACTTGCTTAGGAAAGCAGACCTGTTTTAGGTATGTATATATACTCTTTAGTCTTTTCATTTGTAATATAGTTGATCACCTGTATTCACTGAAACAAAAAAAATACTATTGTAAATACTATTCTTAATAATGTAAAGAATGAATAATTTTTGGACACAACCGCTAAATATATTTGATCTTAAGATGGTGTAACATATGTATTTTTCAAATACATAAAACCTGAAAGCATAAAACAAATAGAAAAGTAAATTAAAGCATCCAATTCCTAGCTAAAGATTCATAGTACCATTTCCAGAAGATAAGATTTCTTTGGTTTATTTTAACTTTGTCCATTAAACCAAAACTTTATTATTTCAGCTCAGTAAAATTTTTAATAAACACAAAAGATTTTGACAGTCTTCACTACCAAAGGGAGAAAAAGAAGTAATCTTAGAATGGAAAGTAAGTTTATATTTAAGTAAAGAAGCAATTTAGTTTTGTTTCAAACCAAAATATTTCATTTTATTTTTACACTTGTGTTCACACAAAATAGGAAAACGAATTGATGAGATGCTTTATTCAGATTTATCTATTTTTTCAGCAGAAAAAAATGCATTTCTTAACCCCTAAAAGTTAAAAAAAAAAAAAAATCAAACAAGCTTAGATACACTTGTAAGCACATAAGCAGTTTACAGTGATCCTGGAACATGACAAAGTAAAAGAAGTTGTATTAAAAGCCTCTTTATGTAAAGTGACTCATTTCTATGACTCATAGAAATCAAACGAAAGAATGAAATAACTTAAAGAGCAAGGCACCTACCTGTCTATTATTTTTCTATTCTTACATTCCTCTTACTCCATGTCATCAATGTAGTTTGCTGGCTAAACTGCATATTGGCCAAATGGGCAGTCAGCAAATTAAAAAAAAAAAAAAATTGAATGAAAATGCTTTATCAGCTGCCTCTGTTGAAGAGCCTCTATTGTCTGTTTTTTGGCAATACCATTGTTTCATGAAATAACGTGAAAACCAACACATTTCATCTGAAAAGAAATTGTCACATCTGAAAATTATTATTTTCATGGTATAGGGCATCAATCACCCATTAATTGTACTGAAACATAGCAAGAAAAAGGAGTGGCTCACAACACCAATAAATTGCTTTGCAGCAGCTTTGGCATATACCAAAGTAATACCAGCAAAACTGAAGAGCTGTTTTTTGGTGAAATGCTGAAAAGAGATCATTAGGGAATGAAGAATTTGACAGGCCTTGTATAAATGATTAAATCATCTGTAAGATGAAAAAAAAAAAATGTAGCCTGAATTTCTTAAAGTTGTCTGTGAGACTTTAGAGGGAGCTAGGTATCCAGCCTTCATAGGAAGCTTTGAAAATTCTGCTCTTTTTGTTTCCTAGATATTTTTTTCCTTTTTTTTTAAAGGGAGAGAGAAATAACTCTCTAACCGTGTTTTGCACTTTTGATACAAAATAAAACAGCTTTCGTGTACAAATGTGTTAACTCCCCTGGAGTTAACTGCAGCAGAGGAAAGAGATTGTTGATGTCTGCTTTGTGAGACAGAATATATCCAGTGCAAAGAGAAAATGTAAAATGTGATGTTACACTTCCACAGGAAACGATGCTGTGTGCTACTGCTAATTTTATCATAATACAAATAACACTTCTATTTCCTGTGTGCTGTGGAAATGTTTTCAAGCAATGCATTGTTTTGAAATATAATAGATAAAGCATAAAAGAAAACAGAAAACTGCTACAGAATATGTTTCAGTGAAAGAATAGCTTTGGACAGCAGTTATGAGAACAAAGCCAAGTTCTTAGATCCCAATAAACAAAACAATCTTTCTCTTTATCACATTTGCTGTCTCCTTTATTAATATCAGTCAAATCAGTGTTAAGATAGTTTGTGGCCTATGTCAAAGAACAAAGCCATTTTTTTTCAGTTCTATTCTCACTCATTACATGTAAATCAAGTAACTAATTTGATCCTATCTAACTGCACCTTTTCTAATTATCAGTTTAACCTGGCAATCGACATGGCAGACTTGGATTCCTTAGGAAGCAGAGAATAATATCACCTGCCAAAATGACGTAGAGAAATAGGAAAATATTTCTAAAATGTTGGGGAAAAGTCTTGTCCCGAGAAGAGAGTACCTGGCATAAGCCATGTTGTTTCAGCAAATGATCTGAAATCTAAGTAGAGGTATAGAAAAAAGACTGTAAGCACAAGGAAAGAGTTGGGCTTCTATCAATTCACAATGATAGAATTCTTGGAAGACTGTAATAAACCTAAAGTATCCTAATCTTCCTGAAACTGACATTACAACCATCATTCAGTTCTGTCAATATCCAATCATTTTCTGAAATGCAATATAAACTCATTTTTCCATCATCCTGTATGACGCTCATTATTTTAACACTGAAATTTTCTCAGCTAGCTGAGTGTCCTGCAGAATGCCTTGCAGATTTAAGTGCTGATGAATAATTTTTTAAAGCTATTTGATAGCTGTTGGCAAGACCTGTGACCCCATGGAGAGGGGAAACAACACTGGAGTGGGATTGCTGGCAGGACTTGTGATAATGCTATGGGGACCCACACTGGAGCAGCCTGTTTCTGATGGACTCTCTCCTTTGCAAGAGTGCAGTTAGTGAAAAACTGCAGTCTGTAGGAAAGATCTACACTAAGAAAAATCATGGAGGAGAGTTTCCTGTGGGAGACACGCTACACTGAAGAAGAAAAAGAGTCTGAGGAATCCTACCATTGATGAGGAATGAACAATGGAAACAATGTGTGATGAACTGGTGCTAACTTACATTGCCTGTCCTATTTGTCACTCAGAGCAAGGAGGGAAAGAAATTGAGCTCAGTTAAGCCTGGGAAGGTGTTTTCAAGATTTGGGCTAATTTCTCATTATCCTAGTCCAATTTGATTGGCAATTAACTAAATTAATTCCCTAAAGCAGAGTTTATTTTGCCTGTGATAGTAATTGATGAGTGATCTCTGCCAGCCCTTATCTTGACCCACGAGCCTTTGATTGTATTTTCTCCCGTGTCCAGTTGAGGAGTGTAATGTTAGAGCAGCTTGGTGGATGCACAGCATTCAGCCAAGACCAACCCACTCTAAGTTGGTCTATTCTGAACACAACTTTTACAGAAGTGCGCCTATTAGCAACAGTAGATCCAGCTGTACCACCACCACTAGTTTATCCAGCAGTGACAAACCACTGCTTCAATAAATGTCTTCAAAATACAAGGCTTATAAAAGCATAACAGAAAGAAGTGGAACTGTGAATTAATAAAGTGGAATAATATGCTTCTGTCGCACCAACTCTTCTGTGTAAACAGGTCATACTGTATTGTGGATATGTCACTACCTTTCATAATATGTTTAGTAGTCATATTCAAAAGAATTTTTTGACAGTTATGTCTGTTTACCAAGACTGTCTTTTTTAATCTCCAATTATATGTAGTCTGTGGAAGTGCTGTATTCTTCTAAGCTCCAGAATCACAAAGCACTCACCTGAACAAGTATATTTTTTAAGGAGAGTGACCAGAAAATGATTCTTTTTTATTTCTGAATTACAATTCTCTTTCCACACCACAGAATCATATAATTTGAACATATTCAAACACTATCTTAAGCTGTAACAAATCCATGAATAAAGTTCATATTCACATACTGAAGAGAAAAATTGCTAATGACAAAAAGCAGAGATACTAAGTAAATTGGATATGAGGCTACTGCCATGTGCTGAACAATAAAGAAAAACCTTTACCTTATTCAAAGAAAAAGAAAATTTTAAAACATAGACGGAACTGAAGTATTTAATATATAATAAACACTCAGTATAATTAATACATTTGGTTTACATAATTTCTGTGTAATTAACTAATCTTTTAAATTTTTTTATTTAAATCATATGTGCACCTTTAGTAAATTGTATCACACAAGTACACATTTAATGATCTCACTTAGCCTACCAATACAAACAGAAAAAGAACATCAATATAAAGAAATATTTCGGAAGTACAAACTCAAATAAAACGCCTTCCTAATACTGCAATACCCTTTTCTGGTTTTTATAAGTGGGACATTAAGTTTGTGTGTGTTTGTGCCTGTTGTTGCATTTATCAGAGACATAATTTAATTTCACCTTATTTATAAAAGAGGGTAATGTCAAGGTTATTTTTAGATGTCTTCAAACTCATGGCTGGATTCTTATTACAATGCATGGGGCATAAATAATGCTTCTTGCTCTTATAGTTTTCTGTTTCAACTATTTTCAGTACTACATGCATACGCAGGTGTCCAATGGCTTTTGCACAAAATTTATGCTAGGAAAGAGGTAGAAGCTAGAATACAACTTTTTTATTTATTGGTGCAAAATATCCCTTATCTTGTAATTACCATTCTTTTCCCAATTGAATACTACTCAAAAATTTCCACAGGTAAATTTCAGTTTTTCTTGTGTCTAGAAGAATAAAACAGAACAATGAAGAAGTGTCTGGTTATTGTTTGAATTCCAATCACACTTTTCTCAAGTAGATCTTTAGTCAGCTTGCAAAGTGTGTCACTGCACCGACTTGCTTACATTAGTTGGTTACAGTAAACTAATCCAAACTTGCCTCAAAACAGTTGTACAACCCTCTAGATTAATTCTACCTCTTGCCAGTTTTGTATTTTCATTGACAAGTGTATTTTCAAAAGTAAGTTATCATACCAGCAAATAATTCCCTACATGCATTCTGATATTTTGGAACCACAATCTTCTAAATAGATGTACCACTCTCTATGAGAAAACACAGAAGGGAAAGCAAGTATACTTAGAAATAAAACTGACACATCTTCAACTTTAGAACCAGCTTAAAGGTATCAACTTATCACTTTATTATGATGCATGAATAACTTTATAAACAGATTAATGTACTATGGATATAAATAAATCAATTTTGCATATAAGCCTTGCAAGTGAAAATTTGCCTATCACACTGACTAGCCATGCAGTCAGATATTGAGAGATTAGTCTCCTAAATCAAAGCATAAACCCAAGTGTTGTAATAATTTATTACTAATTACCAAATAATAAGAAATCAGCAGAATTTATAAATGCATTAACTAAATAGAAAACAGATGGCATTATTTATTGGAAGGCCACAGTTGTCTCTTGGGTTTACAAAGCTCCTATGAATGCTTTTCAGACTTTTTTCATCTTATTTTATGATTTGTCCAACTTCTGGGAAATATTTCTATGTACAAAATAAGGAAATTATAAAAGTGTATAATAAATCATCAATCGACCACACTGATATATAAAATAAGTAATTGTTAATTACTAATTACTCAATGATTATAAGAATTCAATGCAAACAATTATTTAGGGAAATCTACATAAGAAAACACCCTGAACTGGCAAGCTGCTGTTTTCTGAAATTTGGAAATTATTAAGTTAATTTTTTTTCAAGATTCAAGTTTCTTTCCGTACAGAGAATTTTTCATATATTGAACAGACAAGCACACACGCACACTCACAAAAATCTGCCCCAGCTCTTCATCCTTTAATGAACCAAGATAGTATCAACTCAGTCTGCTTTCACAGGACTCAGTGTAATAGTCCACTATCAATTCTCCAAAAGCCAAACTTTTGGCATCTAATCACTTTCCGCTAAATATAAGGGGAATTTTTCCAATATTTCCTCTCTTGGTGTCCTGTACTTTCCTGGATAGATTTAACTTTCTTTCTAGTAGCTGGTATAGTGTTGCATTTTGGATTTAGGATGAGAAGGATGTTGATAATGCACCGATGTTTGAGTTGCTGACAAACAGTGCTTACCATAAGACAATGACTTTCCACCTATTCACATTAACCCTTCACCAAAGAGACTGAGAGAACACAAAAAGCTGGGAGGAGACATGACCAGGACAGATGACCCCAACAGATCAGAGGAATATTCCACAGCATACAGTGTCATGCTCAGCACCTAAACTATGGGCAAAGCTGATGGGGGGATGCTGAGGAAGTGGCTAAGTGTCCATCAGTGCAGGTGGTGAGCAACTGCAATATGCATCCTTTTTTTAATAATTTTTACTATACTTGTTGTTGCTATTATTATTATTATTGCTCCTATTATTACTATTATTACAATTTTCCCTTCTTTTTCTGCCCTTTTAAACTGTCTTAATCTCACCCCACAATCCACAATTTTATTTTATTTTATTTTTTAAACAATTCTGTTCCCCATCCCACTGGGAGCAAGGGGGTAGTGAATGAGCAAATGTATGGTGTTTAGCTACCTGCCAGCTTAAACTACAGCATTTCTTTAGTCTTCTCCTTCTTTGTCCAGAAGAATTTGTCATTCTTATGAGAAGGAAATGTCTCTGCTATGTAGGTGCCTGAGCAGATTAAGATAATAATATGTAGCCATTGTTATCTTTTGGTCTTAAAGCATTTCCTAACAAGCATAAACATACATACATATTTATATGTATGCAAATTTACATCTATATACATATTAAAAAAATCTACACAAAAATGTTTCTTCAGAAATAGAATAACACTCAGCATTTTGTCAGGAATAGAAAGACATAACTGAAACTTGGTATGAACTTTAATTTTGCCTTGTCTTACCAGTGAACTGACAGTCATTTTCAGATTTTTTTATGCTTAGGTAATTCTACTTGATTCCCAAAGGGATTGCTCAAGTTCCTATCTTTTTTTTAAGAAGGGTTTTCAGACTTTGAAGTTGAACCGAATGCTGATAAGGTGCTCACTCAAAAGACCATATTAGTTGTTAAAGACCGTGTTAGTTGAGATTTTTCTTTTTCATGCAAGAGCAAAACATGTTTTTACAGGATACTCAGGAAAAGCTGTTACATATGTTCACATACAGTACTGCATATGGGTTCGTTCAAGCATTTGTTTTTATATTTTATGTCGATTACTTTCACTTTGTTTTGCACAAATTCTTTTTCATAAGAACATGAATACTGAAAAGACCTAGAACAGCAGTAAATTCATTAAGGATTTTATTAAGTCAGCTAGTCATCAGGTACAATTCATCAATTGCACACACCTTTCTGCTCTATTTTTGCTAAAAGCATCTTCTTTGGTATTTAAATTATGACGAAAAAGTGGCTGACTAATCTGAATTTCTCAATTTATTCATGTTCAATAAAAAGCTGTTCATCAGCTTAAACTCAGCTATGAGTTCAAATCAAATTTAAACCACCTGGGAGTAAACAAAATTGCTCTTCTTCCCTAGCACGTCAGCTATGGATAAAAATAACAAGCATATTTCCAAGGAGCTCAAGATTCTAAACCTCTGTTTCTACCAACAGATTTTACTGAAATGATTTAATGATTAGAAAGAAGCACCCTGGGTGCATTTTGGATTAAATATTTTGATCCATGATTAAAGAGAACAGAATGAAAAAATAAATGTAGGGTCCTATTTGGAGATTACAAAATGAGTTTGCTTTTCACTACAGTCAGTATTAACTAAATATTCATTGCACACAAATTTTAGATGTTGCTTGACTATCTTTCAGTATCTTCATCGTTCTTTCTCTCTTTTCTCTTCCTTTCATTTACAGACTTTAGCTGGAAGCTAAAGCTTTAACTGGAAGAATAAGATTACTGAGATTCTTGGAAAAGCTATTGCGAGATGTGAGGTCTTGGCCATAACATACATAAAATTTAAAATGTTTTTTTAGCCAGCTACCTATCTAATTAAATACTATCTTGCCTGAGTCCTGCTTAATTTTGGCAAGACAGTTCTGTTTAAAACCCCAGTGAAAGGACTCTGGGACTGGGAAAACCAATTGTCAGGACCATTTTAGGCAGTTAAATCGCTTATTCATCAAGACACCTCTGATACAGTGCAGCACTCTACACTGGACTCTTGCTGCTGAGAAATCATTATGTGTGAAAGGGGCAGGAGGTGCTCACTCACTGCAGGAGCTGCTCTCAAGCTCAGACCATTATTTTTGGGACTTGCCTGAGCTATGTTGAAGGTGTGCCTGATCATGTGCTCTATCAGTCTGAATTGGCACAGACAGCTGAACTATTTTGAGACTTGACATTGGATCTACTCTGTCTCTGTGGAGCTGATTGACACCAAATTGTCACCAGTCCTGCTCTGCATTTGGATGTTGTAGAACTCAGCCCTTGACCTTATAGGCATTGTCCTTCTGTCACTACTTACTCCTGCCTTACCTTCACTTCTTAGCTACCATTCTTACTGCTCATATATTGCAGATTGTTAAAGTACAATTAATGTATTTTTACGTAAAGTATCGGGATTATGAGACTTTTTTCTAGCATAGAGAATTTTTTCTATACCTGTGATGAGAACGATTCCATATCACCCATTATAATTTGTTTTGTATGTAATGGGTGATAACAAAGTCCACATCTGATCTGCTAGCCAGCACATGAAAAGCTTCTGAATGTGACTTGCAGGAGACTTTCCTATGTGACCACACTCCATCATAGCTGACGAAGATGTAACGTAATATCCTTTTTCTTTTCTGGCATGCTGTATCCGTCTCAGAGTCAGAATTTTTCTTTGCTGTGTAGTCATATTCTTATGACAGAATAAAAAATACATTGCTTTCTAGAATCAAGAAATGAGCCAAAATTTGCAGAAGCTTTAGCCTCTGTCTCCTTAAGTGAGGACTCAAGAAAGGAATAGGACGTACTACTTAAGTGGATTGTATGAAAGATGCTGTGAAATGAAGAAGACTCCTTTTATTCTTTTACTTTTTATAAAATCTTCCTGCTTGAAAATTCTTTTAACAAAGATGAAATCTGCTATGCTAGAGATGTAAAGCTTCTGATGGAGTTCAAATACAGCAGCTCTGAAGGATTCAAGTAAAGATCTCAAACCAATAATCATGAACTAAATGCTAAGGGGAGTTGACTCTTACACTGGAAAAAATAAAACACAAGGAAGAGAAAGAGAAGAGAAAAATGCAGCGACCCATCTGTTACCTATCAGATAAATGGCAGAGATAGGATCAGAATTTATATGAGACTAAGTATAGTTAGTCAAGAATTTAGATAAATGATTTTCTTTCAGCAAGAAATGATCAGTGTCAATGAAGTCTTTATCAGAAAAAGGAGTTTTGAAGTTAGCAAACTGAAATAATTCTGCATTTCACAATATTATTGTAGTTAAATCCATTGTGGACAAGAGACAGTCTAGTCATTAATCCCCTCATCACTTCTAAGTTGGGTTTTCGCTTTTGCTCCACGTGGGAGTTATCTGAATTTTGATTTCCCATAGCACAAATATTGTTCAAAGTCTAAGATAAGCAAAGATTTCCTGAACTTTCACGGATAATATTTATCCAAAACGGCATGGGGAAATAGTAGATTTTACTGTAGATAAATAGATTTTGTTAATTAAAAATGCAATGCCAAGTGACATAGCAACACTTATACAAGTTGGTAGTGAGTATTTCAAGTTGAATAAATAGCAAGAGCTTTGAATAGAATCAAATAGCAGTTTAGCAAAATCAAGTCATAAAAACATGCATGGTATTAATAATGTCTGCATATGTGTATATATATATAGAGAGAGAGAGAGAGAGAGACAGACAGACAGACAGACACACAGATGCATCAGTGTTATTTTAATGACTGAACATGGAAGAATTGTTAGCATCTAATTTATGCTACCCCATTTATTCTGCTTATGTGCTTGAGTGTTTTTGCGACAAATTTGAATAGAGACCTAAATATTTATTAAGGTCTGTAAATTATCTTGCCCATGACTTTAAAATAAGCCAATTCTTTATAATGTTTAACTCTTCTAAGCCCACAAATCAATAAAAAACAATTAGGAATTTTTTTTCAACTGAAGAACAACTATTATTTTGCAGATAACAGCAAGAACATCTAGAATGTATGTGGCTATTCTGAAGAGTTACATAATTTTGAAGTTAAACCTGCTTACTTCTAGACCTGACACTAACGCCAATCAAATCAACAGTAAAACAGTCTTAGCTTTCTCCTCAATTACTGAAATTCCGATCATATATGAATTTAATAATGAAACACAATTTTACTAGACAGCACATACTCTATCGACATCAACTTTCTTCCCAGAGAAGACCAAACTGAAGATCAGCTATTTCTTGTTCTCCTCAAGAAACAAATAACAAAAAGGTAAAACTGCAAGAACTCTTCTACAGGGGTCAAGTAATTCACTGGAAGTTATGATTTGTTTCCTATTAGATTTATTTCCTATTAGAAAGGAGTTGTAGAAGCTTCACTGCAGTGACTTTTGAAGGATAATGTTAAAAGACAGTCAATGGCATTCAATCTATTTGATCAAATGACTACATGCATGCAACCATGGCTTGATCTTTTGCTTTTGCTTTGGCTAAATGGTAAAAAGTAGTCTGAATTTGGTAAGCAATGTCCTCATTGAAGTTGTATTCAGTTATGTTTCCTCAGTACATTTGTTTTGATTAATAACAGAGTTCTGGTAATATGTTAATGAATGCAATGCTGAGTTATCGTCTAAGTTTTTTATACATATTGAAAATAGTTTCATAAGTGGCCCACATGCACTAAGCATTAATTCAAATAATTTCCTAATGCTCTCCCCCTTTTCCCTATTCTTTAATATTTTGTGGAAATTTATAGCCATCTTGAATTTGAGTAACTGTGATTTAATTTTTCTTTAAACACATCTGTTTTTAGGTGGCTTGAGTGAACCATTGGTCTACACCGAAAATGTCTAGCCTAAGAGTCAGGTCTATCCTCTCTTCAGTTTGAAAATATAAGCCTAAAATTCATCATGTTTATGTTTTTTGGATTTTGAAAACACAGCCTACTTCAGTAGGTGAGCAAATGTGCTTTCTTTCAAACCCATCATTCTGAAAAAACGTATATGAATTATGTCAAAATTTAATATTTCAACTTGCATTACATCAGATCTGCAAAAAGAGGTGTCATAAAGCAAAAATATCCTGCAACAGAAATATGAAGATCAGCCGTTTTAGAAAAGATACATTACATTAAAATCACAGAATTCCTTAAAAATTCGTTAATAAATTTGTCTTATTCCAATTTTAAATTATTTATCTCTGTGTTTGCTACTTCTGTGGATGAATATTCATAAAGAATGCCAAGTACCATTATATTATTTTTCTCTCCAATTATAACAGAATTATTTACTGAAATTTTTGTAAAACCAAGGTAATGTTTTAAGCAAAAGTTCTTTTGTTTAACCCACCAAACCACATTAATGTTCCTGTTTATGTACATAATAGAAATTAATGAGATATTCTTGCAAAAATAGTGAATGCTTCTACTTCTATTACCTCTTTTATTATTCCATGAAAATATGTTTCTGTTCAGGAGACAGGCAAAGGAATGAGTGTTTCTGACCCCCAGACACCATAATCTGAACAAGTCAAAGTGATCAGATGTCATTTTGGCACGTCTCAGAGCAGGCAGGTGCCCTGTCTATGCTGCTCTGAAGAGTAAAGGGCGGATGTTGATTAAAGTTCTGTTACACGCTGCAGTGCCAAGATAGATGTCCCTTTCTCCAAAACCCATGTCTCCGATTTATACATATGAATGAATCAAGAGAATTCTGTCCCCCTTGTGTACATTAAAAGAAAAAATTTGGAGAGAATGAAATGAACCCTGGATGTTCACAGATGGCACTGCCAGTTAAGAAAAATTCCAAGCATAATCTTTAAAGGAATACATGTATTTAAATAGGTAGATTTCTTCTTAATCAGTTTACACTATATGCTTTCTCTACATATTGTAATGGAGAAGAGAAAAAGGCAAAAAGAGATCTAGAAATCATAACATATTGTTAAAGAAAATGTTCTTGGGTTTGTTGTTATACTTGAAGAAAACTCCTTCCACCCCACACCCATGGAATATACGGTATAATTTTCTGGTTCCAAACCCCATCAAATCAAAATAGGATTTTATTTCAGGAAATGCATTAGCGAGACAAAGTTTTATCTTGCTCCCTACTGTCAGTTTTAGTGTAGATCTTTGCAAAGATGTCAGAATGGTGTATTCTACATAAATTACAGAGTCTGTTATTGGTACTATGACATGTTTTTCCAGTTATTTCCTGTTGTCTTGGCAGTACAACTCTATTGTGACCGACTCATATGCAATTGTATTTGTTTTTCACCTGCAGTGCATTTGATTACTAAGATCTTTTTAGCATTTTTTATAGATGAAAACGTGAATTTTTGTCTGAATTTTTTGTTTTGTGTAATTATAAAGAGCATCATGTAAAACCTTCATGCTGAAAAAGCAGGAGCTGAAGAATAATAAAAATAACAACTGAATATAATTTCAATGAATACTTTTACACTAAAAATAAAAATATCTACTTTCAGTAATGTAGACATGTTTCAACTTAGAAACTGCAAAGTGTAATCTCCCCTAAGTTTCGCCAATCTACACCCATGATATATTCAACAGAAGGCACCCATACAGCTGATCTGATGTTCATTACACAATCAAAGCATACCCTTAATGAAATGACTGGGCTATTTCATAACACTGTTCACATAGGAAAATTACTTTATTTATTATTCATCACAGCTTCTGCTGTGATATATTTTAAATATAAGATTGTAATGACTGTTTACTTCTGCCCCACAGGATGCTAGTCTGTTAATCACAAGGCATTCTCGTACATAGAGAAGGCTGATGAGAAGAAAGGACCTCATGCTTTTTCTTTCCGATAAATCTGTTTACAAAAAACTTGAAGCCTATGCTACAACATTAATTCTTATATCACTGAAAATTCTAAATTATACTTTAGATCTCAAAGCTATGCATACACGTTAAGTAGTAGAAAAGTGTATTTATGGCATATTTGTCATCAAATACGTGACTATGCCTTTTTAAAATAAAGTGCATATCAAAATAAAGCAAAATATGTCACTTTAGGTCTAATAGGCTAACAAAACATGGGTTTATTGCTATCGTATATTTATAAAAAAAAATAAAAGGGAGAAGTATTTATTGCCTTTTTGTGCTACGATTATTACTATCGGTCCCAACAGTAGACCTTCCTACTTTGACTGTTGGCAGCTTCCTGAATGCTGCAATAATATTTTGGGTACGTTCTTTATTGGGCTGTGTGGTGAACTAAACAAAAAAAGGGAGAAGAGGATGACGTGCTTCATCGGATGGTGCCACTGAAAGAAATGCCTAACCTGCCTAAATCAGCTAAACTGCCCAGTGGAACTATGATGCACATTTTCTCTTTTCAGTTGAGAAAAGCTGAATAAAACTCTTGCTGGTTCCTTGAATAGCAGAAGACAGTGAAGCCTAGAAGACTTTAGGAGCCATAGCCGGTTAAGTCACTCCAAACATCTTAATTCAGAGGTGAAATGGATATAAATGTACCAATGAAAAAGAAAGAAAATATCTTCTGCACAATAACGTAAACCATAAAAAGCACATCATTTTTTTAATATAATTTTATGATGCCTTTTTATGCTGACTGCAGAATTGGTTCAAAGTACCCATGAAAATAAATTACAAACTGCTTGCTATTTATTTTCAACTATTTCATGGAAATTAAACTTTTTGCTAACTGCATATATACCGGATATTTTCCCAAACTAGTAGAATATCACATTCAGCAAAGATTTTCTTTGAAGAAAATAGGAAACAGTAATGTTACTCTAATGATATATCTTTTAGTGAGTAATTGTTGCTATTGTTCCCTTTCCAGGCACTGTGGTTCCAAAGTTTGTTTACATCCCCCCGGGAGTAGATTGCTGCTGAAAATAAAGGTCTTGGTCTATGTTGCTTTCTGTCCTAGTTATCTATTCCTATTTCTGCCTTAGTTTCTGTGCAGTATGTTTATCTTACCATTGCTGACAACAGGGACAGAGTTGGGATGTAGAGGGGAACTGGAATACAAAGTAGATTTAACTGTTCTTTGTGATTCCAGTGCTAGAACAGACAAAACCGAAACCTGTGTTTGCATGAAATTACAATTTATTTACCTATTATATAAATATATAAACATATACGTATGTATTTTTTTCCAGATGGTTACACATGTGCATTTGTAGAAGTATGCCTGTTCAGCTTCCAGTATATGATTTGAGCTTTGCTCAGAATCTACCAAATTTTATCTCAAATATAATCCAGCTGTATAACCTTTTAAATTAAAAATCAAAACTGAATGACGAGCATATCTGAAAAGACTGATATGAAATTCCATCCCAAAACTAAAAGCTAAAAGTGATTGAAAGCTTCAAAGTTTCAAAGCTTTTGGTGAAATAATGTGCTTTTATACATTGCCATAAGTAGTAAAATTATGTACAGTGGGAAAATTGAGCCTGTAGGCAACTGGGGAGGTTGAAGACAACAACTAATTCGAGAGTTAAATTCTGTATAATTAATGTGAAATTAGGGAACACTGTCTAAGATTTCCAGTTTTATTTCTCATTCCTGAAAGGCTCCTCTTTTTATCTCTTGCTCTTATTTAACTTCAGTATTCCCTATTCTGCTCAAGAATGAATTTTAAATAACTGAAGATACTTCTGGAATATACCTAATTAAAAATTAAGGCACTTAAAATATATTGTTTTACAGTTCCACAAGTCAGCTCATATTAAAAAAAACCCCACAAATAACTTATTTGCTATGCAAATTTTTTCGGTTTATTGCATCAAGCTGCCGATATTTCTTATGTCTGATTACCCCAAATTTCTGTATGGGAAAGGTAAATGAATAATTACGTAACAAGAAAAAGTTATTTGAAGTATTTTCAACATAACAGAAACTTATAGACAGCAGTATTATTCAAAAAAGATTTCTGAATACAAATATACCAACTGCTTTATGGCATTATGTCATCAAAATAAAATGCAGATATTTTCTCTTTCTTATGAGAAAAGCTATATCAGAATTAAACATTTTCACACCAAGATGACAACCAATGATCTTTGACACGTATGGGAAGGTAATAACGAGTAGGCTTGAATGATAGCAATAAACAAGGATTTGATCTTCTTTACCTTAAAGGCAGCAATTAAACCTGAAATGTAATCCTGCCATGTTAAGTGGCTTTGACAAGAGAGTAGAAAACATTTAACTACAGCTGTGGGCTAGATTAAATTATAGCTGGCCACTCCAACAATGGTTAGTATCATGAGTGGGTATGAGTTGACAGAAGATCCTAATCTTTCACTGTCACTATTAAGGACACATGAAGACAACAGAGTAAATGTGAAATTGTGTCCTCTATAGCAACAATTGGTCTGACTAATAGGTATCTGTTACCAGTCTGTAATCCACTCAGAGAACTTCTAACTTTCTTTTTCAGGTTAATGCACAACTACTGTTTTCTGTGCTTGAGTCAGGTCAAGTCAGGACATACCAATAAATCTTTGAAAAATCAAAATATTACTACTTATACATGGAAAGTATTAATAAGGTAAATAGAGAAAAAAAAGAGTAAAAATCCCATGAATTTGAGATAGATAAAAGTAAGCAGAGAGGAATAAGGGAATAACAATGGAGTATTTTCAAGAAATTATATGCTTAGAAAACTTGATTCTGAAACGTATCATCAGTTAAGGAATCTACCAAGTTTAATTTTTGAAAGAGTGGCTTTTTAACTTTTTTTCTAAAGAGGGATCAGGTTACCTCAAAATTTCATTTACTTTTGGCTCTGCTTTCTAACTGACATTCGTAAAAAATCAACTGCATGGTCAGTTAATGCATTATTTTATGCTTAATTGTGCAAAATGCCGTTATAGTTCTTTAATGACAATTTCTGTGTATTTTATTTGACAAAAACATTTAAATATTATTATTATTATTCTCCATTTTAATTTACATATAAAAACTGGATTTTGAAATTTCTACTCAAATCTACTCAAAGTGGCCATTTGCTATTCTTATAGAAAATAGTATAATAAGCAAGAAAGCAACACATATTTAAAATACCTCCTAAGTTCCAACTGCTCTATTCTATTCTATTCTATTCTATTCTATTCTATTCTATTCTATTCTATTCTATTCTATTCTATTCTATTCTATTCTATTCTATTCTATTCTATTCTATGTATTCTTTGTGAATTTTTAAGAAGATAGCTAAAGAATATCTAATGAAACATGGGAAATATATGATGATATTACTATAACACTTGTAATTTTGTTTAACAGGAAGTAAACTTTGTGATAGATGAAAATCACAGTCATTCTTACACAGAACATTTATCATCTAACAGTTTTTGCTAGTAAAACAAGTTAATGCTAACATACACCAGATTTTTTTATTCTTTTTTAATATTGTTTCTTCAGAAAAACAGATTTTCAGTTTAAAAATAACCTCTTGGTTCAAAATCACCAAGCAATATGAAAGCACTAAGAGGAACTACTGAACTGTTATATCATTAATTATTCTACAAAAATGTGATTCCTTTAACTAAAGATCATCAGTCTTTCAGACAATAAGAATTGCCACAAGGTATGCAGAATTTGTTTTCTGAGGAAGGTGACAGGTTTAATAAATGATGAGATTTTAAGAAGACTCTAATTAATGTAATTAAATAATTACCCCTTAACTATCAGGCATGTAAACTAAAACTCATATTGTCATCCCTCATAAAGGAAGAAAGCAAGACAGTGCAAGTGAAATAAGAAATACTAATACAATTTCCTCAAAGGTAATCTTATCAAGTTTATCTACCTGCTCAAAAAATGGATACTCTACAGTATATATGTTCAAAAGGTGTGCTGCAACTTTCTGTCTCATGCAACTTGTTCCCAGAGCTGCTGGACAGCTCTTGCAACAATGACACATATTCTAAAGACTTTATTACGCTACCTCACAAGTTTTATCTTCCTGATAAATCCCTGTATGAATTTTGATTAGCAGTTAAGGTGTTGTTTCAACAGCAGCAACAAGATACCATGAGTAGTTTTCTGTATATTCATGAAAACTGATCAACTATTGTAATTAGGGCAGCTTTGGATACAATGGATATAAAGTGTGGGTTTCCTGAGGCAAAAAATGTGTATTACAGCCTGAATGTTATTTCTTCCAAGTCAATACAACAATTATAAAACTATGAGATAGAGGTGTTTTATCAACACTATTTTCAAATGAATTTTCCTTGGGCCTTGGCCCAGATAAGGTTGCTGGAATGCAGATGGCAGATTAAGGTCTAGGAAAAGGTGAGAAAATATGTACATTGACAGTTTTGATGAGATTTTGGGAACAAAGTACATGTTCACAGAAGCGGATGCATTGTTTTGTAAAAACATTGTGCAAGTTTAATATGAAACATTTTGGAAATTAATGGAGCCCATTAGGAAAGCTCTGTTGCTGTGTCTTTTAAAAACATGCAGTATTCTTGCAGTAGTAGTTTTGAAGTTTTATTTAGAAGAAGTTTTAAAAGGTTTAGGATTCTGTCATGATAAGAGGGACAGAAGCTCTGTGTGTCCAGTACAAAATGTCAGGTTCTCATATATCTAAGTCAGAGAGGATAATAATCTGCATTCTGTGTAGTGAAATCAGCAGCAGTAAGTTTGAATGAATACCGAGTTTATCGATGTCTGGCAGTGAAAATCCATCTATATTAAATTGAGATTTCTTCTGAATATCTCTGAAATGCAAATAAAGCACTTTTATCAGATAAATATATACATCAGTAGGGACATGATTACTTAGGCCTAATCCCTGCTAAAAGACTTGCCATGAACTTCCAGACCACAGACAAGACACATACTGCTACAGATAATCAAGATATAAAGGATTATTCTTACAATGCCTGACAAGCAATTATAAAGGAAAAAAAAAGGGTGAAAGAGAAGTCAATCCTATCAAGAAAATAAACCACAGAGATTTATTTAAATATTTGTCTAGAATTTCCCAGTAAGAATATAATTGAATTATAATATTATTTAGAACATCGAAACCCTCTTTTCTAACAGAATAATGTGCTCTGATTTCTGAGCTATTAAACAAAAACGAACAAAAATATTATTTCATAAGGATTAGACCAGATACATATTAAGCACTAGTCACATATAAAATCATTCCACTAGGAGGAATCTCCAGCACATATGGTAGGCTTAATTTGTCATAAACCCTAACCCATTTCATGTGCCGTACTGTACACCAGTCTCAGTTGAGCCAAATTTTTCTCACTTGACCAGGCTTTTTTTTTTTCTATTTGTTTTACAAATAAGTTAACAAGCCTTTTTTTCAGTACATTTAATATGGGTTTTGTTGAAAGAAGGTGAAGATTTTTTCTCATTTAGAAAAGAACACTAGAGCACTTGACCTTTCACTCAATGACTGCAGTATATATCTGCTGGAGAAAAATAGCTACTATTGCCTAGTATAAATATTCCTCTTTAGCTTACTGGTTCATAGGTCACAAGGATAACACTACAGGGCTTTCCCTTGAAGTTAGTGGCATTTTGTTTATGATGAAGAAACTTTGCAGTTCAGGTATTTCTCAGGCTTGGAACACTCACTGTGAAAAACGTTACTCATTATAAAGTATTTTTAGAAGTATTGTTGTTTCATTGTAGAAAAGAAAATAGCTTAGTAGTGGATATTGTGAGCATGCCAGTTTTTCTTACAGTAGAGGTAAATGTGTTATTTTAATAATTTATATAAACGTCTTAATAACTTAAATTCTACAACAGTGGTACATTTAAAGGTCCACACTTCAGAAAACTGGACATAAGAATGAAATGCCTAGCTCCCTTATAGTGGAAAGCAACTGACTGTTCTGAGATAAGATGGAATATAAGATCTGTAAAACTGCTGAAGAAGTTTAAACAAACTCAAAATACATTGTAACCAATTTCCTTCTTTTATATATCTTTCTTATATCTGCAATTCAGACATACATAAAGATATTCTATATAAACTGGATTTTTGATAAACTACTTAAGATGTCCTATAAAAAATTATTTCCCAGAAAGGTGACAAGTGCATATTATACAATAGACAGAGCAGGTACAAGATTTGAATTAAATTGCCACGAAATGTGTAAAAATAAGCAAAAAAATCCTGCAGAATTAATGTTCTGCAGTCATCATGATATATTATGCTTCATCTATGCATCAATTAGGGCCAACAATGCCTCTTCATAGGCCAGACTTCAGAGATGTTTAAGTCTATTAATTTGAAACACAAAGAGTACAGTGATTTAAAAGCAGTTACAAGGTTAGAAAATTTTGCTCGGAAGGAATTTCAGTTTCAGTAAGATAAATTAGGTCAGCTCTCTTATCTTACAAAACATGAAAAGAAATGCATCTAGTTTAACCCGTACTGGATTTCTAGTCTATGATTTGCACTGGAAAACACAGGGGAGGGAAATTCTACTTTAGTTTCGCTTGCTCTAGTGATTCCTAGAAATTTGCTTCATGACTAAAAGAGGCAAACATTTCTGTTAATGTGAAACCCATCTTCCAAAGTACAGGTAACAAATGAAATGGGACTATGAAGTGATTAATAATTAATTATTTTCATTTGTAAGTTTCAAAAATCAGCACAAGTTTAAAGGCAAATTTAGCTGGTGGTGGATATTAGTTTCATTATTTTGCTTGTTTTATTTTGTATTAATGCTGGCTAAAATCAACTTCCCAGTTTTTATCAATGCAGTTGAATTACATAGCAAAAGGAGGCTGTGAAAGATATTTTACTGTTACTAGCACATACTCAGAATAAACCAGAATTAATTCTATCTTCACACCTCTTCCAGTCTTGTAGGTACTAGTTAATGCAATAATAATTTAATTTATCTCCAATTATTTTCAGCAGCTGAGGTTTTTTCCCCAGGTAAACAAAAAACTACCAGTAATGAATTCTGCCAAAAGAAAAAGCAAGTGTTCAGGTGTAATTTTTCCTTCTTCTTCTTACTTGTTTTTAATAATTAAAAGTCTTTCAAATTGATAGTCTTCCAGGCATTTCTAGTGAAGCCAATAGAAAGGCTCACATTTGTAAACTTCTTGACAGAAGCATTTTTGATTGTTCTACAAAAAAGTAACAGGTTGTGCATAGCTGAAGTGTGAACTTGTCAGTATTTATTCAATGTTTTACTACTGAAAATGATGCAAAAGTGCAACTTTTTAAATAATCGTTTTATTTAGGACCATAAACTTGTTGGACTCACTTCTATCACTAGATTCTGTTGTAATTGGTATAAGTTCACAGATGGTCTTTAGTTGAATACAAAGCTTGGGAACATTTCGATAGTCAAAATATTATCTAATCAGCATATCTCATTAACTAAAACTCTTATTTTGGTAGCTGGCATTCAAACAAAATACATTTTAAACTGATATTTTAATTGGATTTTAAGTTCATCATTGATTAAACTAGATGGCATAATCTGATTAACATTTTAATCACACATTATTTCAATTAAATGGAAATTGAAGACATTGAAACTGTAAAAGTATCAGTTACAAAAGGTGAGTGGGTGAAGGAGGTGGGAGCGATGGGGAGGGCATCCACAAAACAAGACATTTATAGGAGTCACAGTTCAGCAGGAGCTGAGGAAAGATTTGTTTTGTTTTTTTTTTCCTAGGAAGATACCTGTGACAATCAACAAGACCACAGATAATGGTTAAAATATATTTAGTGCGTATTTCAGACTGGTCATACCTGAGAGAGAGAGAGTTGCAACCACAATACAGCAGCAGATTGAAAAGAGTGAGGAGTTCAAGAGGGAGTTAAGGTAATAGAGGATGAAAGGAACAATGACTGCTTGAGGACACGGGTTGGAAGGACTTCAGAAAAAAACTGATTCCTGAAGGATTTGCATTACAAGGGTTGTGGTGAGCTGAGAGTGACAGGATACCTTTGGTGAGATAAGAAATGGCTTCACATGGGACACAGGGCAAATTTAAGGCATAGACACTAAAGAAAAACGGGCATGGATAAATTGTCTTTTGGGCTTTTTTTGCTTACTTTTTATTTGGTTGAGTGTGTGTGTGTTTGTTTTTGTTTGTTTTTAATAAGACTGTTCTCCAAAGTGACGGCATTTCTATTGTCAAACTGCTTGGATAAAGGGTAATTTCCACAGATACAAAGAAGTGGGCAAGGAATGTTGGCAGCAGATGAGGGATCCCCAAGCATACACTCAGAGTCAGAGCAGACTTGGTCCTGTGTGTCCCAAGGGAGTGCAGGAAGTTATATATATGACTGTATTTACATGTTTACATGATTTCCACTAGTGGTCTTTCATTCTGCCAGTGCATACGGACTTATTCAAATGCAAATTGATTCAGAGTAAGCTTCTAGGACTCTTTAGTGCTAATTTAAGAACTAAAGAGCAAGCAACAACTGTTTTCATCAGAATGACATCACTCTTAACAGCTCAAGAGGCATTTTTTTCTCGAGAAGAATGACGAGTCAGTTGCTCCTGACATCACTTTAAGTTTTCAAAGCTTTAGCAACAAAATTTCATGTGGTTTTCTCTGAAATATGAAAGACCTAGCAAGTCACATAAGGACCAAGAGTCTTCATGCTGGAGCAAGCCACAAAACTAAGTATGGAAGTATATACTAAAACAAAAGGAATAGATTTCATAGATTGAACTATTGACTTGATTTGCAAAGGAAGAAGGGCTGGGCTTGTGAAACTATTGAATTACAAATAACCTAGACTAAGCTAACAGTGAGATGAATAATGTTAAATTACATTCCAATGATAATGAAAGAAGCCAAATCAATCTTATGTTTGTTATTTATATATATTGTGTATACGTATCTAATCATATAATCATATATACCTTTAATTCATGTATGTGTAGCATTCCTAGCAAGTTACACTCCTGCTTTCCTCTCTATTCCTTAACCTCACCTGTCACAGAACTTATCAATAGTCAGGTGTTAAACAAAGAAAATTTTAAAAAATAGCGTGACTGGAAATATGAGAGATCAATACTTGTTATCAAGAGACAAATATAGTAACTCAGTAAATATGTCAAGAAGAGTATTTTGAGCTGGACAGGATTTATAGCATAAAACAGTTTATGTATCAGCTTACTTAGAGAAGATTAAGACCAGTTAATTACTGAAAAACAGTTATTTTGAACATACAATTTATAATGTAAATTATAATTTTAAACTCACATCTGAAATACATAAGAAAGGAGGAAATTAAATGAAGTTCCCTTTAATTTAAGTACTTTTCAAAATCCCCTGAAAAAAAGGTCTTCTGGGGTATAATATAGACAAAAGGAAATGAGAGACTATGCATTATTTTTCAAATAAATTAAAAGTAATCAATTTCACTTCCATATGAAGATCAAAAACTGTTTCCACATATTTTTATGCATTCTAGCACAGAAGATAGTGTTAAAATCTCAAAAAAATACTACGATTCCTATGTATCAAATATATAAAATACAGACATTTTTTTCTTTCAGTACATCATTGAACAGCATTTATCAAACTGAATCTTTACTTTCTCATTTTAACCAGAACCAGTGTTATTCTAAACCCTTGCCAAAACATTGCAATAAAGTGATACGCATAGACTTATTACATTTTTTTATGAAAATCCAATTTCTCCAGAAACACTATGGAAGAAATGGACATGAAAAATATTTTTAAAAGGGGGCCAAAGCTCAGCACTTTTGAGGGACTTTTTCTTGTTCATGTAGGAAAGCAATGAAATAAAGCATAAAGCTGGTTAACCTTGGTAGTGAGTGCTTTTCCTAGCTTCAGGGAATGATTTTAATTTAGAAAAAGAAATGGCAAAGAATTATAAGACTGGGGAGATATAGAGGTATCAAGCAGACAAAGAGGTAGGCAAATGTAACCTAACGTGGAATATAATTGTCTTGTCTAAGACAGACAAATGAAGTGTAACTGGAAAACAAAGGCAGGAAAGTGTAAAAAGAAGCTGACAAATCCTGAGGGACTTGAACTCGTGTTGGATGAACGAAATTGATTGACTAAGTACAATTCAATACATAGGATTGCTACAGGATTACATAAAAATTCCAGGTCATGCAGTCCAGAGAAACTGACAGAACACTCATAAAACAGCCTCTTTTTGTCTTAGAAGAGTGTAGTGTTGAACAATAGGTTTTGGATACCTTCAGTGATATCCAAATTACTATTATATCTCACAGATATTTGAGATGCTTTCTAGAATCTCAGTAGCAATCTCTTTTCAGATGGTTTTCAATCCTTAAAAGCTAAATGCTGGCTATAATTATGTATGACACAGGCTAGTACTATATAATAATAGAAATACTAGAGAAATACTAAAGTATTGATTAAATGCTATTTCAAATCCATGATATGGATAGCTTTCTCAACACACCACCTTAACTTCCAAATAAAAAATCAAATCCATAACATTAAAAACAGTATGCTCATGTAGCTTTGTGAACATAACTTGTGGAAGGGTTAATTTTGTATATGGGTTATTTATTAAGACACAGAAACTTTATTAAATTTTAATAAGTAGATGTCTGCAACTGGAAATTTTTACACAGCAAAGTACTAATTTGACAGGATTCTTCAGGATTTTTTTTTTGTATTTTATGTATTCAACTTGCTATGGAGTGGTTCATACTTTTCAAAAGCCTTAAGGAGGGCAAAAAGTCCTGTCAATTTTATTCCCTTCACATCTAAAGAAATCAGCATAAAAATACAACTAATTCCCACCATTTCTTGAAAAAAAATCTTTTAGAGAAATATTCACCTTCTTCCCAAGCACAACATCTTTCTGCACCAAAGATTATACAAACTGAACTCGATTGTAATTCTTGCTCTCAGGGGAAGCTGCTTGCTATTTGGCAGCTCTTTGATTTGCGATGCTTTGATTTTGTAGCCTCTTATCTGTTTCATAATTCACACTCTCCTTGCCTTCCTTAGCAGCAAATATATTTTATCTCAATGGCAGACCATGCTGAAAATGAAAATACAAAAAACAACAACAAAAAAGTGTCCTTTACGTTTCCCCTTAATTTTTTGCTTAGTACTTGTCCATTGCCCATTTTTATTTTCGGATAATTAGTACTCAGGTCTTGTCACTCTGTATGCTTTTGGCTCAACACGGTATTATACAATTTGGCACTTATATTTATCCTGCTCTAGATAATTTTGAACACTCCATGTGATTTTGGCTTTTTTTCCTATGGGTATGTAGACAGCAAGATTGAGTGTTACATCTTGGAAGCTTAGCATGTGTGCTGAAGTTTGGGGGGTATTTTGTAAATCATGCTCAGGTATCAAAAGGGTTGCAAATAAAACACTTAATTTCCTTTCTCTCTCTCAGTTGCAAACTTTGAGGAATTGCCAACATCCATACCACTTTTTATTGTCTTCTCATCCAGTCAGAACAAAAAGCCTACTTGCACCCAAGCAAATGTTTTCAAAATGTTCCTTTATCATGGAGTGAGAACAAACAATACCACTGAATGATTTTGTCCTTGCTGTCACAGAATGAGCTGGGAAATAGGTGGTCCTTGCAGAAGTGACAAACTTTTTTAGACACAGACACAACATTTTATTGAAAGAGAAAACAATAATTTTCTTTTCTCTCTTTTCATTCCTAATTTCACAATATCCAAACTTAAGAAACAGATGCAAACTTCAATTTCTGTTAAATCTAGGAAAGACAGGGCTTTTTATGTTTGAGCTCAGTGTTCCCCAACTACTTATCTTGTTAGGACCATTATTCAAATAATTATTCTAATTTTCCCTTTAAAAAGGCAGTCATATATGGATTGCTTTTGATAACTACTGAATTAATGATAAATTCCTAGCAATGACACCTGAAGAAAGAACTGTGTTCCTGGTTTAGTACTAAAATGGTTCTCCTAATTCATTTATGATATAGGAAAGATTGAGAAATACCTGAGTTCTGTGGCATTTCAAAACAAATATTCTACTCATTTTGAAACAAATACTCTCCCAAATATTCATTGCCACTTCAAACTGATTTTATAAATCTCAGAAAAAGATTTATGGAATCTTGTACTGATATTCTTATTGAAAACCAATCAAACAAAAAGCTTAACAACTGCAAAAAACCACATCAAAAACACCACCCATGTTTCAAAAGGTCAAGATTTCAATAATATAAAAAATAGTTTAGTAAGCATTAATATGTTATACTTTCATCTTTAATTGATTGAGTATGGATTAATGCTAGGGTGATAAACAACTAAGTTACTAGAGAAATTTTTATATGACAGATTATGTAGTTTCTTCCGGGAGGAAACCATGAGAAACACAGTAAAACGTTTTTTATTACTGAACACCTTGATTCTTGGCACCACTTGTAAATTTAAATAATGACACAGAGCTATCAAGACTGAACTTGTGCTGGAAAGTTTTATATAAATGTGCATGAAAGCTATACAATATGGAATAGGCATTCTTGCAATAAAGCTTTAATAAAATGATAAGAAATAGAGTCCATCACATGTATCTATGTAGCCACTAGGGTGAGGTAGAGGTAACTTTACATTTTTCTACATAAACGTTATATCATTAATATTTTTTGCTTGTACCCACTCACGTATTGAAAGGATGAAATCAGAAATAGGGCAAGTTACTAGCCATTAGCTTAAGTATAAATCCATTGTGTCAGATTTCATGCTTCTTGCTGACCAGAAATCAAAATATGCACACATCTTCCACACTTCTGAAGAGAAATTAATTTACTTGTAAAATGTCACAAATCATATTAAAATAATTGTTCAGATAATATATTTGTTTTCTTTTTATAGAATATAATAAAGTACCTTCCACAACAGGAGAACTTTCTGTTAACACAGCTAATATGTTTACATATTTATACCATGAAACCATGTATTTTACTTCTTTAACAGAGCTCTGCATTTCAGTGTGCTTTTTTTTTTTTTAATATTCACAGTAAATAATTTTTGAAGTGAGATAGGAAGCATCTTGTCACAGATGGAAAAAAAATCAGACTTATGCATTTTATTTTGTGTCTTGTGTAAACACGAGGATGAACCAGATGCACGTTAACTCAGTGTGGGCAGATGACAACAAGGCACAATGGTACATTGCGCCAGCTGTGAAGACTGCACACAGCTTTTTTTTTTCCCCCCCTCCATCAGTCCATTTTTGTGTTATCAAGAAAACATTCTAAGTGTCAGAAAAGGTGTTAAAAGATAATAATAGTGAGAAGTAAGAATTCATCATTGCTGAAACTTCAAAAACTTTTACCTGGTTTACATTGTAATCACACTTCCAGGTGAGAGAAAAAGAAAGAAATTTAAGAAGTTTTACAGCTATGCCAGTTAGCTTTTATCAGTCCTCATTTTGCAGAAAATGAATGACTAAGATATTTATTACCAAAAATTGCATCACAAATAGTATGCCACCATGACAGAATACACTGTTTTAATTCTGAAGGACACGTGTACTTTTTACAAAAAAGCCATACTGGAAATAAGCATTTTAAGGTTTAGATAAGGTAAAGGCCAAAAGTATTTAAATAACACAAAAAACCCCCCAACAAACCCTAAACCAAAACAAAGTCGAAGTATTTCCATTCGCTAGAGTGGGTTTTGTCTTCCTTGCTCCTCCATTATGAAGTGAATGTATTCTTTAGCAGAATGTATTATCATTTTAGGAAACAGTAAAGATCGTAAGATCGGGACATGACTCAGATGTCGTTATTAAGGAGAGACAAGAAAAGAAAAAGAAAGCTAATTCCTCCTAAAAAAGGAAGTAGTGAAAGAGTAACTGTAAAGCAAGAAGTTTTTGTCACAGCTTCTCTTCAAAATTTTGAAGGTTAGCACATGCAAAACCTTTTGGCACATCTAATCTCATAATTCTATCTACTATGATACTTAAAGAAATAAAAAATGGTAAGACAATACTAGACAAATACAGGAAAAATATATCATCACATTCAGGTACTTACAGAATATATTTTAAACATTATTTCTGCTACCATCTGATTATTTTTGTGATGACAGAATGCTGCATAGGACTCATTGACACTTTTCCTTCCAGAACCTTTCAGAATTAAATGTTCTTCTTCAGGAAGTTGGCTCTCTATAAGCTTTTCCATTAGCTGCAAGCAAAATTAAGGCTGCATAGATGAAAAAAAACTAGATTGAATTACTTCTAAAAATTCCTTCTGCAATCAATAGCACCACAAAACACCTTAGTAAAAAAACTTTTAATCGAAGTATATAAATAATATCAGAAAATGTTTTCTGGTATTACCTCATTTGTTACTTAGTTCAGTGGCTTAGCTGTTTGGGGTTTTTTTCATAAGCTTTAAAAGGCTCATTAAGCTAGTTTGGTGTAATTTCATTGGGTTTGGACGTTTAACCAAATGATCTTGAATTCCATTTTACATGCTCAATGGAATTTGCTTTAACTGAAACTCTCTAAAGAAAATAAAAATTCCAATAAAGTAATAATTTTGATTAGTAGAGACTCCTAAATGTACTAAGGTTATTGGTAAACAATTTTTAATTTTTTTATAAGGATGCTGTCTTAGTAAATAAAGCTAACATCTTCCTTCTCAGTAAATGGACAATTAATACACCTCCAAATATGCATTTTTAGCTTCTCTTAAACTGTATCTGCAAATTCAGATCAAATGGGTAGAACAAGTTTAATAAAAGTAAGTTTGGTAAGAAGCAGTCTATGGACAGCTCTGTTTTCAGCTTTCTTCCTGATACATACCAATTTTATCAGTGATAGACTTAGATTCATTAATCTTGCTTTACTATTATTACCACACCTGAAATGCCCCCTTTCTTTGGAAATATTTACCCTCCATATATCTTTGAGGCTCACTGCTTTGAATTAATCTAGCCACTGAATTATAAAAAATCATTAAAGAAAATAAACACTCAGTGCAATCATTCTGTGTGGACAGACTGTGATCAAAATGCCCACGCTGATGCCACATTGAAGTGACAAAATTCAGTTTTTCCACCTCCTTGCCAAATAGCTGTGACTTTTTTTTGAGTATTTCTACTGTTTTGAATTAAATAAGCTTCATTCTGCATAAAATAATTATTTAGTTGAACTAGAAAAACATAGAGCCATAAGAATATGGCTTCTCAGACTGTCCAGTAAGATGTTATTCTTAGTTGTAGGTTTAAATCACCTGAAGAAGAGGAAGACCACATTTTTTTTTTTGTTTATGCTTTAGGAAAGAGGTAAAGGAGAATAAAACATCCAAGCAGAGATAGGAAAAACATTGAAATATTTCCAATCCTTCTCCCCTTATTGAGGAGCATTTAGAACTTATACCTGTGATCGTCGTGGCTATGAAACTTCAGGGACCATAGTCTGTCCTCTGAGGTGACTCATATTGGATCTGTGGCATTATATTGGCACAGTGACGTCAGTAGAAAATTCATAAGAGATAAATGTAATCATCAGAATTGATACTGGTCTGATATTGGTCAGTCTTGACCATTCCTCTAACAGCAACTTCTCAGAAATACAGTTATAAATACAGATATACAGTCTCAGATATACAGTTATAAATACATCTATGTATACATATATACACACACACACATTTATGTGTAGACATATATACATGTATATTAAATGCAATATAACTGTGCATATTTGTGTGTATATGTGTTCAATTCCAAGAGAGATTAAATAAATCAGTACATTATTTCTAGCTTACACATAGTTCAAATAGTTTCTAGTTCTATTGGGACTTTTAAATATACAGACATAAGTTAGCTACAAAAAAAGGTGATATTCTGTCCATGCCTCCATACATAGAGAAAATTTTGCCTAACACAGAGCACAGGGATTCTGAGACTGCACTGTGTATTTTTCCTTTCTATTCCATCTTCATCCAAATTCATTGATGTTTTCATAGAAAAATTAACAATTTAAGGACTCAGAGTTAATAATGCAACAAAAACACAGTGGTAACCTCAATCTTCTCTTCCATGCATTTTCATCTCAGAGGAAGACTGAAACAAGAGCAATAGTTTAAGCAATTTGAAAGCATAGCTCCTTCAGGAATCATAATGTCAGTGGCCAACCTAATAATGTTGAGCAAAAGAATTATGAAATTAATTATTCTTTGTGCCTTCTGATCCCAATAAACAAGTTGAATCACTTCTCTTTTTTTTTTTTTTTCATGTTGAAAAGATCTGTAATCAAAAAGAAACGTGTTCCTCCAAAGAGGCAAAATAATAGTTTTAATTGCTAGCAATTGGTGGGTAAAAACTTAAAAGTAAGGTCACTCACATGTGAAAAAGGACTGATACTCTGCCTAAGGTAAGTATCTTACATTTCTACTATTATGACAGAAATTATATTATCTTGTCTACTTTTTAAAGCAGACATTGTTATGAAAAAGCATCCATTAGATTGCCAATCTCACATTTTTGGTAGCTTCCTCTTTCTTACTGACAAAGTGTGGATGATTGGATGACTTGGATTTTAAGGCATGCCATCAGATGTGAATGATAAAGGTCTTTATCTGCACTGTTCTTTCAGGAACACAATAAAGTTATTACTGACATTTCAAACAAAACATAAGCCTTACAACCCTTTTACTAATAACTACTCTTCAGAAAGCTATTTTGAAACCCCCTGATAAAATATTTAGCTAGGAAATATTTGCTAAAGAGACACTGATTTCAAAGACAAGCATTTAGAACTTCACTTGTGTGAATTCAGTAGAAAAAAATTCTTCGGTTTGTGGTTGCTTACACTAGATGGCACTGATAAAATATTGCCTGATTAAACATCCTAAAATATTTTTCTTTTATTTGGAATACCTTATTTCATTATTTTTAAAAGAAATTAAATGAGATAGCAAAATTGTTTTGCCACAACAACAAAAAAAAAAAAAAAAAAAAAGAAAGGGAAAGTAAAGGAAGAAAGGGAAATAATTTAGGATTTTCCTGGCACATTTTGTAAACCTAGCAATTTCTGAAGACAGGCTTCCTCTGGCAGTTACACAGGCACACTACACACACTGTGAGAGACGTAGAATTCTTGCTTCAAATGAAAGTAGCATAAATTTTCAAAGCCGTTAAAACGATTATTTAGGGGGTTTTTTGTTGGGTTTTTTTTTTTGTTTGTTTGGGTTTTTTTGTTTGTTTGTTTGCTGGTTTTTTTTGTTTGGTTTTTTTGTTTGTTTGTTTTTGGGTGTTTTGTTTGTTTTTTTGTTTGTTTGGTTTGGTTTTGCTTTTGTTTTACCCTAGGAAGGGATGATATTTAGAAGAGTGATTTCCCTTCCAATCCATTAGCTCAATCAAAACAAAGCTTTTTGCCATTCAGATTTTTACTAATGCAAGACCCTCATGCAAGGAGTGCACATCTGATTTTGTGGTCTCTCCCAGAATATTCGGAAAGGTTATCCAAGAGTACAGATAGCACATCTGTAAGGCTTATCTCTGCTGCTGTGGGGAAAGAGACAGGCTTTTCTGGATGCAATTACCAGAGGAGGAAACCCAGCTGAGTACTCTGAGCTGCCCTGCATGTTTTAAGTCCTTGGGTTTTAGCTTTAATATTTTTCAGAATCTCTGCTGCTTAGTGTGTAACTCTGAAACTTCCTGTTAGGTGTTGGTGAGTTCTCTTCACAGGGTAGTTAGACAAAATAATCCCTTCCTAGCTAGAGAATCAAGGACACGCGTTACCAAAAAAGCAGAAACAATGGTGAGGGAAAGGGGGGAAGCCAGGAAGTTGATGCTTCATAGCCTGGGGCTGTGGTTGGATAATTGATCCCAACATGTAGATGAATCAAAACTTATAAAAGTGTAAAACTCCTGACTGGGATCCACCTTGTATTTGACTTGGGTGCAGCCCCAGCCAGGCTCTTGCACTGCCCAGGGTGTATCCTTTCAATAAATACATACTGTGTTCCCTTTAACTCTGTCTAGTCTCTGTTGCAGGTCAGCCTTTCTAGGCATCAACACCACATGTCTGTTTGCACAGACTTTCTGGATACAAAACATTCTCTCAGAATATTTGCTATAAGCCAAAAATATCATTTTAAGGCCTTAATTTTTATTCTTTTTCCTTCTATATTTTAAGCAGATGCTTTAATATTATCTGGTCAAATACACAGATCAGAATTATTCTTATGCTCAGCATTGAAATTGAGAAGGTTTGTACAATAAGTTCAGAATAATTTATTTTTCACTAGTTAAAATATGTTACTACTCATCTCTCTACAGGAAAGTGATTGACAGCATCTGCTCTGGAAAGCACAGGGAAGCAATACAGAATTAAATAAAGATAGGTGTATAGTCACAGGAAAAGTCAGAAAAAATTATATATTTATTAGTTGTATGAAATGTGCACAATTTCTAGGGATATATCTAGAAATTCCATTCTCAAAGAAGAAATAAGATAGAATATGTCTCAAGGAGGTTAATTATTCTTTGAATTTCCTTTACGATAGACATTAGCATTCATTCCATGTAATAGCCCTGCTCTATACACCTAAGAAAGCCATTACTATAGGCCAAACTGGAATCAATAAAATGAGTAGTTATTATATATTCATGTTTAAAGTATAAAAAAAGCCAACTCAACCAACCAACCAACCAAAAAAAAAATAAAATTCCGAATACAAAGTATTTCAACACAGAAGTCATTTGCAGATCATAGACTCTTATTCGTTTATCCTGATCCAATACAGGTCTGGCAAGATCCCAGCACTATCAGTTAGCTGATACACACATAAGCTTGGTGAAATATTTTTGCAATTACAGACTTATATCATGACTATAATATAATCTCGGAAAAATATAGCCTTCTAAAACAAAAGACGTTTTAAAAATGTTAGTTAGCTTTGTTGAAACTGATTTAAACTAAAAAGAAATAGAACCAGAATTCTTTAGAATTTCGAACAAAATATTGCTCCGTATTGCAGGTTCTCTTACTTAATTTTCTAATCAGTTTAAGAGTTACAAAAATGGGTTCCATTTCAGCTGCATACACCCAAACCTCATATCATGTTTGCACTACAACTTGCTTATCACATCAACAGGTTTATGGTTTTGCCTTACAGTTCATAAATTGACTCAAGAACAAAAAAATTACTGAGATTAAGATATTCTCCTTAGTCCAATACCTTGAACTTCTCAGATGTCTTTGTACACAGTACAGAAACAAAGTTCTTAGACCTTCAAGCATTCCAGCTACTGTACAAGGAACCAGGTAGTTTTGTCATGAACAGTAAAAAGAAAGGATCACCATCAGGAAAGTGTTTTGCATGCTTTTCAGGAATCAAAGCATGTTAATTTGGCCTGTCATGTTTATAGGACACCACAAAGGCAAATATATGTTCCATCTAAGGATTCTGGATAGTATGGCTGAACTGGCAATAAAGAGAGCAATAATAAAATTAAAAACATAAGCAAGTAGTAAAATAAATAATGAAATATTTAGCACAGATTTTACACAAGGTCATATTTTTTGATGTGGTTATACTAGTGTGAATAGCAAATGCTTCAATAACTAATATGGACAGAGCATCAAGGAGGGCACACAGCAAGCTTGTTACTCTAGACTTAAACAGAGAAGACTTCTGGCATCTTCACTTGCTAGAGTGGATGGGATAAAACCTTGGAGGGAACAGTGACCCAGGAAACCTAATTAATATTAAAAGATCACCTATTTTAGGCTCGGGAGCAATGTAACCCAAAAAGAAAGAAGTCAGGCAAAAATGCCAGGAAACCTGCATGGATGAATGGGTTCAGTTCTGGGACAAACTCAAACAGAAAAAGGAATACTATCAACAGTGGGAGCAAAGGCATGTAACCTTGAAGAAGAAATACAGAAAGACCTTCCAAGATGCCAGGGATCAGTCTAGGAAAACTAAAGCACTGACAGAATTAAATCTGGCCAGGGATGCAAAAAGCAAAAAGAAAATTTCTGTAGGTACATTGGTGATAAAAGGAAGACTAGATATAATGTGAAAACTTTTCTCTCTTGGCTTTCACTGCCAAGTGCCCTAGCCACATGGATAAAGTTGCCAAAGACAAGGGCTGGGCCTGGGATAATGAAAGTGGTCTGCTGTAGACGACTGAGTTTGAGGACATCTAAAGAACCTGAGGGCACACAGGAAATTGATGGCAACTGATGAGGTGCATTCTTGGGCCTTTGAGGAAACTGGCATATGCAGTGGCTAAGCCATTATCCATTACATTTGACAACTTGTGGCAGTCTGAAGAAGGTCCCACTGACTAGAAAAGGAGACAATAACTCCCATTTTCAAAAAGGGAAATATGAAGACCCAGGGAAATACAGGCCTGTCAGTCTCACTGCTGTCCCTGGCAAGATCATGGACATGATCATCCTAGAAAATTATGCTAGGGCACATGGAAAGCAAAGAAGTGATTGATGATAACCAGCAAGGCTTCACTAAGTGCAAATTGTGCCTGAAAAATCTGGTGGCTTTCTATGATGAGGTTACAGTGATGGTGGATAAGGCAAAAAGCAACTGATGTCATCTACCTGGGTTTGTGCAAAGCGTTTGACACTGTCCCATATGAAATCATTATCTCTAGAGTGGAGAAACATGTATTTGATGGATGGACTGCCTGGTGGATAAGGAATTGGCTATCACTAGACTCAAAGATTTGGATTCAATGACTCAATGTCCAAGTGGAGAACAAGTGATAAGTGGCATTCCTCAGCAACTGGTATTAGAGCTAGTACTTTTTAACATCTTTGGTGACATGTAGAGTGGGACTGAGTAAACCCTCAGCAAGTCTCTCAACAGCACCAAGCTGAGTGGTGCAGTTGACACACTGGAGGGCAGAGATGTCATCCAGAAGGACTTGGATGCTCTTGAGAGGTGGGCCCATGCAAACATCATGAACTGCAATAAGGCCAAGTCCAAGGTGCTGCACTTAAATGGGGGAAATCCAGTGCAAAATATAGGGTCAGCTGAGAATGGATTGAAAGCCATCGTGAGGAGGAGGACTTGGGGGTGTTGGTTGACAACAAGGTCAAACATGAGGTGGCAATGAGCACTCACAGCCCAGAAAGGCAAACGTGTCCTGGGCTGCATCCAAAGCAGAGCAGGCAGCAGGGGAGGGAGGGGATTCTGCCCCTCTGCCCCACTCTGGAGTACTGCATCCAGGTGTGGGACACACAAAACAAGAAAGATCTGGAGCTCTTGGACAAGAGGCATAGAGGTGATCAGAGGTCTGGAGCACTTCTTTGAAGAGATTGTTTAGCCTGGTGAAAGAAGTTTTTATGGAGATCTTATTGTAGCCTTTCAGTATCCAAACAAGGCCTACAGAGAAGGTTGAAGAGGGACTTTTCACAAAGTAGTGATAGGTCAAGAGGGAATGGCTTCAAGCTGAAAGAGAGCAGGTTTGTATTAGATACTAGAAAGTAATCCCTTAGTTTGAGGGTGATGAGGCATTGGCACAGGTTGCCTAGAGGAGCTATGGATGCCTCATCCCTGCAAGTGTTCAAAACATGGTTGGATGGGACTTTAGGCTGTTTGGTGTAGTGGATGTTGTCCCTGTCCATGGCAGGGAGGCTGGAACTAGATCATCTTTATTGTTTCTTCCAATCCAAACTATTCTATGAGTCTATATTTCCTGTGGGGAAGGACACAAAAAATTTCATCCGTGACCTTTCATACCGTTCATGTGGGACTTTGGAATTCCTCAGGTTCTTACAACAACAACAATAATCCTCAAATGGTGACTATTTTAAAAACAGATTTAGATTTTTTTTATACATAATCTGATACCTAATCAATAACTGATATGTTTTTAATTAAACCCACAAAATTTCATATTTTTCTCCCTCAGAATAGGATAGCATAATGACAAAAAATTGGATGTTTTGTGATAAAAACTGAATTTAATATGACCTAACGTACATATGCTTCATTTTTATGTTCTGCAATTGAATTTATTTTATCAATTGCTTGCCAATTACGATTTTTTTTAAAAAAGGAAATAAAATCCTAATCAGAAAATGCTATATATACATTAAAAAGCATATAAATTATTTAAACATAAAATAGTTTATCTCCCTTATAGTCTATCTCAGGCAGGCAGTTATTTTGAGATAAAAATGGTCAAAAATTCTGTAACTGAAGTTTTAACTTTAGCAAGCTCTACTTTCATTTAGGCACAAGTGTTTAAAGAAAACCTAGAAGACTAGTTTTGAGATTCTCAGAAGACAGGAGCCAATAGCTTCAATTACTAAATTATGAATTAGAAAATGAATTGATTTTTCAAAGTCTTAAGTGCTTAAGGAACTGCAGACATTTTTCAATACAGTGCATAAACACAGAAAGGTACATTTTCAGATATCTCTATACATGGATATATGTTTTTAAATATTGTACTGCTCATTTCTTAATTCTTGTGACTCAATAATTTTTCGGAAATTTTACCTCAAATATATACTGTGTGGAGTTAAAAAAATATTAAAGATAAATGCTATGCAAGCACTGCATTTTATAGATAATAGAGGAAAAGATGGAGGACCTCTTTAGAATCATTATTGTATAGTTAGAAAAAGTATTATATACAAATTTTTTATTTTGGAAGACAACTTAAAATACTGCTCTTGAAATATATAAATGAAGGAATATATAAATGCAATAATATGCAATGCAATATTTAGCTAACACAGATTAACTGAAAAGATTCTAAGGATTTTATATATAACTAAAATACCAATCATGATGTTCATTTTTGCCCCTTTGAATTAAATAGCATAACTCTGAACCAATAGGAGAAAAAAATTGGCATAGAGGGATCTAGCATATTTACTCTGAGCATTTTTACAGTCTACTATTGAAGAAATTCTATCAATTTCTTTCTCTAACTTAAATTTTACTTTGATTAACAAAAACTGTGAAATAATAGCAGTTTTTGCTTAAGCCATTGAAAATTCAATGAAGTTGAAAAATTTCAATGAAACTTGACATAGTATAGTGGACTGCTCAATTAACATTTTATAGCACATCTACTATGTTATTTTCATACCACTTTGTGGACTTTTTGTTTTATTTTACATGTTAATAAACTTAAATTTTAAAGACCATGATATATTAAATATTTAAAGCTGTTTTAAAACACAAAGGTCACATGCCTTTTGCCTTAACTGGAGGTTATTTAGCTTGGAATGAAAGACTACCAAATTACAGAGCTCATCCATTTAAATTGTTATTCATAAACCCAGAATTGTTATTTACAGCTGAGATTGAAACTGTGAAAAATGTCTCATGACTTTCAGGCAATAAAGGTGCAAATTGCTTACCCTAGCAGTACATTAAACAGAAAAGAAGGGGTTTAATTTTAGTAACACGTATTTCAATAAAATCCTCTGAAACTGGCAGCAAGGGGTAGTAGGGAATATGTCTCCCTCTATTAAAAAATATAGAAAAAACAAAATAAAAACCAATAAAAGCTTGTTCTTCATACTTCTTATTCTTTAAAAATATGTTAATCCAAAAACATTTTAAATTTAATTTATTCATATGTTAAATTTCAACAGATTATAGTCATCATAGATGAGAAGCCTCAGTTCATCTTATTGTTACTGATAAAACAACAAAATAATCTCAACAAAACACCACATTAAAAAAAGACTGAGACACTAAACACATGTCTTTACCAGTCCCTGGAGAACAGGTGAAAAGCTTGGGGTGAGGCTGACATATACTCATTGATAAAGAGTGAGATTACTGCATAATCAAGGAAACCAGACATAAATAAATCTATGTGCCCTAAGGAATGCACCCACAAGCCAGCAATGCAGGGCCACTAATTGTTGAACACACATAGCAATTGGAAGAGGTGCTTGAGAACAGAAGGATAGTACATCCCCTTACCTTCAACAGGGGCAGGAAGGAGGATTCAGGGAATTACAGACTCATCTGGCTTTACCTCCATACCTGGGAAGATGGTAGATCAAGTAATCCTGGGAACTCTTGCCAGACACAATAGTTATCAATAAGTGAACAGGAGTAGTAAACCTGGATTCACTAAAGGGAAATCATGCTTGGCATATCAGATAACCTTCTACGATCAAATGGCAAGTTTCTAGATGAAGAAAGAGGAGAAGATATTGTCCACCTTGAATTCAGTATTCAGTATTCAATAATTCAGTAATCTGATATTTTCTCCCATAACTTCCTCATAGTAGAGAGGAAGTAGTAGAGGCTGGATGAGCAGACAGTAAGATGGGCTGAGAGATAGCTCTGTTAACAGGCCTAAACAACAATAAATATAGTACAGTAATGAGCAAGGGTAAGTACTGGGTCAAATCATGTTCAATATCTTTATTAATTATCTGGATGATAAGGCAAAGTATAGCCTTAAAATGTTTGATTGTGATGCAGGACTGGGAGGAGTGGATAACATGCCAGAGGTCTGTGCAGCCATCCAGGCCTTGTAGAGTTGGAGAAAAGATCTGATTGCAAGCTCATACAGTTAAACAGAAAGTAGTGCAAAGTTCTGGGTCTTAGGAGGAATACTGTCAGGCGTACAGAATCCATGATGGGCATTACTCTTCTTCTAAATTACGTTACAGGGAAGGCTACAGGGGATCAGATTTGCACATGGAAACAGAAATGTGTCCAGAGGGCTAAAACGGCCAGTAGAGCCTTCCTAGAGGTGGGACATTGGGTCAGGGGAGGTGATCCTTCCACTCCACTCAGCACTGGTGAGACCACACCTGGGATAGTCTGTCAAGTTTTGATCTGCCCAGTACAAGACAGACTTATAGCTACCAGGGTGCATCCAACAAAGGACCACAGAGATGGCTTAGGGCCTCAAGAATCTTTCCTGTGCAGGAGGGCTGAGAGAACTGTTCAACATGCAGTAGAGAAGGTTTAGGATCGTGTCATTAATTTGTGCAAATATATGGGGTACCAGAGTAAAGAGATTAGAGCCAGACTGTTTTCAGTGGTGCCTAGGGTCACGACTAGAGGCAATGGGTGCAAACTGAAACACAGATACTTCCATCTGAACACCAGGAGGCACTTCTTTTTGCTGTGAAAGTGACTAAGCACTTGCACAGGTTACTTAGAATAGTTGTGAGCTCTTCTTGATGATTCTCAGAGGCTATTTGGACATGATCATGGCCGATTTTCTGCAGGTGAATCTGCTTCAGCAAGGAGGATGTACAAGGGCTCCTCCCAACCTTCAGCTATCCATTTCTGTGATTCTCTTGCTTGAAGATTCTGTGAAACCCTATGATTTTAATAATTACAATAAATTGATCATCAATATTAGTTATATATATGCCATGTGAACTTTGACCAATTTCCCCACACCGTAGCTCAGTATATTGCAAATGACTAACACAAGGATACAAATAACATGTTTCAGTACCAAAATATACACTAGGTCTCTCAGTCCTGTGAATATAGAACCTAACTTATGCATAATAATGCATCAGATCCACAGCACCTCACATCTGCTAAAGGGCTGTATGAAATAAATGAGTTTATGGAAGGTTATTTCTCCCTGACATACTATTTTACCTTCTGGCAATACAGTTTTAACTTCTGGCAATTGCCATTTAGGGACAGAGAATAGGTAAAAGTTAATAAAGCTGTGTACATGAGGTTATAATTACGAAGAGATACTTGGTATTTGTTGTTACTTCTATCTAATATTAGTAACTAATATAGTGTATTTAGTAGTGTGTAATTTTCTAGGACTTTCTTTTGTTTTAAAATATTTGCACAAGTTTAAGTCCTAACTGCTGAAATCATTAGCCATTAATGGTGAATGACAAGCAAGGGATATCTTGCTTCCTGAGAATTAGGGAAATAAGTTTCAAATAGAAGCAATTGTCATTTTTGGGTAAATTGGGCTTTTGAACGTAAGAAGAGGGAAGAGAGGGTTAATTCAATTATAAAATAAGAAATTGGCCAGTGAATAAAGAGCTTCCCGTTCAGAAAGAAAGAAACAGCATTTGCCAAAATGCAAAATAAAATTCAACATCTTTTTGCTGCCACCTTTCAAATCTGCTTTTCATACACTGACCCCATATGAATCTTCAAATTGTCTTGTTTCTGTGTGTCTCTAGTTAAATGAAGAAACAAGGAATCTCAGCACTTGATAGCATGATAGAACATTTTCAGTGTCAAGTGTAAGGAATTACTATTTCTGGACAAAAGGCAGTTGAAATATGTAAAATAAGAACATACTTTCTTGCTGAAAACATGAATAAGTATAAATAAAAGCAGGAAAGGATAAAGAGTAAGAAAAAAATCATTCTGAATACCTAATGTTAGTATTGAATGTATTTTACTGTATTTCATTGTATACAGAAATTCTTACTAAAAATGTATGAAATAGTTTACTCCAGCTTTAAACGTAAACCCCCCTCTCCGCTTGAATACAATAAGTTGCATACTATTGAAGTAGATTTAAAAAATATATACCTCACTTAAATTTCAACATGCTGACCAACAAATAAACTTTTTCAGTTTAAATTATTAGAAGAAAATGAATTAGATCTCAAAGTAGGAATTATCTTCCAGAATTCAGTCCTCAAGATTTTAAAAAAAATTAACTGATTTCATCTCTTGTGGTAGAGGTGGTGTGTGCTAGTTAGATAAATGTTTTGGAGCAGGTCTAGGTTTGCAGAGGATGTCCAAACTCCATCATGGAAGTGGAAGGAGTTGAACACAAGAGAAACTAAAATTTCAACTATCTAAAACAAATTTTAATAAATAAACCATCTAAAACTGGGGTTTCTTTAGGTCAAAATCACAGAAACATTTAAAGAGATTCTAAAAACATCTAGTCATATTTAAAATGGCATGTCTTATTTTTATTTTTTTAAGACATCAATATTGCTGAAATTCTGAAAGATACTGTAAAAGAAAAAAAAAGGAAATTAAGCACTATGTTTTGGAAAACTGAGTTAAAGCTATTTTAGACTATTTTTGGACTCTCCCCCTCTCTTTCTCTCTCTCTTCTCTCTCTCTCTCTCTGTAGTGTTTCCCTTGTTCAGTTTAAGACCAGATGAGCTCTTTTTGTTTCAGCCTGATAAATAGATTTTTTAATAGATAACAAATTTTTTTAAAAAATTACATGTATTCGAAATTAATATAACTTCTCATAAAGTGTTAAAGTACACAACTTTGTACTGAAAATCATCATTATATATCTAAATATTTTCTCTATTTTTTCATTCTTGACTTATTTGGCATTTCCCATGATAAATGCTTACACTTTTGAGTAAGTCAAAAAAGAGGGAGGGATATAGAAATTATCTTTCTAAAAACATGCAACTGCGGAAAAACATCTTAGTACCAGAGTAGTGCACTGTTGCCAGCTCTCAAAAATGTTACGAAAGTGGATCTTTGTGCACAGTTTTCAGTAAAGAGCTCTGGCTCCTAAGATACTTTATGCTCTTATAGCAGGAATAAGGAGTATTCATTGATTTTGCTGGTATTATGCAAGGTCTAATAACTCCTAACATCATTTAAACCCAGAGACAGGGAAAAAAAAATAAACATTTCATATTTATGGAAACTCATACTTGAGGCTGAGTTGACCAACATACCTCAAGTATCAACCGGATGTAAAAAAGAACAGGAAAAATCCCACACCAATACAGAAATCCCCCACCACAAGCATCAAAACTTTAACCTTTTTGCTAGACTCTTGGCTATGTTGACAATCCTTTGAAAAATACTCTTTTCATTAATAATATATATCTGGCCCACGAATTTTTGATATAACAAACAAAACACAATATGCAATAAAAAAAATTTCTAAAATGTTAACAATACAAAAGATGTTATCATTTCTTTGAGTAGTACTTTGATGCATAAAATAAAGATTTTTGTCAGGTAGGGGACAAATGCAGTGTCTTCTAGGCTCTGTAGGTGATAATATATTTTTGAAGAAGAAATGTTCAGTCACCACTTCTTAAAAATTGTTTTGTTTTTGGATTCTATCCAGGATTTATATTAAATCACTTGTACACTGCACAAAAGAACAGTGGAAGTCTACTACTAAGAGAACATTAAGGGCTTTAACTTTGAAGTCATCTCAATTCTTATGCAACCTCTACAACTTCTGCACAACTGTTTTATACAGAATTGTAAATTTTCTAAAATTTGTTTAACTACTGTTTGGGGAAACAGTAGATCAACTTACTTTCAATTTACTTTTTGGATCAAGATTAGGTCTAGTGAAGAGTGAAGTGAATACTAATTTTTTTACATCCCAGCAATTACAACAGTGAAAAGGAGCTACATTTTAAGAGCCCCAGCAGATTTCTTAACATAGTGTGCATGATCAAGTAATTCCCATGAACAATTTGAAAGTCATATTATACAAAGGCCCCAATGTCTCTTTCAAATTTTAAGAAAATCAATCTTACACTGTTTCTTTTGAGATCATTAAAAATGATTCATTATCATCCACTATACTCACCATACGCTTCACAAGCCTGAGAAACATGTTAGCCCTGTCCTGACCATTGATAAGCACAATACTTTGAAAAAACGGGAGTAAATTTATCTTTTCAACAAAATTGATGTAAAAAATTATCTTAAAAGATTGCTTATTTTAATTAATTCCGATTTTTTTCCGTATGGATAAAAATAGGACTGTTTAGAATTAAATTCAGAATTGTGTAACTATACCCCAAAACACCAAATGTACAGACATTGCTTGTTATAATAATAATAATAATATATTTTTACTTGGATTTATAAACAAATAGAATTTTATTGCCTACAATTGCTTACAAGCCTTGTATTTAGGAAAAAGTGACAACCAAGACAATTACAAGGAAGATACCCATTTATGGAATGCAATGATTATACATTCTAATAATAAAAGTCCTGCTCTTTCACTGCAGAAACTCAAGGAAAGAACTCTTCCTGTGCTGTAATTCTGATTATATTACGAACAAATTAATATTATGTTACTTACTACATGGTTAAAGGTAGATTTTTTTGTCTATCAAAAGTATTATTTATGGATTGTGTCTAATCTCATTAACTTCAACAGACAATGGATTACATCAGATCTATATAAATAAACATAAAGGTTTATTTTGAGGTTGGTGCTCATATGTTCTCAAAAATATGTAAAAAAGCACATACATTATAAAAAAATAATTCATGAAGAATCTGCAAGAAAACCCTTCAGAAGAATTTTAGAAACTGTATTATTTCTTCAGGAAATGAATAATACAGCACATCAGAGCATCTTTAGCAATTTAAGAATGCTGAGAAAGTTGTCTTGGATCATTTCACTGATATCTCCCATGTTAAAATCTAGAAAATAATAAGCAAAAAAAAAAAATTTCAATAAACCAATAACAGAAAATGCCCCTAACCAACAACAGAAAAAAACCCCAACAAATCAGTCAACCAACCAACCAATCAAACAAACAGAAGTCCCCACAAAATCAAGCTAAATCAAACCAAACCAAACCAAATCAAAACAACCCAAAAACAAAAAAACAAAAAAACAAAACAAAACAAAACAAACAAAACAAAAAAAAAACCCAAACAAACAAAAAAACCCCAACTCCTAAGGAAATTGCTGCTCGTGTTTATTTAGGCATATATATTTTCAAGAGAAGAAAGAAAGAAAAAAAAAAGTTAATTATGCATGGATAGAAAAGGGAAATAAATTAAGAATTTATACTTCAGTGGAGGATATGGTGAGTATTGTAGCAATAGTCCAAATATAGTCTTTCACTCAGAATTTCATTACTGCTTGATGATATTCTCCAAAACTAATAACATGGAAAAGCCTATAAACAAACAGAGTAATGAAATAAAATGAGCTTAAAAATGGATTATTTAAAGTTTCAGTGTTTGGAGTAAGATTAAGAGATAAATAATTTTCCCTGCTAAAGCTAAACACTACAACCAATATACTTTGTTTTTTTAATAACCTCTTTCGACTACAAGTCTTGATGTATATCAGAAAGATGAATGTTAAATGTAAAGGTAGTCAATACACTAATCTTTTGTGAAAAACAGCAGAATGTTGTGCACTGCACTATTTTATCCGAAATCATTGCTGTTTAGCTCATTCTGTTAGCTGAGCTTGCTAATTTAGGGACTAACATTGGTACTTTCAAACAACAAAATAATCAGTGTGGAAGCTCAGATACTTAAGGTGCCATTGGTCACACACCTACTGGCAATATTAGATGAGAGATCCAAAAGTTTTAATAATAAGGTAAATTCCTACCTCAGTAGAACTATGAAATTTACAATAATTTTTATTTGTCTAATTCAGTAAATAAAGATTGGAACATTGTATAATATTCTAGGTAAATATACAGAGCTTACCTCTCTAGGGAGGAAAAAAAAGAAAAAACAAATATAAAAAAAAAAGAAAAAACAAATATAAAGGAATGAAAATCTGCAGAACAATTAAATGCCTCTAACTCTCCTGAGCAGGCTTTCTCCTTTTTTATTGCTCATTAATATTTCGAATTAATTTTTTTCCTTAAACAAAACCAGAACCCATATAGTCAAGGCCTAATGGAATGTAAGAGGGAAAAAAACATTTTCTCCTTTCACTCAAGGTCTTACCAAATGGCTTCAATTTTTTTATTTATGGTGCTTACTGTTGATGCAGGAGCACAGACTGACACAAGTAAGTTTATTAGCATAAGTTTCTCTCTTATTTACATGAATAGACGATGTAGTAAGTCAGCACTGTAACAATGCTTTGTACAGGTAATCCACTTTGGAGAAAGGATGACAGGATTAGGAGTACAGGAACTGGACAAACAATTCCCAGTGATTAATCCTCTCTTTTCATCACTATTTTGACATCCTTATTTTAGTGGAGCAACCTGTGGATCTGCAATGAATTTTTCAGTCTCTTTACTCCGCACTGCTCCCTGCTTTGTTTGAAGATAAGGAAAAAAATCATGAGCATAAAGATTACTAAATTTTGATTCTCTTAGGGAAAATGATGGAAATTAAGGAGGATGGAAATTTAAGAATAAGTACCCATCTTTTCAAAGATATAGTTTCTAAATTGCTTACTAATGAAGCAATTCTCTGGGTTTTAGTCAAAATTTATTTTCTATGAAATGCTTATCTGTTTATTGCTTAAAAAATATTATTTATCTCTTATTTTCCCCTATAAAAAGTCACAAGCAGAGAAAATTTCAAGTCAGGCATAAAGCTGTCACACTTTAATGATTTAGTACCCACTGCCTCCTAGGCTGAGTTTGGGCTTCCTAGCCCATAAAGGATAGGGAAGAGTGAGAATGTATTTTTGTATAGGTTGCCAGAAAATTTTGAGAAAAAAAATTGAAGGTTGCTAGGAATTACTAAGGCAGTGAAACTAGTAACATATGCACTAAAAAAAAAATAAACCTCAAAACAAAGATGTCAACATATTCCAGCATTAATAAGTCTGAAATATCATGGAAATGACTAGACTCTCTCACCTCAATATATGGATCTGAAGTTACAGAAATTAAATTTGTGTGGTGTATTTTCTTCTACTCCACCCTGGGACTCGCTATTAACAATAATTGCAACTGTATGTACAGATCAGAGCAAGAGACCCCATGCTGTAGATAATAAAATGTTCATGCACAAAGGGGAGGAGAAGGAAATCCTTACAATAAGATTAGGAGCTACTCATTACAAATTGGAAATTACAGACCAGATGTTTTTAATCTATTTTTCCACACTGGGTGAAAACTCAAAACAGTAGTATATTCACATCAGCAAGGATGCAGATTATAGAAAGTTATCACTTATTTTTCAAGCAATGGATGCCCTTTCAGAAAAAGAATAAAACCTCCAATACTTAGACAGGTCCCTTAATTCCAGATAATTTCTCCAGGGGATTTTTGTGGTGAGAGAGCAGAGTCTTTTTTTTTCTTAGTCAATTTTTTCCACCTTCTCTTCCATAACACAGAAGAGAAAGAGATATGCTAAAGCTCTCCTATGTATCAGTTGCTTAGTTTTTCTATTTATTAATGCATAGCTGTGCCTTTCCGTTCCTCTGTGTCATATACTACAGTTCCACAAGTTCAGCCAACATCTTCTAATTTCTTATATCCTTTTTTGTTCCCTGTTTCCTTATCAAATGCAGACAGACACATATGTCAATGAGGAAACTGAATTAAATTCCTCTCTGCTTTCTTAGCAACAACAAAGGGTGGGATATATTTATATGATCATGTACTTGACTTTTGACTTAGCAAACATTCGCTTCTTCTGCTCTAGAGAAGAAAGCATTCACTTTCCTCTCATTTCATAACTACTCTGAGAATCAATCTTTCTTTATCTATCAATAAGTGTTTCTTTCCAAAAACCAAAATCTGCAAAAGGGTTGACAACAAACCCAGAACGTGGGCTTGGATTGAGAACAATGATATAGAACAATGCAATTTGCTTTGAATTGACAGAAAATAAAAAAAACAAAACATTTTGTCCCTTCAAAGAATAAAAATGTATTGTATATATTTGCAATGGAAGAGGCTTTGTAAAAAAAGCTGAGGAGAAGCATAATTACAATGCTCTCTAGACATATGCCTTTTTTCTGCAATCGTAATTTGCTTCTACCTTGATCCAAGCTCTCCCCAAGAATGTCATCAGAGGAAAGGAGAAACAATGCTTTATAAACACTAACAAATCTCCAAGCGTCTATGACATGTAATCCAAAATGTCTTGGGCTGACCCCCATCTGCTAATACCTAGGCTATATTCATAGAACCATTTTTAAGGTCTAGCATAGCAGAGCTCATACCCTTTGATAAAGCCTCAGCATAAAACAGAATTACTATATAAGTATTCACACATCTTTCTACACAACAGCAATCAGTCTTTGAAAATAAAGATGAGTTTGTATGAGTTACTACTTTGGTGCATAAAGTCGTCTATTTTCCAGGTATCATAGAAGCCAAAAACAAAGAGACATTACTCTTCTCTATACTAACTCTGTGCTCATTATGTGTCATATAAAAAAGAATAAGCAAACCAATTTGCCACAATTTGTGCAGATTTCACTCTTTCCTTCTTGTGAAAATATTATGGATGTAAATGGAATTGTTATTCCAGATAACTCTAGACTAGGAGAACAATTACGCCTCAAAAACTCCAAGTGACTTTGCAACTATTTTCTGGAAGCATCATCTGGTCTGTAAAATTAAATATATGCATTGGGTTCTTTAATTAGTATTAATTACTTGTACCTAACCATTAATAATTCTTACATCCTCTTAATTTTTGAAATAACCTGTCTGTCCCATTTTAGCATGCCATTTTCACCACATATATGTTCTGTATCCACTATAGTCTTTGGAGTTCCACATGTAACCTCCTTATTGTGTGAAGGAGCTAGATTTAGCTTTAAAAATTACCTACCTGTAAGTTTCATATGCAATCACTGTCTAACCCCCAGGCTCAATAGTAATTTTTCAAAGTTCTATCATATCTTTAGTGAATTAATTCGTCTCCAAAATTTTCTCGTACAGAGGTTGTTCCATGAATTAAACCATCTTTCTTGCTCTTTCTGTATCTGAGCCCCCTTCTGTTATACTCTATCTTCTTGGAAACCAGAATTCTGTGCAGCTCTTAAGGTGCAAATCAAGTGTAGGTTTATACAAAAATAAAATAAGACGGGATTGTTTTCTAAAATGTTTTGGGAATTGGATTTTTTTTCCTCTTTCTGTTCTTTTCAACTTTACACTCTGTAAAGATAACAAACCATTTTCACCTGTGTGAAGACAGAGACCATAAACATGCATGAAAAAGCTTCATTGTACCTCTGCATGTGGGGCAGATATTCTATTCTTCTCTTTGTAGGGTAAAATACACAAGAAAAAAGGAAAAATTCCCAGGATTTTAGCATCTTTGGTTCCCTGTTTATTGAATCATATCTTCCTGATAAGTAAGGATGGAATCATATCTGGTTTTGCAGTACACTTCACTAAATGTAAATTCTAGTCTGACATACTATCAGTACAGACAAAAATCTGATTAAAAATTCATATTAAATATTATATATTTGGACTTTCAGAGTGACCACTTGAGATAGTCTATATTACTAAATATTTCGCTAGAAAAGGTGAGAGTGTGTTCTCTGGAATCTTCACCATCTCGATGAAAGCATCTAGAAACTAAAAGTATACTTACATAAAGTTGTCATACAGTTCCTGAGCATGCTATGCAATAAGGAATGAAAATACTACAAAAATCTTCAGCAATAATGAACTAGAAACAAACTATTTTAGTAAAGAAAACTTCCTATAATGTTTATGTGCATATATATCCTAATATGCTGCAGGGAAGACATATTTGCCACAAAATACAGTAGTTTTATTTTTGTTGAATTCAAAAGAATCTGAAGTACATAAAAACTAAAAACCTTCTAGTAATGACTCAAATAACTGAAAATACTGAAAATATATATTGGGGATATACATTGAATATACAGTTACAGCTTGGTTTATCTGTTTTAAATATACAGGATCCCCTGAGATTATTGTTTTTTTAAAGACTCAAGGAAAAATTAAAAGGGGATTCTAAAGGACAGAGAACAAATTCAGACTCAGCGTCTCATATAATTTCGTTGATAAAATACTGGGAAATTCATATACTGGTTGACATTTTTTTAAAGTAATGTTGCCATCACAGGCCTAGATCTTTATCTCTGTGGTTTAAAACAGGTTGAGTTACTTTTCCCACCAGAAAAACATGTAAAGATATTACTGTTTTATGGAGAAGACTATTTTTCATTTTACTCTAGAAAGCATATTTATGATATGACTAAAAGTCTTTGGTCCTGCATACCTTAAAAAGGCAAAATGTAGTGAATTGCACTTGTGTTATTCCAGTAAAATCTAAAATAAATGGAATAATAGACTACGTAGTGAAGTACATAGCTCTATCTCCTGTTTTACTTGGCTGCCCTCCCCCATTTTATCAGAATGGCTGTCAAAAAACCCCTCTTGTTTTAACAGATATTATTTGTCTTTAAGTGAAAAAGACCACATTTTTTTAAAGTGCATCTCAGGACATGTGCAAAAAATGTATCAAAAGTCTATTCGAAATGCATACAGTTAATTTACATTAATAGGAATATAGGTAAAGTATATTTGGGATGCAAACATGCTGGAAGTTTCAATCCTTTTTCATCAGTGTGTAAATAATACAAAATAAATTAAAAGTACGTTTTTATCTTGGTCTTCAAACTCATTCTTGAGAAAAAGGAATGGTTAATTAGAAACGGTCAGTCTCCTAGCAATATTTATTATTTTAATCAAAAATCCTAAAACTTTATTACTTAATCCATAAGATGTTCCCTCATGTAACTTATCTCTCAAAGCACATTTTTCTGTAATCATATGTGCATGTGTAAATACTTTGACAGAGAGTGGTTGCTTTCAGAATTTCTGTAACCAAGATCCTTGAGAAAATATCAAATTCATTAAAATTCTAAGAAAAGAAAACAACATATTGAAAATAGTACTTTTGTATTATTCTAGAACTTTAATAAAAATATTGTGGTTATGGAAAATTAAAAATACAGTCAGTATAAATAAAAAGAAAAATCTTTGATCTCAACTAATTAGGTTTACAAATTGCAAACTTGTATATAAAAATTTTCAATAGGAACCAATAGGTTAAAACAAAACTGTTGGCCTGATATCCCACAGTAAGTATTCCATCACAGAAAATAAGTTTACTTTAAACTTATTAGAAAGTTACACAATCTGTACACAAAATGTAATTTCTTTTATATGAAAATCTTGTCTAGTTTTTTTTTTGATCTCACAAAACAATGTGTGCATAAAATTCTTTATACTGCTGTGTTTTCTCAAATTGCCTATATCATGCTGGATGTTTGAAAGTTATAGTTAAAGCAGTGAAAATGTTGAGCATGTCTGTATCAATTCAAAGAAATTTGTAACGTTATGAAGAATGTGCTGCCTTATACCTGCTTTTCTTCTAAACCTTTAGAAGCAAATGTTTTCAACCCTGTGCTTCAGTAATTTAAATTCCTTTTTTATTTGGAGAAACCCTAAAGTACAATTTTCTTAGCATATTATGCATATCTGTACATCAAGGGAAATAGTTTCACTTTTCTAAAACCTAGTAGGAAAGAACCAAATGAAATTATATCATTCAGAACATACATTTTAGGGAAAAAATTAAGAATGGCTCTATCAGGACAGTGATTTACGAGTGAAAAACAGAGTTGGAATCATCCTTCTGGAAGAGTTCTAACAGTTTGGTTTTTCTATACAGATTATATTTGAAAACAAGTAGTGATCAAGCAAAATGTATAAGTCTTCCAAAGTTATGGATGACTTCACAAAAAAAAAAATACAACCCAACTACAAAATAATTTCTAGACACTTAACCTTCCTCTGCAGATGTTTCGTAGGACAAATAATTTTTGCTATGCAGAAATAAATCAAGTTAAAACATTATTTCCTTGCCAAATACTTCTATGCAGCAACACCAGCTGATCTTGGAATGCTTATTTAGCTCAGGATAAAAACAAAGCAAAAACATCAGAGGAGTTGAGCCAGTCCTGAAGAAGAAATTAGTCTTCATCAATGCAAAGATTTTTCCCTTGACTGGTAAGCAGTCCTCCTACTTTCACCTTTGTTTATTTACCAGATTGCAATTCTAGTAATTGTTTTAAATAAACATTTTTACAAAGGCTTTCCTACTTGAATGCTGAATTTCACCTGAAGGTATTACTGCAATTGAATAAAATTAAGAAATACAACTTTGCCAAGTAAAAAGTTAGAGTGATAGAAGTATGACCTCAACATAACTTCATTTTCTACTTCACATGATGTTAAAATTGGATAGACACAATAGCTACAAGTTTTCCTAAATAAATATAGCACAAATTAATAATGCTTAAAACAGAACCAGCATTTATGAAATGTGATAAAATAAATAAATGCATGTAAGAACATATTCAAATACATATGGTCTTATGAAACAAATGGTGAAGACTACATTAAGAAACCTAAAAGATGTGTTCATGATCACTAAGCAATGAAAGAATTCAGTCAAGATAAGGAAATTTTGATAAACTGGTTATACAAAAAAAATCTGTATGGATTTCCTTTGATCAATCTATTTGGTATTTGGTTGCTCTGAGTCAGTATATTTCCAAGTTCTGACTTGAATTTAGATATAAGGACACTTTTGCCTGAATTTTCAGACAATACGCAATTAGTATTTATCCTTCTTATAGATTGGTCTTGCTTCAGGATAACTTAGATCTAACTGGAGAGGAGAAAAAAAAAGAAAAAGGAAACAAGAAAAAATGCCTAAAGAGTTGATAGAAAAAAAAATTTAAAATAAAAATAAAAATTGTCTTGTGTCTTCTGCTCTTTCAATCCTAAGACAAGTTACTTCACCACAGAATTCCTTATTCTAAATCAAGAGATGAAAAAAAAAAATATATATGATGTAAGTGAATGCATTACTTGCAGTGGAAGTGATCTAAAGATCATGCAAAACTCACAGTAAGTGTAGTAGCTAAAACTGGACTGAACTTTTAAAATAAGACTATACACTCATCCCCTGCCAGTGTGCTATTATTCTGCCCCTATTAATTCTACTAAAATTCCTCCCTTAAGTAACAGAGGAAGTTGTGTCTTCTTGCCACACACACAGAACATCTTAGACTTTTTGCTTCAAGTTAAACTATGTATTCCATCATAAAAGAGCTAAGGAAGAGAACAGAATTGCTCATGGATTGTATTTCATAGATGAGGTCAGAAGAAGGTCAATTACTTTCTGACATTTGTACAATTGCCAAATCAGGTGCACTTGCATTTTTTCAACTTTTCAGGAAGAAGCAGTAAGATACAGTAATATAACTGACAAAGTAATGTGAACATGTTCTGTTTTCATTCAGTAGTGTTGATCTTGTTATTATATTCCATAAAATATGTAAGGGATAATCTGGCTGTGATAATCACCCTACAGATGCTGTGATAGTGTAATGTCACTCACTACAGAGGGAATCACATCACAGGAGGCCTGTTCCTTCTGCAAAATTAGAAGGCTGCCTGACTGCCAAACATTGCTGCAGGTGCATTGCCTAGCACAGGGGTTGGTTTAATGACTCAGCAATGCACAAAGATAAAAATGTTCTGTGAAAAATGGTCTACCTGCCCCGAAGACAGATACATGGTATAGGTGCAGATACAACAGGATCTCCATATTACAAAACATACAAACTGCCTTCTGAGATTCTGCCAAAGTTCTTTGGGTTTTTTTTCCTATTTGCAATAAATATAATAATATGCCATAAAGGATCTCTCAGCATCTCAATGCTAGACTTTTGAATTTTGAGAAAGTTGCTTGGTATCAGAAATACAACCATACAATAGCATATAATTTGATATAAAACTATAAAAAAAAAATCCTAAAGTTTGCAACAGTCTTTTCTCAATAGCTTCCTAATATTTATCTTCATATTGCACTATGTCAGACTACCATTGTCTCCTGCAGAGTTACATGGCCTTTATTTCTGAATAAATGGTGCTTTTCTTTTACCTGTGAATATATGTCTAATTCGTTGTTTTCCCACAGGGCTATATTAGCCAAACATGAAACTAGGTCAGCTTAAAATAATTCTGTGTGTTGCTGTAGGGGTGGAGATTGTTTGACTTCTTTTCACATAAGCAAAATTATATTTCTTACTGAATCATATAATAAACTTCTGGTATTTGTGTGCACTTGAACTGTTCAAAGCACTCACTCTTATATTCTTCAATGACTCTGATGGTGGTTAATACTTTTAGGCGGAATGGCAGGTAGAAAAGCAAATTAAAGTGAGTGCATATATCTAATGTCATTTGTGGCAATGACCTAAACTGCTGATATTCTGTAACAATAGATTATTAAATTTGATTATTCATTTTGTTCCAATCACCGCTGTTAAACTGTTAACCAGCACCCTGCTATAATATTTTTACAAAGCAACTGTAAAGACATCAAATTTAATCGGATATTTCTGACACGAATTTTAGGGATACCACCAATCACATACCTACTGGCAACTGGAAAACTGTATAAACAAGAATTGAAATGGAAAATGTTATAGCTGTTAATTCCCATGATATAAGAGGCCAGTCTTATATGCCTGACCCCATCTAACAAACATCTAACTAACCTCAAACATGAATAGCTTTGGATTACTATTGAATCTCTGAATTTGTAATCAACTAATATTGTTCCAATACTTCATCATATATTTGGCTAAAATATTAACTGAAGGGAATTGCAGTTAATATAAAGCATTATTAACGGTTACTATGAACTGTATTTTAGTTGTTCTTTTATGTATATTTTAAATTATTTAGAATCAAATTTTCTAAATAGAACGTAGGATTAAAAATTTGGTAGATTAATTAAAATAACAGAAATTGTAAAAAAGACATAAATAACAAGCACTTGCTTTAACTGAGATTCTTAAAATTTACTTTTTAAGTGTAAAAAATGAAATTTCCATCATGGAGGAAAAAATCATTATGTACAGAAAACATGTCTCTCTCCTCCCTCTGAAATGTTCTGCATATCATCAGAAAAAGAATTAAAAATAGGGATTCTGCTGAATGTATAACCAGGCCACTTATCTTCTTTCTTTATATAGGTTTTTTAACTGGAACCACCATCAGTTCAAAGAAGAGTCAGTCATTGTATAAATTACAGAGTACCTGAAATTTAAGGTTAGTTATTAGAAGGAAAGGCTTTTTAGAAAACTTCTTAGTATAATTCTTAAGTTCAACAGAAGTGGTAAAAGGTGGTAGAATGGTAAAATATGTTCAAATAATTCTCACAGAAAGCATCCTTAAGGCTAATCACTTTTTATATGACTTAGACATTTGTAAGCCATCTGTTAAGTGCAGAAGTAATAGTCTGCTTTTCCAGTTTGTAGCAGCACTAACTCTTAAGATCTTATATACAAAAGGCTAGGGAAATCTCCCAAAATATAAAACTAAATAAACTGCATAAAATATGAGTGCTTGTAACACAGCAGTATCCCTTGTGCTATACTAGCCACAGTTTTAGTAGAAAACCTTCCATTCCATCATCTACTGAAGAAAATGGATAAATGAAAAATGAAATCTATAATACCCTGACTTTGACAGTTAAGACACATATAGTTCATAAGATGAGCCCAGACGGAATAGCATACCTCTAAATATTTTCACACAAATTTGGAGAATAAGAATAAAGAATCTGAACCAAGTTTAGCAAACACATTATGTTCTCATTGAAAGAAACAAAAAGAAATTAAATTGTGATTGTCTCCTCTGGGCATGCAAAACAGGGTTGGAGAGTGGTAAACAAAAACAAGCCTTCCATGGCTAAATTTCACATTTCTCTCTCTTTGGCAAAAAAAACCCCAAACCAAAACCAACAAAAAACTGACTCAGTGTTAGCCTGTGCATTTCACCTTCACAGTCCTACAAGCTTCAGGAGCAGGAAATACAGACCCTTATAGTGACTCTGAGGAAAATGTTTTAAGTGGCTCTTCCACAGTTGCACATACTTCCATCTTTAGAAAAAGGACAAAAGTGATCCGATGTAGGTACATAATATACATATAATCCTAATAATTATTCCATGACTGCAGTGTGACTGCATCACAGCTCTGATATTGAATTGCCACAATTCAATTCAGCCACCATTGCTGAAATTTTTCAGTCTAGAATAGGTAAAAAAAAAATCATGTCCTCATTTTATGTAATACAAAAACATGTTCTTAGACTAAGGTGGGCACCTATGTTGGCGTAAAATCAATCAGAAGAAAAAGCAGTATAAAGCAAAGCAAAGCACTTCATGCTCTTATGATAGCTGAAATCGCATGGTTCTTTGTATCACAGCTTGCAAGATAATATTATTCCTCCTTTTGAGATATTGAATTCAGGGATGCACTTACCTGACTGCATGAGAAGATTGGAAGTGTTTTCCTCCCATATGTCTCCAATTATCTGCTTAAATTTCAAGACTTCTGCAATAAAGAGTCTGGCTTTTTCTGCCTCTCTTTCTCCAGCAGAATAATAGGAAGAAAAGGCAAGAGATCTGGATCCTGTTAAGTGTCATAACCTTTATGCAGGTTCTTTTAGAAATTGTCTGCTAAGCATCATTTTCAGGAGCAAAAATATGCACTGTTATCCAAATGAATTAGCTCCGTTGTGCTAGTTCTCACTTGGTTGTAGTGCAACCAGATGACAAGGTTTCAAATGTGTTAACTTGTGTGATAAAAAGTGATGAAGAGAATTTCAGTCCCAAATGAGCTAACAAAACAACTCTTGTTTTTGCCAATATTTAGCCCAGAGGATGGACTTTAACAATAGAAAAGTTTCCATATATTCATATCTATCTGAACAGAGACTCACAGTTCAAGTATATACATGTACACTATGCAGGGATCATTTTCTGCAGGTATTCAAAATCGAATCTGTCGATTTTTTCACATATTTCTCAGTTACAAAACTGGTGAAGATTCTAGCACTCACTAATATATGCTCACATCAGGTTATAGAGGCCTATTTTTGCAAGCTAAGTTCCCACATTTTATCTTTTATAAAATAAATAAGCATATCCCAGGGTTAGTTCATAAAGTGATGAGTGAAATACAACGTGAAATGAAGGAGAGACTTTACAGTGTCGGAAATATTATCATAAACAAGTCATAAATCCTTGTAATGCCTGTATATGCAAGATCTCAGCATCCATAAACTATTACAGAATCAGTATTAAAATATGCTCAGAGAAGTTATAACTAGGCAAAGCCTAAACCAGTTATATTTGAAAAGTTAAACAATGGCAAATTGCTAACCTGATCTGCTTTGTTTCAAACAAAACAGCTTTGACTCTTATTAAGGGAGAAAAATCAAATACTTATTGTTTTTAACAATACATTTAGGAGGCAATATATTTAGGATCTTCTCCTCTATAATTCAGTTACTAGCTCAGAGTTGTTTGCAAAAGAAAATATCTAGTTGTCAAAGTTGAAAACGCACATTAAGATTTAGTAAAAAAAAAAAAAAAAAGGCCTCTGAAAGAAAGAAATGAGAGCTTTAATCTCAAATACCCTTCCCATGCTGTTACTCAGGTCATAAGATTCCCTGAGCCCATGATTATAAAAGAAATGGTTCATGGCTTACTATTCATGGTATCCCCACTCACTAGATAATTTAAGTTTTTCACTATTAGATTTTGAACAATTAGTTTGGATAAAGAGAAGTAAATAAAGTGTGTTCATTTTTTGAATAAATTGTTGAAAAAGCCCCCAAACACAAGAATGATCACCAGTGACCAGGCTTGCATTATTTATCTAAATATGGATTTGATGAAACCTGATTTTGTATGTTTATTTTCAAAAAGCTGCATCTGTTATTATCTCCATCATAGAACCATGCCATAATATTATCTGGTACTCAATCCTGCAACGTCTGTCACAAATAGTGTATCTTGTCACATTTCTTAAGATCATGCAGGGAGAGAGGTGGATAACAGGAAGCTGTGGAGTGACTGGGCAAGAAGGACCCAGGACTGTGTCATGGTGCTCTCTTGTCCCGATGAACCGCTGTGCTTAGAGACCATCCGAGAAATTTCTGGAACATCCAGCATTAAAAGTCTTTCACCTACTTATTCCACGACATCATAGGAACTTCTAGCAAGTTAGAGCTGGAGGAATCTAAATTTCTGCTGTATTTGGTTGAAATTGGAATAGCTTGAAAATTATCGGGAGGCAGGGAGATTGGGAGAAAAGAATGAATGTCAAAGATTCCTTTCTTCAAGGAATGGTAAGAAACTCTTTAACCCTAACAAAGTAATTGCCCTCCATGTTGAAATACCTTTCATTCTATAAGGTCACCTATGGCTATTAAACTACCTAAACAGTACCATTATAGTAAGTAAGTACTGAACATGCAACTTAACTGCCCCTTGAACATGGTCTGTTTCCCACCTCAAAGAGATTGGCTATATATTGGCTATACATAAAAAATAATAAAATGAGCCAGTTCCTTTATTGGAACATGTAACTCTCACAAAACCTTTCTTCCAGTCATCACCACAGTCATCTGATACAAATAACATAGATTTAAACTTTATTTCATGTTACTATTACTAAATTTAATGGGTTTACATTTAATTATGCAGATAAATTAGCCTTTTCCCCCTTTTTATGATACTGGTCACAGAAAGACAAACACATTCATCTAAACCAAAAATAATTGTCTGAGATATCTTTTGGAGATAAAAATAGATTGTGGTGCATTACATTTCCATTAAAGACAGAATGGGAACAATGTGATATATTTTAAGTTCTGAGCATCCATAGCTGAGTTTAACTTGTGAGTTGCAACTGAAGAAAATACAACCCCTGAGGTTTTCGCTAAGCAGAATTTTAAGGAGATTAAATGAATCTTGATATATAATATTTAGTTTTCTTTCATTTAGCCAAGAAGTGTAGGAGACAATTCAGCATAGCTGGGGACACTTCTTTCCTTCTGTTGTAACATACGAAAAGTGAAAAAAGAAATTCACTTATATGAGATGCTGTCTATTCTATCTTAACTTCACTGAGAGACATGTATCATCTACCTTAAATTGTCTGCATACTGTTATATACTTTAAAATAAAATTAAAACAGCCTACTTTTTCATAAATGCATAATAACAAATATATTTTAATTAAAAAAAATTCTCATTTCAAGCAAATAAATTTAAAAAATTAAAAATTATTTATATTTCCCAGGGTTTATGTCCAGTGGAACCATCTGGCTTCTGTGCATTTAAACCCCATTTATACCAAAATACCTTAAATTCAGTTACTGAATGATATAAGGAGTGAGGTTTTTTCAGTGATTTTATGAAGCAGTATAAACTAACTATAGAATAAGTAAGAATTAGGCCAACCTCTATTTATAGGCAGTTTTCTTTGTGAAGCTGCTTTTTACCCTTTCAGCAGCTCTTTCACACCATTCCAATTTCAGCTAAACAGCTAAAATATCTGTGATTTTTTTTTCTTCAAGTTTATATATTTTGTTCTTGTGACATTTGCAAGAATTAATTGCTGATGACATCCTTCTCATCTCTTAGAATAACGAAGCTATCACGAAAATGTCTTTGAACTTACAGTCACTATATTGTTAGCAAGAAGAGGAGGGAACAGACTTGCTCTCAGCACTACTTAATGAAATATCCTTTTGTCTGTAGCTGTATCTTTGAAAAACAGAAAACAGTTTTTCAAACGACAGCTGTATAGCCAGAGTTGCTAACAATTACATTTCAAACAAGAATTATGCTACCTCTGCATACCAATCCCTGTGTAAGTTACCTTTATTATGTTGACGAAACAATAGATTACATTTTGTAAAGATATGCACAAACCAGACATATTCCTCTTCAACAGAAATCAATATTGCTCTATTTCAATATCTTAGTTAAAAAAAAAAGAAAAGAAAATAAACATCCAACATTCATAGAACTTAAGACATAATTTATGACAAAATTGATAAGCATATACTAAAAATAATTAAAAAAGATTGAAAGTTGAAAAAAAAAATCTCCTGTGGAAGCCTGCAACTAATTTTTACAGAGAGAATACAAAAAGTGCTCTCTAGAGTTTACACCTGTTTTAGACTAAATTGCAGCCATAACTGATGTTTCCAGAGCTACAAACCAGTGAAGAACACAACCTGAACATTTTAATGAGGATAATGCAAAGGAGTTCTACATCCAGATTTCTTCAAGAGATCATGACACCTTATGCTTGTTTTCTCCTCAGGCTGCTGAGTTCCTTTATCAAAAGCCGTCGATGGAAATATTCACACTACAAATGTGGTCCTGTGTTTTGACAGTGTGGAGTCATTAATTTGACAGACAAAAGACCAAAAGTAGAAATTATACAAGATAAGTAAAACCTACAAAAAACTCCCAAAGGCAATCAGTATCTGCACTATTATGAATGTTATGTCTACATTTGAAAAGATCTTAAGGTCAAAATAAAAATATTTAGGTAAATGCAAAAAGTGAAAGATTATAATTTTTCTATACAAATTCTCTAAAATAAATCTTTATATGTCATTTTTATTGCCTTGGCTATTCGAGGTCTTTAGACCCTAACGTAGGAAAACCAGTTGGAATATAAAAGGGCAAAACAGAAAAAGGAAGTTTTTCACTAAAGCAAAGTAGTTGGTGGAAATGATGGTTAATTTTCCATTCAGAGAGTAAAAAAAATAAAAATAAAAAAAAGGAAAGAGGATATATTAAGAAATTAGTGGAGAAAGAATTCTAGCAAATTAGGCAAAGAAATCAACTTTCTATTCCAATAATTGAGTCTCTCTTGATTACCAATTGCAAGTCTATGTGTGCAATTTTAGAAACTAATGTGAAGCCATACAGTCTTTGAAAAAAGCAGATATATTCTTCAGCTGTGTGCAATTTCACCATTCTTTTAAACACTGAAGACATTTTTTAAGAAGTTGATGAAGTAGGCTTACATCTATGTTTTAGAGTCTTAGTAAATAATGAAGAACATTTATATGTCACTGATGAAAGATATGTATGGTAAAAGTGCTTCAATCAACAGCACATGTAATGCCAGTAACTGCTACCCAAGATCTTGAAGCATATATGTCCTCATTTCCAGGCTTATGTGAAAATTCTTACCTCATTAGTTCTACATAAAATTCAAAACTCACCTTAAGATAGTTCAACACTTCAAAATTTTGCATGCCAATGAATAGCCCTTTAGATGTAAAAAAAAAAAAAAAAAAATAAAAATCAGTAGTAAAATATTTACCCTAATTTCTCTGTGTAATCAAAAAGGCAAGACATTAATTTCTTCAAGATTTCATTGAAGACAGATGCCTACAGACATTTTTGGGAACCTTTACTAATAAAGTCCTGTACCCAGACACAAGAAATCAAGATGGTAGATAAGAAGAAATATTTTCCAGATGCATTGAAAAAACCCTCGGACTGCATTTTAGCTTCACGCTATTTCTTTTGGTCAAAACTGATGGATTTTCTAATCCCAAGTCAGGCATGCCAGTGTCTGTCTTGGCATACAGAGTTTGCTGCTGCAGATCAGATTACAGCTTTTAAAGGATCAAATGCTCTCAGATGTCACAGATGAACATTTAGTCAAAGCAATTTTTCACTATATACAGATAATGGCAGAGTGATTTGAAATTCAAAGGAAGCACACTGCTCCAACTACCATGCTCCAGTGGTGCAGAATGCAACATAACTATAACACCAGAAAACATTTATCCTTCAGGTTTTCGGTACTTCAAGTCAAATGGAGTATTAGTGGATAAACTTATCCCTGCTTCTACTCTGTACATCATTCCTGCCACTGCAAGCAGCGAACTTCTACAACATCTTGCCCTAAGAGCTAGACAGAGACTATCAGTACATTTAACGAGACTGGAAATTCGTGGACAAGGGGTCTGTAAATAGAATAACCAGAGATATTCCTCTAAAAATGTTAATGAAATCCTGTGGCTGTTGTGGAACCACAAGGTGTAAGGACAGTAAATGTTGATCAGGCACTATCTGAGGAGCATCTCCTTTTGCCATGGTCAAAGAGATTGGTCAGGTAGAGAGATGGCTCATACATAATAGAAGCTTTATTGCATTTATAAGATAAACTGCATCTAAAAATGTCCAATCAAATATTTTATTGTGATGATATCTCTTCTACTACTAAACAATACAGAGCAGATGGTAAGTAAAATCAGAATCCACTCTTATACACATAAAGAACAAATACAGGAGGGAGAGCTTTAGAAAGGAAGAATATGTAAGAGAGCACTTGTGAAAGTGGAGACATTCCTGTTTCTCTGCTCTTCAGGGCGGGACCTGACCCATCAAACTTATTAGTTCTGTTGACCATTTTGCTTTGCATTTGTTTCTGATTGTGTCTTTTCCTTTTTTGTAACCTGGCCTACCTTCCACGGCTGTAGTTAAGGGAACTAACAAAATAGATTTGACCTGTTACATTCAAGTTTTCGTTTTGGACTAGAAGAGTGGTGTGGATGTCTTACTTTGCTCACAGTTTCAGCTAGGTGAAGTAATTTCCATTATCCTGAAACCTAGCACTGCTCCATGAGACCATAAATGGCATTGTTATGGCAGCTTAAGGCTAGAGTTCAATACAGATGAAAGAATAAAAAGGTCAGCAAAAGGTCTTTGAAGATAATCTGGGTTTTCCATTACCCCCTTCTCCTCACTGATTTACAGAGGAAAAGAAATATTCTGGAATGAAGGACTAAGCCAAAAGCTTTGATGGTAAATTACAAGTCTTTATAAGAGTGATGATCTCTAGTAAGTGAATAAGTGAAATTTCTGTCTCAGTTTGAAAGTCAGCTTTGGGTTAGAAAGCAACATATATAACAAACACCCACGTATGTCCAGATCTTACTGTGGGATGTGAGCTCTAGGCACTGATATTTAGCAGAGCCACATTCCAAAGTAGCAGATAATTTCCATATGCTATTTTTGTTTGTTGACCTTTCATCTTTCTTTTTTCTTTAATTCCTTTTTTCTTTTTTTTTTTTTTCTCCTTTACTTCCTAACTGAAGTAAAGACAACCAGCAAATAGTTTTCTTCAGTTTTATGTAATGGAAAGTACAGCAATAAAATAATTGGTAATACATTTCACATTTAATGCTCCTCTAACTTCTTTAACATAAAGTGTACAAAATAATTTTATATGTGCCATAAGAATGGCATTTGAATAAAATAAATTTCCTGCAAAATCCATTTTTGCTCCAAATTTCACAGCTTAGCTTGCCAAATTCAAATACCAGAAAATACAGAAAAGATAAATGGATTCTTATTTAATGAAATTTTGTATTAGAGAAAAATACTATTTTTCTTGCATGAAGTTTTTATATTCAGACGTTACTAATGAATATTCACAAAGTCAGAAAAAAGCTTATAAACATTTAATTTCTTGAGGATCTAATAAAACAATGCTGATTTGATTTACTGGAGTCACATGAACGCAATTAAATCCATTTGTTCAAATCAATGCCAGCAATTCTGTCAAAGCTAATGAATGACACCATTTGTGACATTTTATACGAATTACATGTCATAGCTCAGTTACTCTAAACTGCAGCTAAAAAGTAGGACACTGAGAAAAAATAGCATTAAAGGGGGAGTAGAGAGATGAAATTTCTTAAAGAATGTTTCATTTAGCATGTACTTCTCTTTCCTTACAATAGTTGAAGGGTAAATCTGATGTAATCCCAACTGTATTTTAGACTTCACAAATAGACAAAATTTAGTTTCAGCTACTCAAAAGCCATACATATCCAACAAGCTTGGCTTTTTATATTTTTATTGTACTGTCCTTTCATGACATTGTGCATTAAGACGACTGCAGCTGTCACAGGAAAACCAAGCTCCCTTAAGTCTTGAAAATCCTGTTCAGCAATATATGAAAATGGCAGTGAAGTCTCATGAAAGTTCAGAGAAGTAAGAAAGTTTATTTTCTTTTAACATGATTAATGGGCTAAATCTTTTAATCAAGAAGAATGCTGTTTAAATATCTTGTCCTATATTTTCATATAGTGGACAATTTATTCTGCGGTCAGAATAAAAAATAGGAAGATTTATTCCATGCTTGCATCCTCTTTTAACACAGATTTCTTCTTTACACTTTATTTTCAAGGATTTTATCAAGTGTAGCATCACTTGAATCAAATGAAGATATTCCTGCATCTTCAATGAGCAGATTTTCCCACCTCTAACAGACTTTGCAAACAGAAAAATATTGCAAATATTGAGCCTAAATTTTAATTTTGAATGCTGAATCAATTACTCATATCAAACTAAAGTAATTGCAAAAAATACTTTCACTCTTTAGTCACTGCACTTTGAAATGCTTGAAAAATTTTATTGTCTTTCAGAAGTCATCCACCTAAGTAACAACAATTCTCAATCTTAGCAGAAATTATTTTTTCTTTTCCCCTAATGCTTTGTTGCTACATTAATTTCCTCTTATTTTTTCACACAAGTCTGCTTCAGATAAAAACTACTTTAAAAAACCAACCTCCTTGCAAAAGATGGTCTTCTTTTAGGGCTATCTTTGCATTTGAGAAATGTCCTTTATGTTGTTTTTCACACTTCTTCTCATTTTACCTATTTCCCCACTTAGTAAAGTAACATAATTTCAATAGTGTCTTAGTGTAAACTGTCTCGAACCATCCACATAGCTTTCTATACATAGACCTGTCTAAGACAATTAGTAAATTTGTAGCTTCTAAGGTATTTTGAAATATACTTTCCTAGTCATTAGGTCAAAATTTGAAAAAATAAATACAGAAATGTATAGATGGTGTCTATTAATTTCTAGGTCACATTTTTCCCCCCAGCAATTGTTTCATTTCCCTTTATATGATATAAATCATTCCTGTTTAAGTATTTCCTGCTAACTTGCCTTAGTCTTTGTCAAAATGACTGTGATAAACATAAAATCACATAAACAGAACAATTAAAACCATGAAGTCTGTGGAGATAACTGACTTTCCTTCTTTGCATAGGAAAAAAAAACCAAATCTAAATCTTCACAATTTTTATATATTGGGAAATAACCACAGTTCTGCTAAATCTACACTGAAAATTCAGAACATGAATTGTCATAAAGACTTGATTTATTTCAGAAATATCTATGCAGGAACTACTAATGAGGAAACCCATAAGGCAGTAAAAAGAATTTAGAAAAGTAGGTGTTCTGCTTCTTACACAAAAAAAAATCCAGATGAGTTTCTTATGCAGTAATGTAAGAAGTTGAGAGAATAAGAAACTCATAAATAAAAACTATCAAATGCATGAAGATTTTAAACTATATGGATGTGCTTGTGGGATAATAAAGACACCTTTGTAGGTAACACAGGAAATCATAAGGATTAATGAATTAATCTCCCATCTGCAGCTACCTGTACAAGAAAGACATCAACCTGAAAACCAAACACAAAAATTTCCCTACCCCGCCAAATCACTCTAAGTCAAATTAATAACACCTTTAATTAAAATCTCTTTTCCAGAAATTAGTAAAAGCACAGAACCCAAAAAGGGCTTCTAAAATGACTGCTAAAAACCCCACAACAGGGAAAAAAAAAAAAAAAGCCAAGCTTAAAAAAAATTAGAGAATACCTGATGTAAAAACAAGCATACAACACTTGTCTACTGTAAAAGCAATAAAAGTGACCATTTTCCAGTTATATTTTTCTTTTTCCTAACTAGCTGCCTTTGTAATATCCAGCCTTAATGTGGATGATGGGACCATGACTACATTTCTTTAGTTTTATTTTCTCCTTTCATCACCTACAACCTCAAACCTAACAACAAAAACTTGAATGCCTGACAAAAAATACAAGAATCTCAAGCGGTAAAATTACATTTTGATGATAAATTAATAGCAATAAACACTCCAAGAACATACAATCTCTAGAAGGCTGTTAAATCTCTCCTCTTTCTCCTGTTGCATGCAGTACTAGATTTCAAACTTTTACAAATGCTGCTTATGGTTGGGAGGATTTCCTATCTTCATGGTTAAGCATATTGCATTTTGTTAAATATTTTCCATTACATCTTCTACCCTTATAGCTAAACATAAGGATAGGATATATATTCCTATAAGGATAGGAAATGCAATGGAAAATATTTAAGAAAAGAAAAGTCTTTCTCAGGTAATAAAATATATTAAAACCAAAATTGCATGGTGTCAGATTCTTCCTGCATTATCTATCCAAATAACAGTCACTTCTGCTCTTGTATTCTTTCATTATTTATATAACTTTCCTTATAAACCTGGAATAATTTGCAAACTGTAATATTTTAAAATTATGAAATTATGAAACATGAGCTCATAAATATGACAAGATCTAAGTAGAAAATATATAACAGATACAGATGCAGAAACAGATTAATCTCTTGAGAGGAATTTCTTAAAAGTATCATAAAACTAGATACCCAACAAAAATAAGATGATGGTGAACAAATCTTCCATTCCAACACCACTCTGAGTTTTGTAACTCTAATAATACACATGACCCTTCATGATCTTGCAATTCAATAGCTTTTTTATTTCATTTCAAATTCATATAACTTCAGATATACTGTATCACAAGTGGCAGGTATGATAGAGTGTACACTAAGATTAAAATCAGATTTTGCCTGATGAATTGTACAATTGAGTACTTTGAAGCTCATGAAGGTTGATGGTGAAGCACATATTACTTAGCAAAGAAATTTATTTGCCATACACATTATGGTGAAGCCTAAAAAAAGAACAGACAGTGTGTTTGCAGAATTTCTTTGTATCACGTAGTTGTTGAGAAATAATGAAGAAAAACCCAGCTACCTTTGTAAATTAATTAAAATTGCATGCAAGTTCAAATAAGTCTAGAATAATATATATATATATATTTTAACTGTAAAACTGTATGGGGATTTACCACTTCACAGGCTCAGGTTTTTAATAGAAAATCAAAGTAAATTAAGAAAGAATCTTCAACGAATGTCTCCCTCATGAATAATACAACAATTGAAATTAAAACTTGCTATATGCCAGTATAATAATAAACAGGTGAACATACATACAACAGAATTTGTCAGTTTTAGAAGTTCCCTAGGGAAGTGAGATTAGCAACATCTAAGCAGAGGAAATAAGAAGCCATAGCTAAAGAAACCTGGATTAAAATCTACAGAAGCAGCAAATAAGCCTGCAAAGCAACTGCTTTTTGTGTTACTTCAGTTCTCTGTAATAAATATTGTCATGGATGACTGCATGGCCCATCAGTGAAGATGACTAGACTGGCACTGAAAAATTTCATCTGATCCTTCAGTTGCCTGTGTTCAGCATTCTGTGTTCCCTCACTGCCTAGCTCAATGCCCCAGTAAGAAGTATCCTTTTGGAAAACTCTGCTATGAAGCCAATTTTACCCTTGCCAATAAGAATTATGAACACTACTCTACTGTTCAGGGGAAGGTACAGAGGGGAAATGGAATCAAAACTGAGAATGATTAACAGGAGGTACTCAGTAAGAGTGAGAAAAAAGCACACTTTGAAGAAACAGAGACATGTAAATGAGGTGAGCAAGGAGATTAAACAAAAAGAGTCATAAAAATAGTTGAAATTTCTCTTGAATGATTTTCCAAACACACTGCCTTGGTATCTTCAAGTCTAAGGCAGACCTTTTACTTCTGGTATGGAAGGAATATTTTTGATTATTCTGTAGAAATTCTTCTCTAAGTCATATTAGTGACACCTTGTACATACAGTTTTTAAGACAGTGTCACTGACTCCTCTAAACTTAATTCAATATTTTTTTTTTGTTTTATTTTCGTTTCTAACATCCATTGTCCTAGAAATCAATGGCTTTGGGATGCAACATATCTGACTGTAGTCATCCATCTGCATGAGCTAATTACATGATCCAAATTACTGACATCATACTTTGGTTTCCTGTACAAACATGCAGAGAACCCAAATTTAATTTTCATTATTACACATTAATTAAATGCTGTGGAAGCAGCCTAGAAATTTTTCCTTTAGAAAGTTCTGAATACAATTGGAAAAGACACTTAAAAAATAATAATGGCCTTGCAAGTACTGCAAGGTAAAGATGACCATGGAAGATAATGAATTGTGTTTCCTGGCACCAATAATTCCATCTCCTGAGAACTTACTCATACTTGCTGTGAAAGTAACTATCTGATTTACAGTCAGACTGTCACAATATTTGCAAATTTCATTTTTAACTCCATTCCTTTCCAGCACACCATAGCTCTCCTTGGACATATCAGGACATTAATCATTCTGTTAGATAATCATTCTGTGATAGTTTTATGCAGCTGCATGTTTATATGATTGTATTTTTATAAAACCTGATTAGATTTATTGAGAAAACATGTAACATACAAACATAAGGTCAAAATACAACCTTCTTCAACAAGCAATTGAGTATATTCACATTCATGCTGATCATCTTTATTATTTCATAAAAACATCACACTGTGATTTTTTTTATCTTATTAGTTGCTGAATTTATATTCTTGATATGATAAATATTTAATACCCTTCTAATCCAAAAGTATTTGCTTGAACTGAAGTAGCATAGTAAATTTCAATTTAAATTGTCACAATTGTCACAATGTTTCCATCATTTCCCCAAATCAATTATCTTTTTAGCCCTAATCAGTATGAAACCCATGTAGATACAGAAGCAAAATACTGAAATTTTTTCAGCATAAAAAGTCAGCTTAGGGCTACTGATGTAATGTATCTTTTGTTGGTAAAATAATACTACCTAGGAAAAGCAATATTTCTACTGAGAATTAACATATAGAGATGCTCTCTAATTTTACCCCCCTCCGCTTCTTGCTCACTGAACTATCAATCTTTTAACATCTCTCTGAACATATTTTCTCTGAACACTACAAGATATGTGTTGTCATGCATTGAAAGCCTTGGGTTTAAACATACTTTCTCTAAAGAAATCCATATATCCTTACTCAGATTGTTTGGGAAAAAAAACAATCTATACCAAATGGATTTGGTTTTCAGGTGAAATTGTAAAGGGGTTCCAAATTTTTATATGTAAGAAGGAATATATTCAAACGCATGATAGAAAGACTTCCTAATTTCTTATAAAATGTATCATATACCACATAATCAGCAGTATCATTCATTACAAATCAATTAACTGGTTAATACTAATTTTCAGGAGGGAAAAATGTTGAAATAGATCATGCTTAAAACACTATCTTTGAGCCCACTGATGCTGTTAAACTTGTTCTATTTTAGATAGAAATCCACTTGCAATTTCAATGAGACAGGTATAGCATAGCACAGATCGTATTAGAAAGGAGGTTTGCCATATCAAGGAATCGGATATTTTTGGGAAACATAGGAAGCTAAGCTCCTCGAATATTAGGGGGAAAAAAATCAGAGAAATAAACTGCAGTGAAGTAGTACACTGTACAGTCACTATGTATGAAAACTTGAATCAGTAAAGTGTGCTTTGGTCGCATTCAAGCATTCACAAATTAGCATGCCACTCCTGCCCATATGACAGGATATACATTATGTATTTGTAGCACTCCACTGTCTTCAATTCCATGTACTGATCTCGAGCCCTGTCATCCCCTTGTCTCCCATTCCTCCAGACTCATTCCTTACATCTCAGTTATATATACATATGTCCTTAATTGAAAAGCTATGCTTGCCTTTTCCTTCTTTAGCTGGGTGAATGAAAATGGGATAAGCAACAAAGATATTTCCCAGATTGTACTTACAATTTTTACAGAAGATTTCGCCTTGGTATCAGGGTTGGTAGATGGGGTAAACTTTACTCTTTAAGGGTACAGTTCTGAGTAGGGAGAGGGTTTCAGGGAAATGGTAATTTCACTGTCCATTCTCAAAGGTATAGGACAAAAATGCATGCCTCCATTGTTATATGTATTTTAAAATATGAAATCATTATCAGTGTTCAGCAGAACAGCTATCTGAACATGTTAGCATCAGAAAAAGTCCAAATTATTGTGTAAGGATTGCTGGGAGGGTTGGTTTAAATTCAGTGATGATTTTGTAAGGCAGTGGAGGGAGGGGGGAACGCTATTTCCACCTTTGCTGATGCTATACAGCATACTGCATACTGCATAATGCAGATGGGGAAGCTTACCAGCTTCCAAGCTTGCTGAGGCAGAAATATGGCCTGGAAACAATTTTCTTTAAAGAGTTACAAGGCTTAGCAGAACTGTGAATAGAGTAAGTAAGGAAAGAGTTTGTAAGTTTGGTAAAGTGGACCTGCAGAGATAATTTTTTCTAAAGTTGAAACAACTTTGAATAAGTAATTTCCCTGGTGCGTCCAGCTAACTGGCAATAAGAAAGCTGTTGAATGTAAGTATCAATAAAAAAGAAAAATGCTTCAAATCACATACTCTCTCCTTCCTGATGTACGTCTCCAACATCTATGCTGTCTATGGAGGACAGGTACATTTACTCTCATCTATGAAACAGGAATAGCAACGTTTCTTCTCTAAGGGACTCAGGTCATTAGCAGCTTCAAAGTATAGTGATATCTGCTAATGGAATGTAGTATGGCAACACAAAGTGCTGTTATAATGGAAATCACATTGGAGTCTTCACTCTTAAGAGCACTCTTGTACATGTACTTTAGACAGTTTTGAAAACTGGTCCACTGTGTCTACTAGCAAACTGCTGTTTATGGTTCAACACAACTGGCAAAGCAAAATCTAACTAGGTTTAATTAGTCACAAAATGCAGTTATGAAACTGCACTCAAATACTTGATGCAACTTCGTCACAGCTCCTAAGTACTTTATTCAATTCCTGTTCCATTCCTGTTCTCCAATAGAGCTTTACATGTCACAGACACAATCACCAGCTTTTACAGTCATGTAGAATAATTGATTCTGTGGGAGTAAATATTTGCCACGTACTTCTATGAGTCACTATTCCGAGGAAGAGGGGTGTCAATTCCACAACAAAATTTGGTGCCTCATCTTGCCAACAACAATCACACTTGTTTTGTCAGTAAAAGGGAAAGGAGGGGGAAAATCTTGGTTGAAAAAACCCAAATGAATCCAAACTGTAAAAGTTAAATGTGCAACCCACAACACAAATAAACCTTAAAGAGTAATAAATTTTTTTTCAAAGTCAGCTATTCTAGAAATGCTTTAACCTAAATAAAGTAAATTATCATTGTGCAATTTGGATGCAAGGGCATCTTCATAATTAATTTCTAAAATGAAGATGTAATTAAAAGTTCGTGTGCTTTTTCTCGTATTGGGATCACTGTTTTCTATTTAAAGGCTAACAGGAAACAGTTACTGATTTTCAGGTCATAGCTATTTAACCACCTGAAACCGCTGTGCAGGCAAATAAAGCAATAATAAAAAATCTTCAGTCGAATTTATGATTGAATTGAAGAAAATAATGTGATTGGAATGATTTATACCCACAGGTTACCTGAGCTAATATGTAGTGAAGAGCTGTGGACAAGTACAATATTTTACACATATAATTGACTTAGACTGTTCATACCTGAAGATATAACAGTCATTTTGCACAGCAAATGGTATTTCCTATGGTTCATCCCAACCTGGTGCATCAACTCTGCTCCAAATATTTCACAGTTCGGTTTCAGGGATGCAGTGCACTGCATATTGCTGGCTCCATTTCATCCATGTTCCTTCTGAAGACTCAAAATACTTTTGAGACAATATTAAGTTCATCACCCAAATCGTCCCTGAGTCAATCGAAGTAAGTAGAAGAAAAAATGCAGTAAACCACTACTGGCGTACCCCTGTGTTGCAAATAATTGTTTCTATAGACAAGAGGTGTCTATGTTCATTCAAGATTACTTAGATTTGTAGAGATATTACTCAATAACCTCCCAATAAAAAAGACATATAGGAAACATCTGTACCCCTGATTTTGCATTATTTTCAACAGGAAACAAAAGATGAGCATTTCCAAATAGGTCTGCTTAAAAATGGCATCAAAACCCTTCATTTTGTACCTAAAAAAAAAAACCAAAACAAACCAACCATTGGAAAACCCCAATCAGCTATGGAAACAACAGCAACAAAAGTTGTCTTCTTCTGGACACATATTTCTGTATCACTTTATTCTGAAGATTTGGTTTCATCTCTTTTATTGCTTCACTCTGGCAATTTGGAAATTATTTAATCTTTAACTAATTTATTTTTTCTGTCAAGTGCTTATACGTATTTCAGCATTACAGTATTTATCTAAACATTTTAAGATTGTACACCATTTATAGTCAACTTTTTAATGAAAATGAGAGCAAACTTTCCAAATAGAGTAACAGAAAACTACAGTTAATGCCTTTTAATATTGCAAGCCCCATGTTTCCTTCAGATGTTTGTAGATGTTTTGAAAATCATAAACAAAGAATTTATGAAGTTCTAAACTGAAGAAATGCAATTTTGAAGAGTTGAATTTTCTAAAGGATATTGAATGCAATCACCACCTGATGTATTTTCACCTTCAGAGTGACAGTAATCACAATGTAGCTTCACAGAATACAGCCTCACTTCAGTCTACAACACTGTCCAGTTTTGAGGCCCCACCTTGGCTGCTAGGCTCTTACCATAAATTTTAACTCCCATATAAAGCAATCAATAAAAATCACAGACTATTCCAATTAAATTTTATAGCACTCTACATTCTGATGTGGCATGTAGTGATTTAGTGTGCAAGATTAATCTCTGATTAAAAAAAAAAAAGAAGTAAAAATGTACTTGTACATCTGGGAAAAAAAAAAAACATTTTGGAAATATTTATTCAATTTTGTTTACTCTAGCAATAGAATTTCAGTTCAAATTCTTTACTTGCTGTATTACAGCTTTTTTACCATATGATCATTTATGGTCCAGGAATCAATTTCTGGCACATAATTAAAGTTCAGATCAGCAAAAATATAACATTTAACATGACACTTAGGGACATGGTTGAGTGGTGGGCTCTGTAGTGCTGAGTTAGTAGCTGGCTTAGAGGTCTTAAGAGTCTACCTACCTAAATGATTCTAAGATTCTACAACTCCCAACTCTCAATGCTTCTAAGAGGTGAATGTCTTTTTAGTGCATTTCTATGTATATGGATTATTTCTAGAAATATCTTACTGAAGGTTAGGAAATTTTGTTTTGGTTTGGTTTTTTTTGTTTGTTTTGTTGTTGTTGTTGTTGTTTGTTTGCTTGTTTTATTTTTTCAGATTTTTTAAAAACTTTTTTGTAAAGTGTGCTTATTTCCTCAACAAATTATATTCAATTTCTCCTGGAATACTATGTAAAAGAAAAAAAATATGATAAGATATGATTATATAATAACCTAATGTAGTTTTTTTTCAGAAACTTTCCAAGGTTCAGAGATTATGTAAATAAGAGTTATATGGCACTAGGGTGGGGTAACATGTGAACCGGATTTTTAATATAAATCATTAGGTCTCACTTACTGCTGCTTAATTCAACAGTATTTACTACTAAAAAATTCCACCTTAACTAGCTCTGGAGACTCTGAAAAATCCAAGCCTCTATCTATGGCCTAATGTTGTAATTTATCAATTGCTCACCCAGCTGTTTTCCCTTCTAGAAACTCCTGCTTTCATTAAGGATGTAAGTTGCAAGCATCTAGATTTTTACTAACAAAAACTGATAAAGCAATTGTATACTTTTTTTGCAAAGGCCCCAAGTCCACAGAGTCACTCTGGTTTAGAATCAGACGAGGAAATTCAATGCACCAGGTAGAATTATTCACGCTGCCTAAGACTTGTTGTATAAAAAGAGAAATGATAAAAAGGCCAGACATTTTAACTACATGAACTGGAATGCACAGTTCATTTCCAGAGGAGAGTACGCAGTTTACAGTGAAAAATAAAACCCACTAGTGTATATATGAAGGCAGTACTCTGTAACACCACCACTACCTATAAAAATTCTATATTTGAAGTACATCCATTTCTGAACTCCAATACTGTGAAAACTAATTGCATTCAAAATTAGCTTTCAATGCAACATTGGAAACTGTGTTAAAGTTCCAAGGCACAATAGCCAGAAATAAGGAGTTCTAAATTCTAAAATCAAAAACTATTTTTAAAGTTCTCGTACCTTCAGAGTAAAAGTGCAAATTTTAAAAAGTTTAAGAGGAAAGTATCCAAGGTGAGTATATTCCGCATTATTCCATCTTCAAAATGTCCCCTTTAAAATATAACATAGTGCTTTGAATGTCTCCTCACTTGGACTTAAGTTGAAGATATGGAGCAGCACCAAGCCCACCTAAAATCTTTCAACAAAAGCAGGACTGAAATAAAGAATAAAAATTAGTCTGTTCAATTAGTTTGAAAGATTAAAAATAATACACATTCCTCTAAATCCCTTATGCAAACTCGAGAACACAACAGAAATCTGAGAGGAATTCCATATATAAATGATATTCTGAACTTCCCTGTTAGTACTGTCAGTCCATATGTAATAGACAAAAATGAGCATTATAAATGAAAGGGAATTATTTGTAAAGCAGATCTTAGTTTAAAAAAAATGACTATTTATTTATTAAATTTAATATTTTGCTGATTATCACACAAAAGCCTCTGAATTCAGAATTACAAACAAGCTTGAAATTTACTTGTGTGGAAATTCAGTGTGAACAAATTGTTGACTGTTCTCTAAGACAATAGTTACAGGGCTTTTTGCAGATAAGTGCAAATCTCTCCTCATTAGCTTTCTGAGCACTGTGCTACTCTAAAAAATATGCATGTGGGCTACCCATTAATTTCAGCTTTTTGTATTTATTTTTCTGTAAAACAACTCTTTCAAGTCACATCTATTTCTACTCTTTCCCTTGGGTTGAGCCTTACTCTTATAGAGAAGGGCAAACTGGCAACTAATTTTTAAAGTGCTACATACATTTACAGTTTTTACAGTCTTTACCAGGTTTTCTATGAGTATAGTGAATTATGTAGTAATAAGATTAAAATGTGCCCTGGAAAAAGACATTTTGGAAATGGACAGAATAATTTCATGTATATTCATATCCTGAAATATATGCAAGCCATAATAAACAGCAGAACACCAGAATGCCCCTGAAGACTGCAGAATTGATGAGGACAGTATTCTTTCACATAATTTTTCCCCACTTGGTACACTGAAACTGAAAAAATCCTGGAATGATTCAGTATGTGTAGACCTAAAACTTCTGGACATTAGTTATATTTTAAAAACTTAAATTTTAAATCTATCCTTGGTAAAAATGCTATTGGTTAGTTTAATCACGGTTGCACTGCTGTATTCTGTACATCACTAAGGAAAAAGAATTATTGTTATAGCACTCATACCACATGCTCAAATTCTATTTTCTTGCTATATAATTAAATATCAGTCTATTTGACAGTAATTTTAAAACTAATATCAAAGTCTGTGGACTTTACAGAATTGACAAATGTTGTTGTTAGGTCAGAAATGCTGATTTCAGGGGGGAAAAAAACGCAAAACAACCAAAAAAGCACCCAAACAAATTACACAAAACCTCTTCTAAGCCTCTGAAATCAAGCAAAAATATAACATAAATTTACAGCTTCTTTGCATAAAATGATCTTGGAAAATTGCAAATACTGATGTCAACAAAGCATAAGTAAGTTTCAAACCTTTTCCAGTAATTTCATTGCAAAGGAAACTTTTCTCTTGAGACAGTTTTTCCTCTACAAAGTTCTTTCAGTAGAGAAGATTCATAGGATAGCAAATATATATCTGTGGGGAAATGACCCTTATGAGAAGGTCTTTGAAACCATGTTTCTACTCTAAGAAGGCTAATAGTGAACAAATGAACTAGGAATTCCTAAGGAAAACAGTAACTGAGATGCAAGATGCACACATCTCACATATACGGGCTAGATTAACCCATTTGAAGATTTATTTTTCTTTGGGAGAATATTGTCTTACAGTGAACTTCCAGTATTTTTATTTCACAACTTGATATTTTGAAAGAGAAGTGAATCACACTCTAGTCTCACTGAATCATATTATTGCCTGAGACCAATAAAACCCAAACTAAATCCTGTTACATTTTAATAGAATATAATGTATTATTGAAAATACAGCTGAAATGTGTACTACATAGTTTTCATTTTAGGACAGGAATAACTGAAGGATGCTTGCTGATGACAGTGTCCTTTGGTCAGTTATACCAAACATGTATTTCAAACTCTTGAATGTAGAGATGCCTCACCAAAAGTAAAACCCACTTCTTTTCATATCAGAATTTGTTGCTTAGGTAATTATTTTAGACATTGAATTACCTCTGAAAGTGCTCATCACTATTTATTAAGTGATCATTAACACCTACCTGGGTGCATAAGACTTTCTCACGACGATAAATATTATCTAAATCACTACAGGAATTAATGTCTTTGGCTGGATGGTCACTACAAATGGTGGTACAGTTAACTAGATGACATCAGTCCAACTTAATTGCTGATATGTCTACACTCCCATCTACTATTTTCCTAGATACAATACACCTTAATGAGTCTCTCATTATTCTTTGATTGCTTTTCCATTTTCTTGTACAAGTCTCCAGAAAGTCTGTTTCCTTACCAGATAATACATATGAATCGTAATGATAGACTCTTGCAGCAATTAAGCATTTTAGCATTTAACTTTCTAACATTTCCAAAACTATGTTTCAAACTTCAAGTGTAAGTGGAATGTAAAAATTTCTGCCCTGAAGAACATAAAATAAGAGAATGCATCATTAAATTACTAACCATGAAATAATAATACAGCCACAGTTTTAATATTTGCCTGCTAACTGACTCCAGCCTACTTATCTACCGTCATTTTCTACACATGTAAACAATTGTACCTCATTTCTTTTATGCCATTGAGATTAGAATAGGGAGCTTTTTCTGTATCTATGGTAAGAAAATTGTCAAAAAATCCAGCAGTCTGTTCCCCAAGGACATGTCCACCCTCTGGAATATGCTATAGATTGTTCACATAAATCTAAAGAGAACACAACAAACAGAAGATAATGTTTCCAATGATTCATTGGATGTATTTAACTGCAATTTAATCCAGATCTCATGAGGGATTAAATAAATTATAGAGAACAGGGGCAGCAGCCTCTATGTTGTATTACAGAAAAAAACCTTATTTTTTTAAATGTTGTCTTGTGCACTGTTTGGTACATTCAGCTGTAAAAATACATCCTCAGAATGTTTAAAATACATTTCACTAGGAAATACTCCGTGCTTTACATTAGTTTCTTGACATAATAGCAGCTCAGCTTTTCAGCAGGAGTGGACTATATACACTCTTATGACAGCACTAAAAGGTTGTTCTGTCTTTTCCCCGGAAATTGCTGCATTCAACAGGGGTCCAAAAATACAGAAATTATCTGAAATGCTTTATGTGCTGGTATGCTTTAGTCATACCAAGGACTGCATTTTTTTATGGATTGGGTCAGCTTCAGAAGAGTTGAATATCGGCCATAGAAAATTGAAAGTTTATGTTATGATTTATATTGATGTATTATGATTTTTTTTGTTTTGTTTTGTGGTATTTTTGTAGGACTGGGGAAAGAGACTGAGAGAAGCGACTTAAGAGTGCTGGTGTTACAAATAGAGGGTAAAAAAAATGATCCGATATTGGGCCTCACTATGATAATTCATTTCTGAGTGATAAAACGGTAGTGAAATTCAGTCAGTACACACCAAAAAAGATCTGAGAGAAGTTAATGAAAGTGTATGTCCACAATCATGGGTTTTATGAGATATAAAATAACACAGGGAGAATTTTAGCAACAGCTTTTAAAATCAAGTTCAGATTTAAGTGATGGCAGACCAAATGTATGAAAATTTTATTGTATTCTAAACTGAATATTGTGCTCCCCACTACTGAACAAAACACAGAAGAATAAAAAGGTGTCAGGTGTAATAATAAGTACTAAAGAACTTTTGAATAAGGAGAGATTTTTTATATAGTCCTCATGCAAAAATTCTCATTGAGGATTCTGCTATTATTCACCTTGAAAAACATGAAATTAAAGGGTGATGTGAAAAAAAAATTATTTAATTTCTGGGTAGAAAAGGGAGATAATAAGGGAATAATTATTGACTATAATTTGTTACTCAAGAAATGAAGGTGTTCAATAAAGATACGACACAATGTACCAGTACAGCACCAAACCAGATCTTTACCATCATTCAGGTAATGAAAGTGTGGACTTTTTTCTTGTGTTCATGTAAGGATTAAATAGATGTTGGTGTCACAGCAGTCATTAAATATGATAGCCTAGATGAAACTGATGGTTTACATAGTCCTCACATTGATAATACCTGACACAGCGTGCCACTCTACAGCTATCTCATTTCTTGTACATTTTTACCTAAGCGTCTTTCATTTGCAACAGTGAAGGATAGGGTTGTCTCATAAAATGTAATTGAGAACTGCTGAGGATTCACCATTTTCATGTTCAATACCATTTGACCCTATACAGAACAAAGGAATCTGAACTAGGAAGATAAGAGAATTGGATTAAAGCCTTAGACAAAGCTGTCTGCTCATATAACCTAGAAAATGTGAGAGATGTGTTATTAATCTAAGCCAAATGAGGATTTTTGGGTTTTTACACTGGTAAGATTGCTGGGAAAAAATGCATAGTTTCAGGTGTTTCAAACACCCTAAAAGAGACACCTCCTACTGTGTCCCAGTCATCTGCAAATAGAACAGAATAAATGCTGTTTCACTGTGTTTTTGTGAAACTCTATACTCTTTTAATTTTCCTCAAGAGAATTTAGGAGTTTCTATATTTTTTAAAAAAAAACATTAAAAGCCAATAACTGAGTAGCAACAAAAAAATTAAAATTTTCTCTTACAGATAGTCTCCTAAATCTCCTTTTCTTTTGCCTTAAATTATTTTCCTTTTCTTCTTTGCCGTAGGAAAAAAAAATGCTGTCCAAGACACATCGCACTCAGGACAAGAAAATCAAAATATCAAAACACAATGGCTCTGTGGTTTGTAATATTTTTGCTTGCAGCTATTGTTCTATTTCCTGTTGACACTGCATTTTAAATTCTCTAACGATGCAATTGTTCTTGAAAACTGCAGAAAAACAGACACCCTGAACAGCTAATTGGTGCCTGTGATGAAGCTAGAAACACATTTTGAACTTTTCTGTTGTTGTTGTTAAAAACAGAGTGAGAGGGATTTGTTGCTATTAGGCCATATGAAATGCTCAGTCGCTGGCATGGTTTCATTCTTGTTAAATTAATTAATGTCTGTAATATACCTGTCACTCATCAAGCATACTGCCTATTTATTGCACTATAGATACTATTATGTATCATTCAATTTTGTATGCCCCGAGGGCAACTCAGTTTAGGGATTTGCACAATTTTCTGTCAAGTTTGCTCTCAGGTTCATCGACATTCAAAATGTATCATAACATAATACAGCTGTTATCAAAGTCCTTTTCCTCTCTGCCAGCTCTGTATTTTCCTGGCTGCTTGGTTCCTTATGAAAATGGGTATATAATCACCTTCTGCAGCTGTGCAGCCTGTTAGATTCTTGCCACCTTTCCAAGGTTTCTTTGATAAATGTAATGAAAATAGTTCCATTTGCATTATCACTGTGGTACTATCATCCCAGTCATCTACTGTGCACTCTAGATATATACATAACCAAACCCTTTTCTCCTTCCCCTTCTCTTAGGGGTTTTACTAAAAATATTTGCATGTAGTCAGTTAATACTGAGCTCTTATTTCCAGCTAAGAGTCTGTAGAATTAAATATACATCACACCCATCTGCCTCATGGTTTTATTATATTACATATAATTTCATCAATGTTTAGCCAATCTTTCCTCTTGCCTACCTATACTCCTCCATTGTCCCTACCCCTCAGAAGTTTCCAATGCATAAAAAGAGGGGAGGATTTCCATTCCTATGAATTTCCTGTTTCTGCATCTGCATTTTCTGCTGTTACAGCCAGTTCAAAATTATGTTCTGTTTTTTTAGCTAAGTACTAGAATTTTTACATTAGTTTAGGAATTAGAGGTATAACCCAGAGGATTAAATTTCCATTAGGAGACTACAAAGAGTGAAACTGTACAAATGTCAAACAGCTAACTTGTTCTAGCTTTTTATCATATAAAGCATGACTATATATGGATCATGTGATGACCTTATTAAATTTGGTTCCAGACAGATATAATTTTTTGGTGTCTAATCAATTTTAATAAATATTTGAAAATTCTATTATATATATTCATTTTCAAAATGAATATATTTTATATTAGAAGTGATTTAATTTGTGATACATCTGCATAAGAATGCATAATATTCCTTTAAACACATATCTTAAATTACATTTTTTAAAAGCACAAACAGAAGGATTTAATTTTAAAGTCCCTTAAAAAAATCTAACAGACTACACTATTGTATTGTATATCTTGATGTCAAAATATCCACATAACACCAAATGATTCTATTTAGCGTCTTCAGAATTTCCCAAATGAGGTCAGAATTCTTTCTCCCGTAGCATTATGACTTTGTAGAATGTTCAGGAATGCACCCCAGGGAAGAAAGATGTTAGATACAATGTCTGCTGCTTTGATGGTTGCCCTGACCTATCAAGAAAAAAGTAGTCTTCCACATCTTTATTTTATGACTTTTTTATGGACTTAATAAAGAACAAGTATTTTGTCCTGGGGAGATATTTAATGGCCTATTTCACTTCAAGAGATGTACCTGATGCCTCCTTGGGATGAAGAAGATTCAGAGAGATAAAAGACAAAAAAATAGCATTAAATGGAACCTGGAGTTATTCTTGGGAACAATGGAAAGGTTTCATGACAACTTTTTTGAAGGTAAGTGATAGAAAGGGCTGTATATATGAAAGACACACCCAGGGAGGGAAATTAGGGTGACATTCCTCCATTTTGAAGCTGCCTAAAGAGGTCAATAACATTGTTTTATCACTCAAGAAGGGCTGCTTTGCCTAGTTTAAAAAAATGTGCTTTCAAATACCTTCTGATCTTTCAACTGGAGTGTTACACAAGGATCTGTCTTTTCCTCAGAGGCTTTATGCAAATCTTTCACATTTCGACAAGTGCAAACACAGGAAAAGTGTGTGTGTGAGAAAGCCCAACTCTAAATATGTCATGTTAAACCACAATTACAGATTCTAGCTATTTCTGTCATAGGGACAATTTTTAAGGAACCATGATTTGTGGATTCCAGGTAGGAAAAATTATTTATGCTTTCAAAAGCAATCAAAATTAAATTTCCTCTATGGAAAAGAAAAGGAAAGGAAAGGAAAGGAAAGGAAAGGAAAGGAAAGGAAAGGAAAGGAAAGGAAAGGAAAGGAAAGGAAAGGAAAGGAAAGGAAAGGAAAGGAAAGGAAAGGAAAGGAAAGGAAAGGAAAGGAAAGGAAAGGAAAGGAAAGGAAAGGAAAGGAAAGGAAAGGAAAGGAAAGGAAAGGAAAGGAAAGGAAAGGAAAGGAAAGGAAAGGAAAGGAAAGGAAAGGAAAGGAAAGGAAAGGAAAGGAAAGGAAAGGAAAGGAAAGGAAAGGAAAGGAAAGGAAAGGAAAGGAAAGGAAAGGAAAGGAAAGGAAAGGAAAGGAAAGGAAAGGAAAGGAAAGGAAAGGAAAGGAAAGGAAAGGAAAGGAAAGGAAAGGAAAGGAAAGGAAAGGAAAGGAAAGGAAAGGAAAGGAAAGGCAAGTGCAGGAAAGGAAAGGAAAGGAAAGGAAAGGAAAGAAAAGAAAAGAAAAGAAAAGAAAAGAAAAGAAAAGAAAAGAAAAGAAAAGAAAAGAAAAGAAAAGAAAAGAAAAGAAAAGAAAAGAAAAGAAAAGAAAAGAAAAGAAAAGAAAAGAAAAGAAAAGAAAAGAAAAGAAAAGAAAAGAAAAGAAAAACACCAAAACCCCCCAAAATAAAAAAAAACCAAAAAACCCTCCAAAAATAAAAATAAACACGAAAACAAAGCAAAATTTAAAAAATTAAAATAAAATTAAAAAAACCCAAAAACAAAAACCCACATAAAAATAAAACAAAACAACCCCCCCCAAAAAAAAACAAAAAGAAGCAACCTCCTCAAAAAAGCCAAACAAAATGGAACAGATTAAGTTATTAGGAAAAAAAAAATCAAAATTGAGTTAATTTGGCTGTGTCATTACTTCATTATTTCCATTTAATTCAGAGTTTTAATTTAGGGTGTTTATATTTTAATTAATAGGTTTATTTTCAGATGAAAGTTCATAACACTAGAAACGGTATTCATTTCTAACAACAGATTTTTCCTTTTTAATATTGCCATCTATTACACGAAAGAGAAATTCTTAATATAACAGAACTACCCTAGCCTCAGATAAATATATATAACTGCTTACATACACACACACTTCTATGGTTATGTGAGGAAGTGTATATATATGTACATAAATACAAATAATTCCCAAAAAGAAAATACTGATAGCTGAAGAAAAAAGAAAAAAAAAATCTGTCTCATAAACACCTTGAATTATTAGCAGCATTTAAACAGTCACAATTCACACTTAAAATGTAAATGAATAATTGATGACTAGATATTCTGATGCTAAGTTTGCCAACAGCACAAATACTGAGTAACCTTCAATCTCAATATCTACCTTTTAATCTACAGAAGGTACACAAACTTCTCGTTTTTGATGCAGGCAAGAGGTCTAGGGCAGCACAGGAACATCATTCCAACTGTTATAATTATCTTTTATATTAAAGTCTCATGCAGTCCACCAGGACCATACAACAGTGCTACAGAGGCAAACACTCAAAATCATATACCATTATGTCATTGAACATCATATATCTTTTCATCCTTATGTTTAGAAATATATTTCATTTGATTGCTACCAAATTTCTAGACTATCTTGCACAGAAAATTGAAATTTCATATCACCTGTAGAGACACAACAGCCAAACCTGTCATTGAAAACAGGTATTTATTTTGCAAAGAAATAGCGAAATATGCAACAAATAGCAATATAAAAATTCATCATTATTTGCCTTCTACTTTTAGGATATTTAAATAGGAAATTTAAAATATTAATTGTTGACCTTAATTTCAAAGATCATCTTGTTTCCAACTCACTGCCACTGGAAGGGACATCTCCGGCTAGAATGGGTTGCTCAGAGCTCTATCCAGCCAGTGGTCCTGTGTGTAATATTTCCATAGGGAGGGATGGGGCATCCACAGTCTCTCTGGTTAATCTCTTCTATTGCCTAATCATCCTCACAGCAAAGAACTTGCTCCTAGTATCTGCTCTAAACCTACCTTCTTTCAGCTTGAATCCATTCCTGCCCTGTCCTGTCACTACATGAAGTCCTCTACCTCTCCTACCTATAGGCTCCCTTCAGGTACTGGAACTCTGCAATTAGGTCATCCTGAAGCCTTCTCTTTTCCATGATTAACAATCTCAATTCTCTCAGCCTTTTCTCATAGGAGAGGTGTTTCATTTCTCTAACCATCTTGGTGGCCCTCTTCTGAACTTGTTTCAACATGAACAAGTATTATTTCTGCTTGTGACCCCAGAGCTGGATGCAGCACTGCAGGCGGGGTCTCAGCAGAGCAGAGCAGAGGGGCAGAATCCCCTCCCTTCCCTGCTGCCCACACTGCTCCGGATGCAGCCCAGGACACGTTTGGCTTTCTGGGCTGTGAGTGCCCATGGCTGGGTCATGTCCAGCCTCTCAGCCACCAGCACCCCTAAGTCCTTCTGGGCAGGGCTGCTCTGATCTGTTCATCCCCAGCCTGTGCTGGTACCAGGAGTTGCCCTGACCCAGGTTCAGCACCTTACACTTGATCTTATTGAACCTTATGAGATTCTTATTGGCCCACTTCTCAATTTTGTCCAGGTTCCTCTGTCTTTAAAGAATACATGTCTTTAATGTATATATTAAATAATATTGTTACCAATATGGAGCCCTGAGATACAACAATTTTCAGCCCATCAGAACTCTTAAGGTGTTGACCACTATTCTATGGATGTGACATCCAAGCACTTATCCATCTAACAGTTCGCTCATCAAATCCGTCTCTGTCCAGTTTAGAGAGAAGGATGTTGTGGGGGACTGCGTCAAAGGCTTTACGGAAGTCCAGATAAATGACATCTGTTGCCCTTCCCCTGTCCACTGATGCAGTCACCCCATCATAAAAAGCCACTGGGTTGATCAGCAGGACGTGCCCTTGGAGCAGCTGGGCTGGCTGTCCCAAACCACCTCCCTGTCCTATGTGTGCCTTAGCACAACTTCCAGGAGGATCTGTTCCCTGATACTCCCAGACACAGAGATGAGGCCGACAAGTAAGAAGTTCCCATAATCCTGCTTTCTAAATATAGTTAAAATGTTTCCTTTTTCCAGTCATCTGAGTTGTCAGATGACTGCCATGAGTTTTCAAATATCATGAAGAGTGGCTTGGTAAATACATCAGTCAGTTGCTGCAGGGTTCTGGTATGTATTTTTTTGGGTCACAGAGACTTCTGTGCATTCTGATTCCTCAGGTGGTCACGAACCTGATCTTTACTTTCAGTGGCAGGGATTTTGCTCCTCCAGTCCCCATCCTGCTGTCCATCCGCTCAAGAGGTGTGGGAAGAGAAGTTGTCATTGAAGAGTGAGGCAAAAATTGGACTTTCTGTTCATTTGCTGTTTCCAGTTTTCCAGCACTCTTTATCAGGGTGTTCAACTTCTTTGTCCTTCCTTTCCTGGTTAACATACCTGTTTTCCTTACATCTTTTGTGGAGTTCAGCTTCAGCTTTACCTGTGCCTTCCTTACCCCATCCCTATGGAACCCAGCTTCATCTCTACTCTTCCTTAAACACACATCCTATCTTCAACAGCCTGTGTATTTGCTTCTTTTTCTTTTGTTTGACCAGCAGGTCTCAACTCAGCCATGCTGATTTCCTGCCTCCCCCTTGCCCAATTCCTTGAATATAGTATGAATATGGTATGATAAGATACAATATTACAATATTTTTTAATATACTGTACAAATAAATGGTGCCATAATTAGCCATCCAGTCACTGTAAATCCACTTTCCACTTCAGCTTCTGAAAATCTTTTTGAGAAATACTCATTGTGGTAGGATACCTGGTACCAGTACTAAATTCAACACATTTAAAACAACAAAAAAAAATAGTAAGTTTAGCACTGAGAAAATCAGTTCAACTGTGAGTACCATCTACGTATTATCAGTTTATCTAATGGATTTCACAGAAAATCTTAAGAAAATTAGCTATTAGAAAATCAATAGCAAATCATCCTAATTTTTTTCTTTTGAAGCTGTAAATACAGAAACATATTATTTGAGATTATTTTTTAAATCTGTGAGATTTTGAAATTTGGTTATTTAAATGGTTTCCATTTTATGGCTATTATACATACCTAAAAATACAAGACAATAACACTTGATTGCAATGATTATTTTGTTTGAAATATTAAAGTTTGGACTGAAGCAAGCAGTACTTTTTTTCATTATATATCTGATACTGTACCAAAATTTGCATACAGTAAGTTGTGATCAGATCAATCTGTCAACCATCAACTACACCTAAGAATTTGTTTACTCACTTGAAAAACTGGGTATATCCTTTTGCTAAATTGGAAAATTACCCCTAAACAGTAATTTTACAGATCATAGCATAATTAGTAAAGATTAATAAGATTATAATCTGCCTGAAAAATATAATTGATATCACACTTGCTATTCAAGAATTATGTGTTCAGAAAATGTCCCTCTCAGTCCTATTTTTTCTAAAACAAAACAAAAGAACCCCACTGCTATGTCTTCTAAAAAAAAAAGGTGTGGTACAGAAAAATAGAGTAATCAAATCCTATGGCAAATCTCAGAACAGAAGTTGTTCTGTGGATCATGGAGTTTGGCTGATCTAAACTGCATTAATGTGTGGTGGTAGCCACATCAAATCTTGAATTGAGACAGGGTGGAAATTTAAGGGTAGAACACTGAGGAAAATTACCTTTAAAACCAAATACGTTCCCTAAGTGAAAACTTCTATGCAAGGTAGAGTCTGAAAATTAAGTACAAACATTGGGTGTTCATTTTTACTATAATTAAGTACCCCTTCTCCGTCATTCCAGACTGTTCTGATGTCTTCCCTTGCATTATCCAGGACCTTCAAAAGCCCTTCCACAGGAATGTTGAATATTGTGCAAGCTGTGAGGAACTAGTTCTGCCAAGCAAAAAATTACCTGATACACACGCATTAGAGAATATGAGTTATATTTAAATCTAGTTTATATTTCTGCTATAGAACTGCAAACAATGTCACAGAACTGAACATACAAATTAACTATACCACATTTCCTTATATTTCCTAGTTATTAAGTTCTATTAACTACTGCATTGTGCCTAGCCTACCAAATGACTGAAACTATGCTCATGACTAGTTTCTTGCATGCTTTACTGTTTGGAAATTTTAACAAAACTAAATTTTGAAAAAACTTCTTGGAGCACAGGCTTTGTCTATAAATGCTGTGCATGCTCAAGCTAATGCAAAACCAAATGCATAATGATTAATAACATCATAAATTCTTATACCTTTTATTTACTACAGCAGTCTGGTATCAGTTTCATTCTCCCATATCCCTTTCCAGGATGAGAAGGAGAACTGAAGGCTCAAGAGGCAAAGATCATGGTTGGAGATAAGACCATCTTACTGGAAATACCAATGAGATAAGAAAACGAACTGTAACAGCAATGATGCTAATGACAGAGGGTACAAAAAAATAAACGACTCACAAAGAAGCCCCTCAACAACAGACAATACAAACAGACAGCTCCCTTAGCCTGAATTTACTCAGCCACAGGAAGAGATTTCCTGTTCATGCCCCCAGAAATGAGGTGGTATAGGATTACCTCAGTGTCCTAGCCATGCTCATCCTGGCTACTGGGTAAATTAACCCTGTCTTGCCTAGAACCAGGATAACATCTTGAATAGAATTTTTTTCTGTTTTCCCCCTCTGTTAAGAAATCTCACAAAGTTTCGTGTGCTGTTTTTCACTATAATTGTGATAACATTTTACTGAAAAAGAAAATTTAGAGAAAAAAAGAATAAGTGGTTTTTGACCATATTTTTACTTTTGCTTTCTGGCATGCTTTTGTATAATAATAAATTGATTTCAATATACACATGCACTTGGTCTTTAAAATGAGGTTGTAATGAAACAGACTGAAAGTCAGACTGAGGAGACAAAGAGAGGGTGAATTGCCTTTACAGCATACTTCAAATAGTCATCTTTTCTAAATTAAAAACTTACACAGAAATCTGCACCATCTCAGAATAAATATGACTTAGAACTGATCACAAAAATTCATGGACTAGTTTTCTGTCAAAATTCATCACTTTTACAGGAGTGCAATTATTTTTTCTTAAGTAAAATGATCCTAAATAAGCCATTGATGTTCATCTTTTTTACTTTGTTAGAAACCTTTTAAATATATGATAAAATATTTTGCCTATTGTTAAATGGATAATATATTAAAATATACAAATGTAACAGTTAATCAGTGATGGAAGACTTCACGAATTCTAAGCAGATAACAATATTTCTATCCTTTACATTCTGGACCAGAAACATGCTGGCACTCAATTTGTATTCAGCCCACTCTAATATGTTGGGGTTTTTTCATAGTATTCTCATTGATTCAATAGCAAAACAATTGTGAACATATTCTCATTGATTCAATAGCAAAACAATTGTGAACAAAGACCTTCCACAAAAGGCCAGGTATTATTCTTAAACTTCAGAATTGCTTTGAATATAATAGTGGATTGCACAATTCACTAACCACAGCAAGCAAATATAGGACAGAAAATTGCACCAAATAGAGAATTTAGAGGATCATTTTGAAAAAGGAGAAAAGACCTTAAAGTCATCTTTTGAAGAATACCTTCTAAAACCATAATAATTTAAAACAATACAAAACAAAAGTGAAGAGAATAACATAAATTTCTAATCCTATTTCTGTGTCCGCATGATAGTTATATTTAAATGCAAGTAAAATCCATGATTAAAACATGAACAGACTCATGGTATCTAAATTTCATATGCACAGGTGTTATATAAATGTCTCTGAAAAAATCTCCATTAAAATGTACAGATAAACACGGTCTAATCTTTCCCCTTCTTGTCACAGACAACACAGGTCAATAATGACAAATGTAAAAATATCCATTCACAAAGGTATAAAATGTGTCACATAACATATGTCAGAATGTCAGAATTTGTGGGTAGCACAAAAGACCTGGTCTATAAGTTTGACTCCCAGTCTGCTTTCAAAGATACAAGAGTAAAGCAAAAAGTCATTAAGAGTACTTCAGTTCTTTGAAGATATTAAATCAAAGAAATATAAGGAATTAATAACAAAAAAAAGATAGAAATATGCTGTCACAGAGATTTTTTTTTTCCACTATAAATATTGAGATAGTTGGATTTGGATTTTGTTTTACAGAAAAGTATACAGCTATAAGTATTTTGTCCAAGAAATGATTCCATTTGTGGACAACAAAAGACAATGCTAGATACACATTCTCCAGGATTACTGGTGCACATATTTTTTATTCCATAATCAATACCAGCTCTGATATATTAGAATTACACTATTGGAGCTTATTTTAGACTTCTCTCCACCATGAAAAAAAACAATTGTGAAAGCTTTGACACAAGGTCTTTTATGTTTTTCCTCCTTTTTCTTAAATAATTATTTATGATTTTATTTGCACTTTCCATGCATACTCTCAGAGATCTCAGAGGATTGAGAAAGAGATTAATTTTTAGATATGTTTCAATCTATCCTATGAATTTCATTATGATCATTTTACTGCAAAGGACAAAGACATCCACTAATACATATGGCACTTGAGTCTTTAACAAAGTGTTTCGTTACCATGTATTTTTCTTTCAAAAGGTTAGCATTTCCTTGCAAAGAATTAAATTGCTTCTACTAATAAACAAAAGTTTCTTACTGAGTTCAGGAAGATGACACCTGTCATCCTGATTTGTGTGGTAGAGTTAAATTAACCCTTATTATAAATATTTTCTGATGAGTAATTCCATCAGTTTTGTGTGAACATTTCATGAACACTGAATTTGGAATTTTTACACTTGCATACAAATGCCTCGCACTATTTAATCACGGAATATAGCATCATGTAATTTGCATGGCTAATCAAAACCCTATGAATATTCATGACCAACTAATGTACTTTTTAAAACTTTTATTGTCTTCTCCTATGCCATCCAATAGGCAAGGTGATTCATCACATATGTGATCCAAAGATAAGTGATCAACACATTTCGAATAAATAATTTTAAAATAAGTTTTCACAGCCAATATGAGCATTCTGCTGTGGACTCAGACTTTGTATTATATCAAATGTCTTGTGAAATAAATTTACATGAAGTGATTGTTATGTCTTGTCCTATTCATTCCAGACTATTTCACTTTTGTTATGAGCACCTGAATACCACTGAAGGTGAGAAACTATGAGTTACCAGTTGGTATACATAGCTCTTTGTTAACAAACATGCAAAATAAAAGTTCCAACAGGTTTTTTATCCTCTAGTTATGTAAAACTCTCCCATTCTAAAGCTAACAAACAAAAAGCCCTAATTACAGTTTGTCTAGCTCATGTAAAGTAATAAAACTGGGAAAAGTTCAATCTGCTTGCTCAAGTGATTATTTCTCATTTTAAGCTAATCTACAAGCCAGTGTGGGGCTTCCTCCCAGCAAACCTAGAAACCTTTCATTTTTGAAATTATTTAGCTTTCTCATTTTGATAGTTTACCAAACCACTTTCTTTGCTGTGATTAACTTCAGCTTTTTGGTTCTCATATGCTGTAAAGTATTGACTACAGACTAAATAACAAGGGATTCAACAAGCACAGTGCATGTGTATAGACTACCAATACCACAGAGCTGGTAGATTTGTTGAACTGTTTTTGTATATTTTTACAGTACCAAGTAAGTTCAAATGTAACTATAGTCTCAAGAAAAAAAAAGTGTAATTAATATACCTATTTCCTGCTATAAATTAGTAGTAATAAGTTATATAAGGAAACAAAAGGCATATCAAGAGTAGTTGGGTATTGGCAATTGCAATATCAGTTTAACTATGGCTTTTACCAGAATTTAAATGGAAAATATTATATACGTTAAAGTACAGTTTGCAGAAGCTACTAAAATATGTGTCTTTGACCCTGAAATAGACAAAACTTACACTCATATAAAATGGCCAATCAAGATCTTAAATTTACACACTCCAAAAGAGGATATTAAACTAGGCATAATTTTATATAAATTGCACAGAGTCCAAAAAATTTGTCTAAAATTATTATCTCTTATAACCTGAGAAGATGTTGGACCTGAAAAATTATCTGTTTGTCTGCTTTAATAAGCAAGTTACTTTTAGAATCTTGGAATGGTTTGGGTTGGAGAAGACCTTAAAAATCATCTTGTTGCAACCCCCCTCCACCGTGGACAGGATGCCATTCACTAGACCAGGTTGCTGAAAGCCCCATCTAGCCTGGACTCAAACATTTTCTAGAAGTGGTGAATGACAATTTCCCTGGGCAACTTGTTCCAATGCCACACCACCCTTACAGTAAGGAGTTTCCTCTTAATATCTTATCTTAAGGTATTAGCTTTCAGTTAAAATCAATAACTCTTGTCCTACCATTACATTTCTTGCAAAATAAGTACCTCTTCAGCCTTCTTGCAGACTTGTTCTAGGTTCAAAAGTTGCAATAATATCTCCAGAGAAACTTCTCTTTCCCAGACAAAACAATCCCAATTCTCTCAGCCTTTTCACACAGCAGAGGTGCTTCAACCCTTGGATAATTTTTGTAGCCATCCTCTGTACCTCTAACTGGTCAATACCTTTCTTTTACTGCAGGCTCCAGGGCTAGACTTAGTACTCCAGGTGGGGTGTCAGGAAAGCAGAGCAGAAGAGTAGAAGCACTTCTCTCATCCTGCTGGCCATGCTGCTTTTGATGCTGCCCAGGATGGATTTGGCGTTTTGGGTGGCAAGTGCACATTGCCAGGTCATTTTGGCTTTCCCATCAACCAACAGAAGTGAGTTTTTCTCCCCAGGGCTACTCTTGATACATCCTCAGCCCCACCTGCATTTTAGTTTCAGGTTGCCCCGATCCAGGTGAAGGACTTAGCCTTGGCCCTGCTGCACATCCTGAAGGTCACACAGGTCCACTTCTCACACCTGTCAAGGTCCCTCTGGATGGTGTCTCTGCCTTCCAGCATGCTGACCACACCACACAGCTCTGAGTCATCCGCAAACTTATTGCAGGTCAACCCAATCCCAACATCCATGCCAACAACAAAGACATTGCATTGTGTTGCAAAATAAAAAGCTATCTGCTGTCAAAGATATCTCTAAACCCTCTGGTTTATCGTTTAAAATACCTGGGCATGTCATATTGGAGTCAGTTTTGTAGAATAATTAAACGTTTTTAACTGAAATTGACAGTATATCTTATTTGCATAAATGGTGCTGTGAAGCAATTTCAGTGTACACAGGGGACAGGCGCACTGTTATTTCATCAAAAACTGTGTGTGCTTCTAACACAGTGATAAGGCACAGTGATAAGGCTTATAATGTTAGTACTGTTATCACACCCCAGACTGTGATACAGATGAGATTAGTTCAGCTGAGGGTAGCTCTGCAAATTGTACAAATCTAAATGTGTAATATAATTGTGATGTGCTAATAGCAGGTCAGAGAATGGGTATCAAAATGGAAGTCCCAATTCCTTTCTCCAAATTCCTCCGCCCCCACCATCTTTAAAATATTTAAAACCAGAACTATTTCAACTTCTTTCTTAGAGTTAAGTTCTCAATTTGGCCACAGAATAGTCTTTCTCTTCATTTTGTCCCAGCTGAGTGCTCAGAGAACCAACACAAAGTTTCTGGCATTGTTCTGCCATCCTATGGGTCAAATGCTAAAGGGCTGAATACAAAATAAAACAAAATTTCACATCTCTCACTCAGTAAGTATATAATTCTTGGCTAATTTTTGAATATGCTACTTGGAAAAACTGAATATATTTTCAAATACCATAAGTTTTCAGCTTACCAGAGGCTTTAGTGGAAATATATACAATTAAGATTAGTTAATTTGAATTCAACTGTTCCTTGTTCAGTTGCAAAATATTTATTTTCCTACAGAATTTTCCTGTGGTCATGTAGAAGTTTGTTCCATTGGTCTTGGAACAAATAAGAATCACACTGGAAACCTTCTTCTCAACATTTTGGAAAAAAGCTGTTGAATCTATAAAAGAACAGGTTTGATTGCCTTACCTACTTATTCAGTATCCCTGAGACATTTTATCCATCTGCATTCTTAACCATCGTTGTATACCTACTTAAACTTCTCTTTCAAGATGGCTTTAATTTGCACTTTCTAACACAAATCCCCATTATAATACCCTTAGGTTTAGATATCTCAGAGAATATTAGATGTTCTCTATACAAACATATAGACATCTATATAAATACTTTTATTTGTGTTCATGGGATTAGAAAGCCCATTAAAAACTTGGTGAATAAACAGCCTGTCAGTCATAATGATGGACTACTAATTTTTTTCAAAATCAAATGGCTGAGTCATAAAAAAAAAAGGTTTTTTTAGGAAAACAAGATCTGCAGTACAGTTCTCATAAATCTAGACCATCAGCACTGAAATAATAATGTAATTTCTATTCATCTTAATCTTGCTGAAATCTTGAATTATGTTTACTAGACTAAAAAAAAAACCATCAAACCAAACCTTTGAAATTATTGCTACAACAAGGATAGTAACAGAAAAAACATAGTTCATTAGTGTAAGAACAGATGGAAGATTGTTGTGCCATAGTAGGCTTGCAGAAATGTGTTTCAGATAAATTCACTAACACAATACGTAACCCCCTTTATCTTAATCATTGTGAAAAAATGTGCATGATCAATGTAACAAAAAAACCTTTGAATAAACTATGAATATTGGGTTTTACCTAATTAGGAAACGTTTTCTCTGAGGAACAAATTACCTGTTCACGTTACAAAAACACAGAGAATCCAGTGATTCTTGCTGACTGGGAGCATTCTGATAGTCATCTATCCAGATAGAATCCACCTGTAAAGTTCTTATTTTTCCTTCCTTTCATTTCCTTGCTAAAAAAAATAAAGTTTTTTCATCAGCCTTAACAAACAGACAGGTATTTTGTCTACAGTATTTAGGAAATGCAGTAGAGAGATAAATAATCTTCCAAATTAATAGATAATTTTTTTGGAGAATGTTTCATGATATCACTCATCAAAACATTAAAGCCCTGTTTCTGCATTTTTCATCTTTTTTGTTTCTCAGTTAATTTTGCAAATGACCATGATATTCTGTTGTGCTGGTTCAAAGAAGGTAATATATCAGCTGTTTCAGGAGGGTAATATAGAATCAAAATTTTTCTTCCAGTTCTGAGTGGCTTATATGAATAATCTAGCAGTGTGTTTCGTCTTCCTAGTATTTTATCCTTACAACACAGACATACACACAATTAAAAAATAAAAACTCCAATTCAACAACATAACACCTGCTTATTTGTTCAAACTATTCAGATCAGATACATAAGATAATAAAATTTCTGAAAGGAAAACGCATTTAGTGAGAGAAAATGATAAGCAAAATGGATGACCAAGAATTACTCAGCAGATCTACCCAAACCTTGTGTTATAGTAGATCACAGTCTGAATGCCTCACCACTCCATAATATCAAATTACTTTTGGACAGCACTCCACTAGCAAATGTTCTCTATTTGAAAAATAGGCAATGGCAAGCAGTTCAATGTCATTCTGGACTAAAAAAAATAAATTAAAAAAAATTCTGTACCCTTTTGGTTTTGCAAGAAAGGGAGATGGTTGAATAACAGGAGGATATGGAATGCCTAGCCTATTGAATTAGCCAGAAGGAACCAATTTTATGTAATCTACAAGATAAAAGACCAGGAAATACTAGGTACTTCTTTGTCCTTCAAACACCAAAGGTAGTTAATAGCAATCTATTTCTGCAAGACTAAATAAGAAAAAAATTGTTTACGTTTTGAAAAAAATTATAACTTTGCATTAAAACTAAGAATTTTATTTCTAAAAGACTGAAATCTGAACAGACTTTCAAAAGATATTTTCAAAACACAGGTAATCAATAAATCTCTGATTTGGAATCCTACCACAGCATAGGTACATCTTAAAAGTATGGATTCTGAGTTTCTTTCTCAGAATCAATATCCTTTCATGGTAATGACATAGAACTTCAGTATTCTTTTAATTTATCCTCCAATAAGTCATCATGTTGTAGGAGGAAAAAACTACTGCTCAGTGGTTTTTTTCTTATTTGTTTTTGTTTTTATTGTTTGGAAGTCGTTTTTTTCCCTGATAATTCTCCAGAAATTGAAATGCAATGCTGAACTCTGTGGTAAGATTATGTATGTGTTTAGTGTAATTTACATACAAATTCTGAATGAAGAATTTAAAAGGTTTTGTTTTACAAGGAAAAAAGTACGTTAGTTCTATAGAGTTATTTAAGAACAGTTTGTGTGCAAGATATTGTAGTATTTCCACCTACTTTGAAAATATATCTCGGAAATATTTTCCCTACCCATAATTGCAGCTAGAGTCACTAGCATCTCATTTAAAAAATCATTAAGGCTAATTCAGTCATTGGAATATCATGCACTTTGCCTACCCTAAGAAAAGTCAAGTGTTATGGTTCTGAAAATAGAAGTGAATTCCAAATAATTATAATCATCCGAGTTTGCAATTTTATTTCAGAAGTGAATGTCTCTAGAAATCCATTCTATCCAAAATAGTTAAGAGGTATTGAAAGCTACTAGTCCAGCCTGAATTTATTTGAAATGAAATTCCTTATATTCTGTGCTTGTTTTGAGACAGAACAGTAAAAATGGTTTGTAGGTATTATACACGTGAATATATTAATAACCATGAATATTTTGTATATTCTGGATGCCATTAAATCTGTTAGTAGAATACAAACATAGCATATCCAAATTTTACAGCATAGTATGCAATATTGCAATATGGTGTGCCACAACATAATACGCATTTGTAGGCTAAAGTAAAAATAAAATTTCTAATTCATTTCTGAATGAGCTGGAGGAATGCAAAATTCCAATTTATGGACTAACATCTTCTCCTTTCAATTGTAGCCTTATTCAGCAATAAGAGTATCAGAAATCTGCACAGAAATTAACAATTAGCAAAGTTTGCAAAGAAATTATTTCTTCTTTATCCAACAACAAAAGTTTTACTCAATTGCTTATACTAGAGTAAACGTAAAAATGAAATAAGAATATGGAGCTTTAAATTCTCACTTTCACATATGGACTATTAAATCACAGGGTGGTTAAAAAGATTAGAAATTTTATGAGTCGATAGGCTTGCTTCTTAACATATATTGTTGTGTCATAAAGAATATAGGTTTGATATATCCGAATTTCAGTCAGACTGCTCTTATTTTCAACAGGTACTCTTTTTCAAGATTGTCAAGCAATGTAAGCAGCCTAAACTCAAAGGTTTGTTCATGGAGGAGAAAATAAAATCCATAACGAAATTTTCTCATAAAGAGATGGTCTGACACGTAGCATAAACAAGTCAGAATTTCACCAAATAACATGATGCATGGAAGACATGAATGTAAGTGATGTAGCGAAAATGTAGAGTTAATCATTGCTATTAAACCTAAACTGCTGGTATTTAGAGTAGTTTGAAAGTTGTACATAGCAGGTAAACCTCAAATGAAGAAAACCAGTGGCACTTGTTTGCCAGAGCTAATGATAAGAAGTAATTTCTGAATAGAAAGATTCTATGGAAATTAGAAAACTTTTTAAAAAATCTAACCAAAATTTAAAAATTAGAGTTTTCAGTTAGAATTAAGCTTTTGATCATACGAAAATTTATTATTAATAAATTATTTTATTGTATGAAAATATCTTTTACTGAAATTCATTGAAGAAATTTGTTTGGTTCAGTCAAACCCATTGGAACACTTCCATAATTAAGAAATAATGTTTTAGCAGCATTTGATAAATATCAAAATGCTGGAAAGCTGCCATTAAGTTGGAATTAATGCAACATTTCCCCTTTCTTTGGTATCTGGCAATTGGCACAATTGGTACCTTAAAGCTAAATAGCAACAACTTAGCAACAGTAGAATTTACATGCACCTCGTTGTTTGCTTCAGGAAAAAATCAAACAGGTTATCTCTTGCTGTACACATTAAATGCATTAGATTTTATAATAAAAAAGAGTACATCACAAAATAAACTAAGAGCTAGCTATATAATTTATAAAATAGCTTTTTATCCCTTGAATCTTTACATTTGTGGGGGAATTCTGTTTCAACCACTACTAAAGAGAATGATTGTCACCAGCTTGGTTTGGATCAAGCTTCTGCCAAATAATTTCTTTAATATTTTTCTTTTGTATATCCACATTTTTCTGAGTATCAGATTGATTTTTTCATTAAGTGTATTTTCAACAGTGCTGACTGCTCAGTAGTCATTGATATACTGTTTATGATCCCTTGGCTGAGAAGCCCACATTTTATCTAGCAAATAAAGAATTCTTCTTACTAGTTTCTTCAAAGCTTGTGATTGTAGATCATCATTTCAGAAAGGAAAATAATAAAGAAAAAACAAGCAAATCACAAAACCCTCACTCAAACAAAACCCCCACTATGTATGCATGGGGTTCTTTTCTCAGTGACAGTAATTGAAACAGACTGCTAAAGCTGGGGTTCATATGGTCTACTAATTGTTGGTATAATTGCATTCAAATATAATATTGTGTTTTGTTGCCTAAGTGAGATATCAATAGTTTTTATGTATCCTTCTCCACCACTTCTTAAAAAAATTGATAGCCTCACTTTTTCAGCTCAGCCTGCTGAAAAAAAATATTTTAAAACTGAAAAGTTTCTTTTCTTTTGCCTTTATTCTGGTTCTTGTGACATGAATAGAAGCTTACTCAGCAAAATGTTGATTGACCTAGATCACTATTACCTGAAGTAGTTTAAGATTGTGACATAAGATAAAGTTCTTACTAATAAGAGCTGTTTTATTTCTCTTATTCCTAAAGCTAAACTAAACTAAACTCAATAGATTTAATTCTGCACTATATTTATGTCAGCTTGGTACATTTAAACTCAAATTTTAGACTCAGCTAAGTGTACACCAGTATATATTTCTAAACGATTTAAGGAACTTGCTATACCAATTATATAGAATATAGATTATACAAGAAATGGATATACAAATCTGAAGGAGACAACTTCAATAATATTTGCTTAATTGTCATTTCAACAGGAAATGTCATTGTCTATTCAACAGAAAAAAAAGACTCGCTGGGAAATTTTCTGTAATTACAAGACTAAAGCAAAACCAACTTATCCTTGAGGTTATCTCTTAATTACTTTAAGAGTTACTATACTTGCACCATGTTCTCTTCTAATGTTGGCTTTAGTTTGACACTATTCTCTAATCTTACTGCTTCAGGATCACAAAAATAAAGAAGCTGCGCTACATTTAATAATGTCTTCTTCGCCCCTCACAATTCAAAGCCAAAGAGAAAATGTCAAATTTCAAGACCTTCACACTAGTAGTTCAGTCTTAAGGGCACTAAAACTGATTCTCTTAATCCTAGTGTAGTAAAAGCTGGCACGATCCTTAGTGCCCTTCCCCGAAAACCTTCATAACACCCACAGCAGGCAATATACAAAATTCTCCTACAAAAGTTCCACTTAAACAGTTCAAAGCACAATATCCCAGACTTTTCTCACAAGAGGTTGTACTTGTCTAGATAATGCCTTCACAACAACTTCAAACAGATTGCTTCTACAATAAATTCTCTGTAAATATATTCCCCTAGGAGCAATATCGTTATCAAAACCAAAACAAATAATCAGAAAAGAAAAGGGGACAAAGAAATGCAGTTACAGAAATTCAGTCTTGCTTTTCTACTACCTTCTCTGAGATACATACATATATGTAAGAGAAAATATTGCTCTAATATTCTACAGAAATTATATTCAGGCATCTCAAAAGGTTAGAACATCTTGTCGAGCACACATAAGATTTTATCATCTGTGTTTAACTCAAAGAACACTTGAACACTATGACAGTTATTTATAATAGTGCATTTTTTGAGCAAATCCAGTCATTCTAAGAAAATGAAAAAGTTCTGTATAACTGTGCATAATCACTGAAAGATAGTCCAAGTTCCTAGGGTATTTATGGACTTTTCATGAAAATATACAGTCTATGGCTAATTTCTGAGTTTGTTTCTCTTATAACTAAAAGTTTCCGGAGGAACTAAATCATGAATAACATTGCCTATTACTGTAGCACAATGAGTGCAATAAGGGTGATCTCATAAAACTTACTCTTTTCCCCACATTTAGCCATATGCCTGTGATTTCAAAATCTTTTTCAAATACAGATACAAATACCATAAGCATTTCTGGCAGCCAATCACTCATGAGACAAGAGAAAGCAATTTCAAAAGAGTAATTGTTTTTTTCTGAATATCTTGAATACTAGTTACTATGACAGAATTTCCTACAAAATAGAAACGTGTCAGCTAATATTCCATTTTAACAGTTTCCCTATTAAAATTAAGAAGCTGTGTTTAACAGAAGCCCATCTGAGATCCCATAATGAAAATGGGAAAATAAATTTTCCTAATTTTATAACAATTAAATACATTTCAATTCTTCTCATGTTCTTTCCTGGAGTGCAGTACAGAAATTTAAGTAAATATACTTTAGAAATATTTGGTGATATATACTTTAAGAGTACAGCTTTCACATCTTTGCTATTTACTTACTTGCCAGACATGAAAGACCAATGTACATTTGTAGGCCCAGGGCACAATAATTACAACATCTTAAAAATTGTAACCAAATAAGTATTCTTTTTCACCACTGAGAATAAATACTTTTTTTCTCTTGGTCTTATAAGGACAAATAGAAAGAAATCTCAGCATCAATTCTTATGTTTCTTCATATTTGTGACACTTATGCTGAATTCTTCACTCTACTGAGGATACATGGAAAAATTTTCTAGAGCTAAGTTCACTACATTTTAAATTGTGTAATCCAGAACTATGTCTTCTCTTAAAGACTACTTCTCACACATCTTAAATAAACAAAACAAATCAATTAAAAATATGATTGGTACTTAAATTTTTTTACTGCATTTTCATTATTGGATGCATGAATTAAAAGTAATATGAGTTTATCTATAATGTGTTGTCATAAGACTTCAGATCATAGCTTAGAATTGTTGATTTTTGGCTGGTTTTACTTGTCTTTAGTTTTACACTTTGCTATGTCCAACAGGTTAAGTAAGAATAATCAACAGCAGCAATCAATAATAGCACTAGAATAATTACATCTTAAGATTTCTTCATCTTAAGAAAGCCAAAATGAGTATTACCTTAGATTAGGATATGAGCGAGAGAAATTGTTAAATAGAGCTGAATATTTTTCATGTTCCTCAGATGGCACGTAGCTTTATCACATTTTCCTCTATGCTACCCTTAAGGTTCTTTCTATTCAATTCATATTAAAAACAAAAGCAAGCTGAAATTAAGGCTTAATTTATGACTGCTAGCAAAAGAAGAAATCTATCCTAATTAAATAGACTATAGTCTATATAAACACAAAGAATAATTGAATTTATCATAAAATGAGATTATATTAAAAACTTTATGTAAAGACTTTTATCTGATGCTTTTAATGTCCTGTAGATGAGTTTTAACATACACTCTAGCAGTTACCTATCTGCAAACAGGGCACGTGTTGAGATGAATACCTGAAACACTATTCAATATTTGTATCCTGGAAAACCCTGGATACAGCACTGCACCCTGTAAAACCCTGGATACAGCACTGCACCCTGTAAAACTCAAAAAGTAACTGAGGTGCAAGTCCACTAAAACTTTTGGAGACAAGGATCTAATACTTCTTTATGACCTAGCCAATGACAGTATCTGTAGCACCTACAGGAAAAGAAGGCTGTCTGTTCAGCACAGACTGTTTTGATTCTGAACCAATATTTAGGCTCATCTTTAGCTTAAATGGTAAAATATTTATATTTTGTCCTCCATCCTTTTATTGTGATTTTATTTTTTTTAATAAAACATATTTTAAAATTTGCATGTGTACAATATGTGTTTGGAACTTATTTTAAAAATAATTTCTCTTCCTTCATCTTAGTCATGTGGCAAACTAAACATCTCTTGCTATCAGGACATATGCATATTTCAGCTGGGTAATAGGGTTGAGGAATAAAGGCGACAGATTTACTTTGAGTTGTAAATTCAAAGAATTTAAAAGCATGCCATTTGGACATAACGAGGAAATAAACTGGGTTTATATCAAAGACATACAAATTCTGAATTTAACATTAAATTTTAGTTCAGTCAGATTTATCAGAGTTCCATTAAACATGGAAAATTTGTAGGTAGATTCTATATCAATGGTTTGCCAAAATTGTATCATCAGGCCACTCCAGCACACAGGAAATAAATTTGAAATCTGACAAATGGAGTATCATTTCATGAAGAGATTAGTCTGATAAATATAAGTGGCTGACAGAAGCCATTTCAGTGGTTTCTGATTTGATTCCTACGCATGTCTTCATTTTCTTTTACCAGTGTGTGTTAAAAAAACCCACATTGTTTTCCTTACTGAACATGGGAGTGGGGGGCTGGTGTTCTGAAATGACAGCATTCATATCAGCCTGCTCTACAAGAGTAAAAGCTTTTGGTTTATTGTGGTAAGTGGAAGTTTTATGACTAATATCTTTCTCCACATTCACTCAAAAAATACAGAAAATACACAACAATGCATGACTGTCTTATGTCCTCAGTCTATAGAGCTATAAGCCATTCCATAATTAGGGACAAATATTGACCAGTTAAATTTCTTAAACTTATGAGGAAGGATTTTCATTTTTAACTGATTTGATGACAATCACCGTTTTTCAGGGACATGGCTAGTGGGATTAAATGCACACTCAAAACTTTGTGGACAACATCACACTGAGTAGTGTAGTTGATATTCTAGAGGAAAGGGAAGCCATCCAGAGGGACATTGACAGACTTTGGAAGAGGGCCTGTTCAAACCTCATAAAGTTCTACTATGGAAAATTTAGATTAGAAAACTGACCACAAATGTGCACTTGCAACATAGAAAGACAACCATATCCTGAGCTGTATTAAAGTCAATGTGATCAGGAGGTCAAGAGAGATGATTCTCTCCCTCTAGTCTGCTCCCATGTTACCCCACCTCCAGTACTCCATCTGGCTCCAGGACCCTCACATAAGAAAGATTTGGACCTACTCAAATGGGTCCTGAGAAGGGCCACACAGATGATCAGAGGGTTGAAGCTCTTCTCCTGTAAGGACAGACTGACAGATTTTGGATTGTTTAGCATGGAGAAAGGATGACTCTGCGGAGAACATTAGGAAAGATAGGGAGGCTTTCTTTATCAGGGAGTAGAGTGATAGAATGAGGGGGAATGACTTTAAACAGAAAGACGGTGGATTCAATCTTGGGAAGAATTTTCTTCACTATAAGAGTGGTGAGACACTGGAACAGGTAGCCCAGAGAATTGGATGCCTCACTCCTGGAAGTGTTCAAGGACATGTTGGATGGAGTTTTGAGCAACCTGGTCTAGTAGAAGGTGTCCCTATCTATAACAGGTGTTGAAAACAATGATCTTTTTGAGGTCCCTTCCAGCCCACACAGATCTATGGTTCATTCTGGGATTTTCCAAGAGAGATTTTTATATAATCTGAGAAAGGACTGCATTACTCATTGGAGAAAATCTAAATTTGTTGGTATGTTACACTTCCCAAAAACCATATGACAATGCACATAGAACTGCAAAGTCAGTAAGGGAAGAGACTGTTTAAGAAATTGTTTTTGTTCTTCAGGGAAAATATTATATATGTATATATACAGTATTTTATATATTTATAGTATCTGTCTTGATAATTGAAATAAATTGACACTATATATTATATTTCATTGTAATTCAATACATGAAACAAAGTAGACTTGGCTTACATCTTTAGAGTGCCTAAAGGGGACAGTTACAACTTGTCTGCCAAACCAATTTATGCTATGTTCAAATACTAAAAAATTTCAAATGACAGCATATGCTTACAAACTTCAAATTAAAACACTGTATGTATTACTTCTAAAGAGATTTATCAAGCAAATGACTGTGACTGACTGCATTTTCTTGTCCTTTTTTTGTTTCCTTGATTATCCTCTTATTAAGTTTTCAGCAGATGTGCTTTGCACCAAAAGGGTGAACAGTAATTACAGTAAAGTTTTCTATAAACATAATTTCATAAACTGTCAGAGAAATAATTTTGATGCTATAAGCAGGTTCATAGCATATCAAATAGATTTAGACCATCTTACTAACATATCTCCGGGAAAAAATTACTGGGTTTGGAAATCAAACACAAATTTAGAAATTACTGCTCATTAACTACCAGGAAAATATATTTGAGTAACAGTATATGCAAACACTTGAAATGTGTCAATTGACTGTATTTTTATAGACTAATAGGACATATTTTCAATGAAACTGTGTATTGTGCTTAGTGTTATGAATTTGCACTTGGAGTAGGTGCAAAGTTCTTGCCTACTAAGGTTGTGGGTATTCATAAAACTAGCCAAGAATGTTTTCCTCACCCCTGATCCTTCCATCTATAACTGTGTAAATCTAACCCCTTCCTAATAGCTTTCTCTCCTACCAATAAGTAGTTTGGAGTGAAACTGTATATTTTTTCCCAAACAGTGAGAGAGAGGTCATGCACCGTTCTCTTGTTCACTGTCAGTATGTACTTCAACAGAGGCGGTACAAAGCATGGCAGGAAAAAGTCATTGGTTCATAAACCATTGTTGAGCACTGGGAAGAGATGCCAAGTTTTTTCCATGAAAATTTAATGCCATATTGCTATAGCAACAGAAGTTCAGGTGATAAACATAACCAGGAAATGTATTGTGTTACTGTTTGTGAATATATGTAGTATGTGACTATGTAACGTCTGAATAGATATATGGGCACAGCTCACCATCATCTCAAGAGCAGTCTTTGCATCTCAACCCTCACCTCATGTAGCACCTTACTGTAACATTCAAACACCTGAATTCCATGTTTTCAGTTGGTTTTCTTCTCTGATTCTGTCACTGTCTGGTGTGCTGAGAATTTCCCAGCCTCCCAACTGGTTTCAGGAAATCCCAGACAACTCCTTGCTTACACAGTTTCTCAATGCTTTTTGCCCCTTCACTCTCACCCTTTCCTCTAGAGTTCATAAACTACTAAAGACCAAACTCAAGACAACTCTAAATAAACCAGATGTAATTGGCAGATGCCCATCCAGACTAAAATAAGAGTATTTCTTGAATTACATTTGGGGAATGTCAGGTAGGAAAAATAACTGCCCTGGGACCAGTACAAGGGGACATATGATAGTCTATCTTATTTGGCATTTTCCCTCTTTCCAGCACACGTCCTGAGCCAGAACTTTCCTATCTCTGAGTAGAGAAATCTGGATGTTCCCCAAGGCTGACCTGGTAATTACAGTCATTCAATAAACTTCAAGTGCATTCAAGCATTCAAATTCTGCTTGATGGTCCCTATTAGGCATAAATCCCAGAGATACACTGTGATAATTCTGTTACAAAATTGTTACTGTGAAACATATTGCGTACAACAAACTGGATCCTCTTAAAAGGTCATCTACTTTGGCAAAACTTAGGTTTATCTTCCAAACCATATGTGATTGTTTCCTCTAAAATGCCTGTTGACGTGAAAAACACAAATTCTATTACCTTGGATAATGTCTGCCAAAGTTTGAAACTTTGTGTTTATTTCACATCAGAAAAAAATCCACAAGAAAATCTGAAACCAGATAAAAACAAATAAAAACACCACCTACAAACTCCAACACTTAAAAAGCTTTCTATCAATACTTTAAAAAATCTATTTGTGGAACACAATAGGTCCTGACTATTGATATTGAAGTTTGTCACATAATGAACACATCCTTTGAAAAATCATGAACTGAAGAAAAGAAAGCTTATGCTGAATATTTCTACTAACATTTCAGATACTGAATAACAAGGTAAGGCTGAGAAATCTATGTACCTGTTCATAACTGTTTAGAAAGACTGGTTTAAAGCACTTACACCCTCTTGGGAATTGTAATATACATTGTTTTTCACTGGATAGGGAAGTTAGCTACTTCTCTGCACAGATACAAAATTAATTTTATCCTGGTAGAGAAGTCAAGCTATCTAACTCCGCATGTTCAGTTAATACCATGGATTCTCATTAACTTCAGTGGAAATATGAACTAGGTATAAAAGGCTGAATGTACAGAGTTGACATCGACAAACTTATATTGCTGCAGCTAAAACCCCTGAACACATTTATCTTTTAAGCAATGTCCTACACCTTTTTCAAAGTAAAAGAATACCATCTTATTTCTCAAACAAGTATTTCATGAAAATATTTTCAGGTAAACTCAAATTCCTCATAATTCTACAAAAATTACATAATAATACTACATAATTCTACTATAAAACTACACCGTATTTGTTCTTTTTTTGCTATAACTGCAAAATTTAAAAATGGATCAGTAGCTAATAAACTGTTTGTTACTGTATTTCCTCTTTTTCAAATACATAAATTAATTTAATTATTAATATGGTATGGACGCCAATAGTCTGACATTAAGGCAGAATTAAAAATTGATGAAGATTAATTTAAATTATATTTCCTACCATTCCTTCATGAATATATGAAATAAAACAAAATAAGAATAGTTTAGATGGAGAAGGCAAAGAAATACCATAGTCTGACAAAAATCAACATTCTCAGAGGGTTGAAAAAGTATCCAAAAAAATTTGACTAATTAATTTTTTTATCCACTGGATCGTTTAAAATATCCAGAACAGTCACAGGCAGATAATTAAAATTATTTCAGTAAAATCAACATTTTAATAGTTTCAATATTCTCTGTGGCATTAAACCCACAAAAAATCATGTATGACAAAATATCAGGAGCATTTTGCATGCTTAGAGCAGTTTTCACCAAAATGGACAAAAAAAAAAAAAAAAGGAGAAAGTTTAGAAACCAAATATTCCTACTTTTTATCATAATAGTTGTAATAAAATAAAAGGGTAGGTAAACAGTTACACACGACCTGAATGCTTACTGTGTATTGATTTACTACAGACAATAAAGGGTAATGTAAAAGATAAAAGCCCCATACTTGTCAAAGTTGTAGCCCTAATTGTCAAAAATTATAACTTTTTGAGTTCAGAAATCTTGAAACCACCAATAGAATATATAGAATAGATATATATTAATATACAACCTTTATTTCTAATTCTATAATTAAATTTAAACTGCACTTGATTATTCGGGCATTATTTATTGTATAATAAAACAATATTAATCAGTCTATTCCACATCTCTTTTTTAACACTTTAATTACAGGACATGAGACTAAAATAGAAAGATATTTCTTCTTCTTGAGAATCAGGTCAGACTAGCTCATTTCTACTTTCTTGACAAATACTTTAGTTAACACTGTGTGCTAAATTGCAATGGATATGAAATCAGGCAAATCAAAATTCATGTACATCAGAGACTCTAGCAAATATTCTGTGAGGACGTTAGCATAGTCAAAATCTCATTTTTAATATGCAACTTGAGGAAAACAATAGTTTTCTAAAACTTACAGACCTGTATTAGAAAATGAATTCTGGGCAGTGATACACAAGTTTGTCTTTTAGTCTTTAAATGTTGCTCATCTAGTCTGATTTCCTCTAAGCAGCAGGGTAAGCCAGACCAGGTGGCTCAGACTCTCTCTAGTCAAATAGTGAGTAGGTATTCTTACATCTCCAGCAACGATGCAGATTCCACAACTTCTCTGAGCACCCATCCCTATGTTTGTCCATTACATACCTGTTGTGGTTTAGGAGTGGCACTCCCTAAGTCAGTGCCCCACCAAGACTCTCCCAAACCATGCTGCCTGTCTCCTGCTGTCCTTCTCCATCCCCTTCCTGCTGCAGTGGGATGAGTAAAGGATTTGAGCCACATAAGGTAAAGATCATGGGCTGAGATAAGAACAATTTACTGAAAACAGCAATGAGATAAGAAAGGGAACAGTAAAAGTAACCATACTAATAACAAAAGTATACAAAAGAGAGAGTGATTCATGTGCAAAAAAGCTTACTGCAGACCCCAGGTGACAATGCACAATAGCATCTCCCATCCTGCCTTATTCTTCTCAACCAGAAGCCCTGACATTTTTCTTGGAAGCCAGACAGTCACCTTACGTCTGTTCAAGACAATGAGGTAAATTGATGTATCCTCCTAGTCATGCCCCACATGACCCCAGCTCTGTCCACCTCATGGCCACTGAGATTTAAAAATTAAAAAATTAATTTTGTCATGACCAGAACCAGGACATTATCCACCCCTTATTCTACACTGTCTATGTCATGCCCGGATCCTACACCTTCCAACTATATACATATATACAAATTCATACAAACATATATATATATACACACAAACATCTATCTATCTATCTATCTATCTATCTATCTATCTATCTATCTATCTATCTATCTATCTATCTATCTATCTATCTATCTATCTTTCCATCTACCTACCTAGCTAGCTACCTACCAGAACAGATATAATTTCCATAGTCAATGCTTGTCATTCCAAGGTGTCTGTTGAGTCCATTTAGTCTGTGATTGTGGGTTTTATCCATTCTAGATGTCTTCCAGGGCAGGAGGGCTGGTTTTCTGTTGGGTGGTTGAGAGTTGCATCAGGCAGCTCTCCTGCCAGGTGTGCCTGGAGCAGTCCATCCTCATTGTCCATGATAGTTATGGCATGCAGTGGCAGTCTCATTCAGTAACAAATAACATAAAATTCAACATTGCAGAGTGTTCTCAAACAAAAATCAAATCCCCTTGAGGTACATCTTGTGTTTCCTCATCCCTCTGCACTATCCTCTAAGTGCACCCAGGTCCTTGAGCAAAGAGGATCCCACAGATGGGCTTGTCTTTGCTTGAGGCAGGACTAATCCAAACTGCCTTGCCAAACATATTTCCCATATGTATCACAGGCACTGTATCCTCTTCTGTGGTAGGCAGAGCCAGCTTGATTAGTTGATCCTCTCATATTAATTAACTGAGGGGCCTTTACTAAATGTAACAACACTCTGGCCTAGGTGTCCCTAGGTTAGTTTTGAAATGAGTCCCATTATCCAACTCAGTTCCTTCTGGGCTGCCATGTCCCAGCAGGACTTGCTTTTCAAGGTGCAGGATGGAGTCCTAGATGGTGGCAGGAGGCACAGGGTACGTCTCCAGCCATTCAGTGTTTGTCTCCACCATTGTAAGCAAGTAGTGCTTGCCTTGGCACATTTGTGTGAGTGTGATGTAATCATTCTGCCAGATCTCCCCATATTTATTTTTCAAATGTTGTCACCCATACACACAGATTTTGGCCTCTTGGCCTGCTTAATTGTAGTGCATATTTCATAGGTATGGATAACCTGGCAGGCAGTGGCCATGGTTAAGTCCACCCCTCAGTCACAAGCCTGTCTGTATGCTGCATCTCTTCCCTGATGACCTGAGGCATCATGGACTCACCGAGAAATAATTCACCTTAGTATAGTCTATCCAGATTTAACTGAGACACTATGATCTTGGCAGCTTGATGCACCTGTCCATTTTGCAATTCTCTTCAGCATCCCAGCTTTGGTATGTGTGAGCCTACATGACATACTTTTGCAGCTACTTCTCCACCAGGGCAGTGACATCTCGTCACAACTCAGCAGCCCAGATGGGTTTACCTCTGTGCTGACAAGTGTTCCTTTTCCATTGGTCTACCGAGCCCCACAGAATATTTTCTACCATCCATAAGAGGTAGAACACTGGCCATTCCTCTTGTTGAGTGATATCTATATCCAGCGGGAGAGCTTTGAGCTCTGCAACTTGACTTGATCCACCTTGTCCCTCAATAACTCCTGTAACATGTTACATAGCGCAGTTTTCCATTTTCAATGTATCTCTACAATACAGAAGGGACTACCATAAAGATAACACATTGCTTTTCATTTTCTGATGACTGATTATATGGTGGGCCCTTAGCATATGTCACCTTCTCCTCCAATGACAATGATAATGCAAAATGTCAGTCTGTGATGACTTACAAGATCCCTGGCAGATTAGGGATTCCTATTCAAGCTCTCTGTGTGATCAGCATGATCTGCTTATTCCAAGCAGCAATCAGTGGACTTTCCCTTTGAACATCCAGCCCAGAACTGGCAGCTGGGGTGCCAGAAGAAGCTGTGCTTCAGTGCCAATTATTTATGAAGCAGCTCCAGCCCCCACAGACTGAAAAATTCTCTCTTTTTCAGTTTGGGTGTACCAGGTTTTGGATCCTTTATACCTCCCCCTCCAGGAGCCCAGGGGTCATCCTTAAGTCTTCCCAGGTACTTTTTTGCCATAGACCCCAGGAAGGACTATTCTCCCCAGTTTTTCAGATCATGTCCTGTCCTGAGTGGCCCAAGAGCTACTGCATGAACAATCCCCCATTTAATTTGCTCAAAAGCTTACTGTTGTTCAGGACTTGACATGAAACTGCTGTGTCACATGATAAAGAGGGCTCACAGTCTGACTGTAATGTGGAGCAAGTTCCTCCAAAATCCCACAATGGCTAGGAAAGCCTGAGTTTCCTTCCTGATGGTTGATAGGGGCATAGCTGCTGTTTTGTGGACCACATTCATTGGAGTCTGACAAAGTCCATCTTGCTATTCTATTCCTAAAAACTGAATTTCTTTCACAGGAAACCAGCCTTCAAGAGGGTCTAGATCATCTTTTCCCCTTTCCCCTGCGGTGTTGCCCAATGATATGACATGATGATGTCAACAATGTACTCCAAGAGCTCTAAAGCCTCACCCTTTCCCAGTGCAGTCTGGATCACTCTGCAAATAGTAGGGCTGTGTTTCCACTCCTGGGGCAATCAGTTCCAGATGTGCTGGACACCCCTTCAGGTGAAAGCAAACTGTGGCCTACACTCTGCTGCCAGAGGATTGGAGAAAAATGCATTAGCACTGTTGATGGTGGCACTACATTTCTTCCTTAAATTCTAGTGTGTTCTGAAGTTCCAACATATTCAGCACAGTGGCATTCAATGTTGTGACTTCATTCAGGCCACAACAGTTTCCTGTCAGTCTTCATCTCCACTGTACTTAAGTACTGGCCTTATAGGATTATTAAAGTGGGAGTGAGAATTGCTTACCACTCCCTGGCTCTCCAGTTCATGAATCATCTCATGGATGATGATCATAGAGTCGCTGGTGTGGAATTTCTGGTGGTGCACTGTAGTGGTAGTGATAGGTATCTGTTGCTCTTTGACCCTCATCAGCCCCACAGCAGGAGAGTTTTCTGACAAAATAGGCAAAGGTATTCAGCTGTCTAAACTCCTTTGTCTCTAGAGCATCTATCCCAAAAGCCCAATTATACCCCTTAAGGGCCTGTGAAATACCCTCTCCTGAGGTAATCTGTGCCAAGGATAGTAGGACCTCTGGGGCAGTCACAATGGGGTGTTTTTGCCATTCATTCCCAGTCAGGCTCACTTCACATTCCAGTATAGTCAGCTGTTGGGATTCCCACATCACTCAGAAATACACATGGATTCTGCCCTTACATATCTTGATGACTTCAGGGTACATTGTGTGCTGGTATCAACCAAAGTCCTGTGTACTCCTGTGGGTCTGATGTGTCAGGCCATGAGATCCATCAGATCCATACTGTCCAATAGATCCGATTGTGTTTTTCCTCCACCTGGATGAAGGCAGGGGCCTTCTCTTTCTGGTCATAGTACTCATTCCTCACTCCTTATAAGTACGAACTGGAGATCCCTTCAAGAGAATTAGAAGTAATATTAGCCTTCCTATTATGTCTGAGGATGTCCACTGGAAACTGGAGTGGTATCTACCTTTAAAGAATTTCCTGTGGTGGTTGCTCTTCTTCTCAAGTCAAAGTAGTATTACAACGGCAGAGGTGGGTTTTTCATCCCACTTTCTTATGCACCCTCTATGGTCATGAAGGTAAAAACACAGGATATTTTGTGATATGTATCCTCTCTCAAGCAGTGACTTGCTAGCTAAAAAGAGGCTCTTATCATTCCTAACGGGGCACAGAACCTTTTGTCTCTTACTTGTTCAAGTCTTTCAAATCTGTCCACAGTTTTAGACAATCTTCCCACAGCCAAGGCTTCATGCACTGGGGAGGCCAAAACTGAAAACAGAACTCCAGGTGGAGTCTCGCACGTTCTCAATAGAAGACAGTATCCATTCCCTGATATTCCTGGCTGTGCCATAGGTAAAGTAGCCCAGGAGGTGCTGGGCTAATTTGTCACAAGGAGTGCTGGTTCCTGTTTAGTAGTTGTTAACCATTGCACCCAGAATTTCCTCTGTCAACCTGCATTCCAGCTGAACTCCAAACCTGTACTTGTGGAGGGTATTTATAACCTACAGGTGCATGGCTTGGCATTTGCCTTTGTTGAATTTCATGAGGAACCTGCTTGCCCATTTCTCGAGCTTTTCAACATTCCTTTAAATGGTTATTCAATACTGCCTTCCAGCATATTAATCATATCCTCCAAATTAGTTTTGACATAATAACTGATGTGGATGACAAACTTTCTTAGTCTGCACTATTTTTTATAATTTCAGATGTTAACAAAAACACTGAACAATACTTATGGTCCTCTATCTACTCTATATCACAACAATTTGACTATAAGAGACTATGCCAAAAATCATGCATGTAAATGACATCCAGTTCTCACACTTTTAACAAAGTGATCTCATCCCAGAAGACAATGGATTCAGATAGGCAAAATTTGTCCTTGGTAAATCCCTACCAGCTTCTTCCACTAGTTCTTGATGTCTTTAAAATGTTTTCCCCATAGTCTCCTTGCGGCCTCATGTGAGGCTGAATGACTTGTAGTTCCGTGGATTTTCTTATTTCTAAAGATGGCTATTAACCTTCTTCCAATTATCAAGAATGGCCACCAATCAGCTTATATACCATAATAGCTGATTATTAAAACATCGGTATAATTAGAAAATCTATGTGCCTGGCAGTCTAATCTATACAAACATTTGGTCATAACTGTACTCAGAACAAATTTTGACAGCTTATTCTAGCTAGGAAAATATTTCTGAAATATTATGTTTGAATTTTCCTCTGCTTCAGATAGCACTTTTCTCACTCTAACACAAAATACTTGGGCAAATATCTTCAGTCAAACCACACTGTTACATAGTGGTTTAATGAATAATATGATCTCATTGAGTGAATACTTGGAATTTGCACATTATGCCTCAGCAGCTATAAAAATGGCAATAGCATGGGGCAACTCAGAACCAGATTTTTGAAAGAAGGGTTGTTTTATTAAAACAAATAAAATGTGTACCTTAAAAATGGTTCCAAATATTCATCTATGCATTACTTTATTTGTATGTCAATTAACCAATTCAGAAACTTACCTTTCTCAACTGCTTACTTTACATTTTCATTATAAAAATAATCCAAAGGAAAACCAAAATGCCCAATTGGCTTAGATCTTTCACTGAGAAAACAGAGTGTTCTAATTCTATCAAAAAGGAAGTAACAGACTGAAATTTTGCTCCTCAAAAACTATGCCTTCATGTCATTATTTTTTCCCCCACCTGGACTTGAAGTTATGGTAGAATTTCATTGTTGGATTTGAGATCTGTTACTCATAAGTGAAAAGATCCTTCTTTATATGTTTCAGTTCTTGAGTTTAGCAACTACCCACATCTTTGAAGATCTTTACTGAGTGAATGTCTATGCTATCCTTAATGAGTTTCCCATATAGTGTTTTTTTATATTTAGACCAATGAATTTGTCTTCCTTTGTGTTGTATTTTCTGTTCAGTCTTGACTCTTCTGTTTACTTTCTTCTTTTCCTCTTGCTGAGATTGTTCAACAGATGTCAGTTTTCTTAGAAGTATCAGTTGGACTTTTCAAAAGGGTTTCGCTATCATATTATAATACTCTCACATGACAATATAGCACACTATGCCCAAGATGTATAATTTTTTTAATAGTTTCAAATATACCAGAAAACTGCAGAATAGAAAGTTGTCTGAAGAAGTTCCTCAGTGAGTCAAGAATATTTTTTTTCATGTTCAGCATACACTCTCACTTAATGAAGAATATATATTGCTGAAATTAAACTCCTAGGACAATGAATTCAGTAACAATAAAAGCTTAATAAAAAAGTTTTAACAACTGCTAGCATGCCAAGTTTAGCTAACATACTACTTTAAGAGGAAATTCATTTCCCCTCTCATCCATGGTCTTTCATACCAATTGCAGTTTGTTTTGTGTAAAATGGAAGATAGAGATCAAATGAATATATTTGAAGGAACTGAAAACTTGCTGTTATTGTGCTAAAAATTAGTAGTCGTTAAAGAGCACAAGTTTAATTTAAAACAGTCTGGAAAACAGCTATAAAATATCTACACTAGGGAAAAATTAAAGACAAGTATGTCTTCTTTTTATTTTTTCTTTCTGGCTAATAAAGTTTCTTTCTGTGTTGTGCCTAATCTACACCATTTAGAGAATATATACTAGAAAATCTTAAACTAAAATTTAATATCTGCCTCATTTCTTTAAATAGCCAAATTCTTCCATCTTCCTGTCCCACACAATACCATGATCCCAAACAGACTTCTCCAGCTAGAAGTGACATCTTACAACTGGATACGTTTTTCCTTAAAAAGTTTTTTTGTCACCCTTATTATGTAATTATGCAGATCTATTGACTTTCTGCATATGATGCAAAGTTTTCAATTTAAAAACGATGCTGAGGAAAAATAAAATGCCGAGAGGGTGGTGGGAAATTGGAATTTTCCTTTTCTATTATTGTACTTACATTGGTTATTTTTAATAGACTATTTTTTCATTCTTATTTAAACAGGTGATTAATTGTATCAAAATTAATTCTCTAAATAATTACAATGCAGCTATCACATTTGCTTATAACCTTAACATATATTCAACGAGCACAATGATACTTCAAGTCACTGGAAAATTTGCAATTAATAACTGGAGAGAATTTTTGGAATGATGAACATGTGCAACCTTAAAGTGGAAAAGGTATTTCAAACTGTTTTTCAGAGAAGAGTCAATAACTTAAACAAGGATTCCTTAAAATTCTCCACATATGGATATAAGTTTATTACAATTGTTTTTGGTAGATGAAAGAATAAACAAACATCATGAAGTTCAACAAAGAAAGACACAAAATCTGTCATCTGGATAGGAGCAGCCCTCGGAACCAATATATTCTCAGGCTCACGCAGCTGGAAAGTAACTTTACAGAACAAAACCAGCAACACGCCCCTGCCACAAAGAAGGTAAATGGGATCCTGTGTTGCATTACACAGTTGGGGAGCAGCAGATTAGGGGAGGTGATCCCCCTGATTTGCAAGCAGGCCAGGGAGGTGATCCTTCCTCTCTAGTCAGCACTTGGTGAGGCCACACCTGAAGTCTGTGTCCAATTCTGAGCTTCATAGCACAAGAGAGATAAAAAGCTATTAAAGCAAGTCCAACAGTGGGTCACTAAGATGATGCAGAGACTGAAATCTATGAGGAAGGGCTGAGAAAACTAGGACCTTTCAGCGTGGAGAAGGGAAAATTCAGAGTGATCTTGTGAGTACCTGAAGGGAAGGTGTAAAGAAAACAAAGCCAGGCTGTTTTCAGTGGCACCCAGTGACCTGACAAGTGCCATCTGAACACCAGAAAATACTTTATAAATGGTGAGGGTGACACAGCACCAGCACAGGCTTCCCAGAAATCTGTAGTCTCCATCCTTTAAGATACTCAAAACCTACTCGGAGATGAATCCTGGGTAATAGACTCTAGGGGACTACTTAAGCAGGGAGATTGGACCAGAAGATCTTAGAAGTTGGTTTCAGCCTCAGCTGTTCTGTGGTTATGTGATTCTATAAAATAGAAAAAATCTCTCCTACCTTTTTTTCTGATTCAAATAGTTTTCACATGTTCATATTCTCTGGACAGAGATTTAAGATGACTTCAGTAAAGATTGCAGTACATATTTGATAATTCTCTTCCTGTTTTATGGTGAAACAGTGTTGCTAGGGGTGAAGGCAAGCGTATTATCCCAATAATGCAAAAGCTCCTGGAGCCCTGTGCTAACAGTTTTTGAATCACATTCAGGCTTCTTGCCAACTCAAATTCTCAAATCCATAGGTGTTTATATATGAGAGAAGGGGCAGGGGGAGGGACAGACAGACACAGAGAGAAGCAAAGAATGAGACAGAGGAAGTCATGAAGAGAGACATGGAGACAGACATAGAGACAGAGAGAAAAGGATTAGATGTTATCATTAACATATGACAGTAAATAGAGTATATTAGACTATAAGGAATCACATTTGGGCTATTTCTTGAAAGTGGATATAGTGTTACGAGTTATGATCAAGGTTATTCAAACAATAATATATTTGGTAGGAAGATTTTTTAACGTATTTATGTCTACATCAATAAATAAGCTTTTTATTCAACACCCATTAGTATTATTTTCAACATTTTTTCCTTAGAACTTAAAATAATAATTTTCTATCTGAAAAATATTTAGACACCTAAATTCATTCAACACCCAGAGAAAAAATAAAACAGCACTCATCTGTCAATGATGTTTTTCGAAGAAAGAAAAGAACAAGAAAAGATGCTCTAGTACTGCTTGAAGTGGAGATCCCCTTTTGAAAATGTTGTTGACAGTTCACTATATCATGAGCTGCCTAAAATGATTAACCACATTCAGAAACAAAACATGAATTAAACACTCAATGTTTCAAGTGAATAAAATGACAATTAGTTTTACAGAAAGACATAGATATTTCAACTTGGCCTTTTCTTCAATGTAGAAATGGTGGGTTTGGCATAACAACTTGATATGAAAACTGTGATTAAGTCTTTCAGGATATTCAGTAGCTCTGTCAATACTGTATAAGAGTATTTTTATAATTGACAGTCTTATACAAATCTATTAGCAAATGCACCCAAATCCACTATTAAAATATTAACATTACTCAAATCAGGAACAATAACATTTTATTTGCATTTATTTTAGAATACTAGTTATGAGTATTATTTTTTTCATGACCCTAAACAGGAATTTACCCCATTCTGACTTGAATGCTGCTGAGTTTCATTTGATTATTAAAAGCCCTGTGAATTCTTTATTGTCCTGGGATAATATAAAATCTATTATTTTAATAACTCATCTTTGTAGTCTTGGCAAAATATAATTTGTTAGTTGTTCCTTTTGTACAGTCCTGTTAATGTTTCTCATAAATAAAAAGAATCAAAATGCTTATATCAGTTCATACGATTGCAGCTACATCTATGCTTGGTATCAAAACATAAACAAAAGCTCAGTAAGAAAAGAGAAAAAGAACAGTGGATGATAGAATAAAGAATGTGTTTTAAAGGCTAGATTTTAAAGATATCATTTTTGCATAGTTGCTGTCAATCTTAACATAAAAAGAATGTATCCTTTGAATTAAAAGGCACAGCTGCAGTCATTCATTAGGAAAATACAGTAAGAACACAAAATCATGTCCCTGGAAGAATCACAAAAAGCTGAAAATAACAGCTATAAATGCAGCTTACTTTCATTGAATCCTAATTATAAGAGCACTTTTCACTCTGCTACTTGAATATGCAGAGCTACTATTAATTTGCTGGGAGCGGTTTTCATTTTCCACATATCTTCAGGATTCAATTAAACTATTCTAGATATATTTTTAGAGTTTTAAAACATTTACACTCTGAATATACAATTTTACTTATTCATGGAGTTGAAAAGATTTGTTAATTACATCTTCTACAGAAGAAAAGGAGAGATGATTAAGTAATAGGGTTGTTTTTCACTCAAATTATGAAACAAAGTAGAACACAGTGCATTATCTATTTTATACAGCTTTCATGATACAATTTGTTAGAAGTTCATAATAACAGTATGCTTGCAAGCTTGCATGTCTTTTACCAACCACAGCAATAGTAATACAAACTCAATTTCAGAAAAAGGTATTATATAATTAGTAGTTATATCTTCAGAACTTCGTTTAGTCATTGAATAATTAACACTTACTATATACATCTGCAAACTCAGTTCTACTATAGGTCAAATACAAATAGTCAATATAAAACGCAATCCTAGGTTTAGGAATTTAAAATTTAAATCTTGTATTTTGTCTTCAAAAGAGAAATTACCCAATTGCAGTGATCCCACATCTGTGGAGATCACCAAATGCAAAGGAGGGTCAGATCTTAAAATAAGATTAGTTAACTGCAGTGACAGATACTTCTCAACCTTTCTGAGCAAGTTACTCCACTACTGGTAAAAACAAAAAACAGAACAAAATAAAACAAAAACAAACAAACAAAAAAAAAAACCCACAAGCAAACAAAAACTACACACAAAAAAAGTTGTTGCTTCTCATATTTGTCAGAATTTCCTGTGATTCACTTTGTGCTCTCAGCACAATTGGATGGATCCTGCCAGATCTCAGTGACTTGTATGTATCTGGTTAATATAAAAGTTCCTGAACCTGATCTTCTTCCACCAAGTTTTTATTATTTCAGATTTTCCCACTGGAGCCTGCGATTTGTGGACACAGGTCTTACCAATGAAAACAGGGATGAAGAAGGGCACTCAGTGACTCAGCCTTTTTTAAGGTCTTTGTCACCAGGTTCTGCTCCTATTCTTCCTTTTGAGGCTGCTGAACCTGTAATGTTCTCATTGTACCAACTGGAAAATGGAGACCAACTAGGAGATAAAATGAAGATCATAGACAAAATCAGAACTTGTGAGTGCAAAAAGTGTTCTTGGGGCCCACAGTCTATACTACTATTTCTTTGAATAAAGTCTTACTTTATAATATGCATAATGAATGGGGGGGGGGAAAAAAGGCCATAAACAAGTGGTTTTTTAGATCCTCAATAACAGCAGAGCCTGTACAAATGAAATGTCAAATCATCAAAGTGAAAAAAATCAATCTGAATGCAATCCTGCAACTCAAAATAAGACATTTTCTCTTTCTTTTAACCTCTTGGAGTGAATTTAAGCAGATTCACAGACTGAAATGAAGCCAGGTACTCTCTTCAAAGTATTTTCCTTTTTCCTTTTTTTTTGCTTAAACTGGAAATCAAAATGTTGAATGTTGTAAGAAAGTTTTTTACTAAGTACATTTTGAGTGCTGCATCTATTTGCCAAAATAGAAACCAGCCACCGTGGGTGGTGATCTTCTGAAGTAGAAAGGGAAAAGGTCACTTAAGGCTTTATTCCCTAGGGTGTTATGTGGCTAAGCACACGCTTTAAAACTTTGCTGCACAAGTGACACTTTGCTCAGCACCTTGCAGAGCTCATCCTTAGCAAGGCAGTAATGATTTAGTGGTGCCATCATTTTTAAGTATTTAAGCAAAAGACTACACTTTTGAGGATTAAAATTTCTTTTAGATGGGATTCACTCAAGTACAGGAATTCATTGCAAAGCCCTTTGAGTGCTTAATTTTCATGTTTGGAATATGCTTGAGAATTTGGCAGCTCACTGGAGAACAGGGTCCAGGAGTCCCAGTTATGATTTGAACATCTCCACTCACATACCACCTACCTGGCTCACTTCTACCAAAGGGCTGTACTTGCCATAGCTCTGAATTTTGCTTTCCCAAAACCATTGTGTTTTCTCCATTTATAGTCTTAATAATTGTATTACATTTAAAGAGTTTTGCCATGCATTTTTTTCCTGAAATACAGTTATTTATTAATGTAATTATTTATGCAGATTACTGCTATTACTTCTGGCCAAAGGACACCCATATTACAGACTAAATACAACTTTAATAGCAGCATGTTCACTGCTGAAGAGTTAGATTTGAAACATAATATTTGATAGAATCATAGAATTATTGATTATCATGAGTTGGAAGGGATCCATAAGGATTATCAAAGTCGAAATCCTGCCTCTGCACAGGACACCCCAAGATTAACACCATGTGTGTTGTGAGTGTTGTCTAAGTGCTTCTTGAACTGTCAGTCTTACTGCTGTGACTGCTTCCCTGGGGAACCCATTCCAGTGCCCAAACACCCTCTGTGTGAAGAGCCTTTTCCTGATATCCAACCTAAACCTCCCCTGACACAATTTAAAGCCATTTCCTTGAGTCCTGTCACTGTCACCATAGAGAAGAGATCAGTGCCTGCCCCTCGTCTTCCTCTCCTGAGGAAGTCGTAACTGCAATGAGGTCTCCCCACAGTCTCCTCTTCCCCAGGCTGAACGAAACAAGTGACATCGGCCATACAGGTTCCCCTCAAGGTCCTTCATCATCTTGATTGTCCTTATTTGATGACTCTCTCATAATTTGATATGTTTTTTATAATGTGTTTCCCATAACTGCATACAGTACCGAAATGATGAGGCTACACCAGTGCAAAATTTAGCTATATTTCATATAGCATATGATATTATTTCATACTTTAATATCAGTATTTTTTTCTGGACAGAAAATAAAAATTTACTTACAAAAAATTAAATATCATAGCAGTTGATTATCTCTAATTAATAATTAGGAATTAATGATATCTCTGGAGCTTTGGATGCTTTTCTGGAATTGTAACAATTGACCTTTAATTGTTCCATCTAAAAGTTAATTTTCTGTCCTCATTATTATATTCTTTGAAATGCTTATGAATAGGATCCAGCTAACAGCTATTTTGACTAATCTCCCTGAAGACGGTCTGAAATTTTTCATAACATTACAATTTTTTCCAAAGAATTTTTCATTCTTTTTAATAGGAAAAATGTCATTTTATCTTTTTTTTTTTTTTTTTTTGCGTATTTAGTATCCACTTTCCATGTGTTCAAGTAGTACAGAAAGTATAAGGTAGTTTTCCTAATCTATATAAGGCTGCAGAGATTTTTAATGCACTCTTAAAAAATGACTTTTTGCGACACCCACCTTCTCTTTAAAGGGCTGAACAGGATGCAGCCAAGCCAGTTATGATGGGGCTGTCTCAGCCGCATTACAGCAGTTTGAAAGATACTCTAATTTATGTCAGCTGTTGTAGCCTCTGAGCAGTGATGTGTCTTCTGCAATAGAAACACTCTGACCACCTTTTATTGCTCTTTGCCTCAGCATCTTGTTTCACTGGGCTCCTTAGAAAGGCGATAAAGGAGACCATTTTTTATACTTTCTGTTGCTAGGTATCTTCTTCCTCTTAATAACCACTCATCTCTAGGTAGGACACCAGAAAAACAGTAGCAAAAAAAAGTAGTTGCTATTTGTGTATAGGTCATACATTGCAGGGGCAGGCTGGGGAGGCGACAATCTGGTTTTAATTTTCTGTTAAAAAAAAACAAATCAAACCAAACAAAAAACCACCACCTGAAACCAAACAGATAAAAAATGAGCAACCAAAAACTAGGTTAGAGAGTTTGAAGTATATTGAACTAGATCATCGACAGCAAAGGAGAGAGAAACTGAAGGAAAACATTTCTAGACACCCTTTTTACCCAAGTGCTACTTGAATTCAGGACACATTTCAGCTTCATCAAGTTTACAGCTCAGTGTGAAATGCTAACAGTTATATTATTTTTATAACATTTGTACCAACAAATCAGCCCATACATCTTATACATAACTTGGGTATTTGGGACATATTCTGACCTGATGCATTTCAGAGATAGAATGAAATACACTTTACTGAATCTAAACAACTGATTTTATTAGTTCCAGCAGTTTCTTTCATTTGCCTTCAAATGAAGCAACTGAAGGAGAGAATTTTTTAATAACTGACACTGCTGGAATTTTACTTGGTTTACTCACATGCCAGAGAGATAAATGCCACTTGATAAATGTGTTCTTTGTAAAAGCTATGTACTGTGGCACAGCTGTACTTAAACTCCCTGTGTCCAAGCCAGCTTTTGAACTAGACCTAGAGAGTTGCCTCAGTGCAGCTCTAAGCTTGATTGAATTAGTCATGGCTATTACTTCTCAAATGCAGCTATACTGCATTTGGGACCTGGGCATGTATTGCTATATGATCTTGTACTGAGTCACGTAGACATTAAAACCCTAGCAGACCTTGACAGAACTCCTTTATTTGTGTCCTATTAGCAATATGGAGCTATCCCAAGACACACATCTAAGAAAGAAAGTCAGGCAAAGAAACATTCACTGTTGTCACAACTAATCTCTAGGCACTCTTGAGAGGATAAAAATGAAAAAAAAATCTTTTGCCATTAAGCTTTTTGAAGTGGCATTGATAGTGACTCATCTTAGTATGAAAAAAAAAAATCAGGTTCATAAATAAAATTAGGAAAAAGATTGAGTTGTTTAATTTAATGTCACTTGGGCACATAGCCATTTGGGAGGAATAGAAAGTTGGTGAAGAGAGGAAAATGTACTGAACATTGCTGAACTCAGATTTCGTTCTCCAAGGAGTAAATTTTATGACTTTTTTACTGTTCATTTTAGACTCTGTCTTCACTGAGTTAGACCAAAAGGTGTCACTGAAGAAACCTGAATGTCAGAACTGTAACCAAATTAATTACCTTTCTTGTTCTCACAGTTTCAGAAGGCTGACTCCAAAACTGAAGCAGAAGCTGAGTATTTTACTCTTGGGTATTTTACTCTGAGTATTTTATTCTTCATTCTGCTTTCAGATGTATACATGTGTTTGCACTTTTAGCTTTTTCTGCTTGTTGAGAAATTCTGACTGTTGCTTTATTGCTTATTAGTTTTCTCAATCAGTATCAGTGGCAATATGAGGGGAAAAAAAAAAGAGGATAAGGAAGAGAAGGCTGTGCATTGCTTTGATTTTGTCCCTTGATAAATTCCATCTGCCTCACTCTAGAACTCAAAACCTGGAATTTCATCCATACTGTATAGTGTCCATGATGATAAGAATTAACCCATGTTATGCATTGCAGTAGTTGAATAAACATACCAATAAATACATCACTTCATACACTACACTTTTGCATCTAGTGTAAAAGAGAGCTGTGTGGCCTAACATTAAGAATTGGTGTACAGATGATACAGTTTATTTCATTTATTCATGGGTCATAAGTACTTATGGTCAAATTTTACTGGTAGCAAAAATACTCAAATATTGGTAGTATTATTCCATAGAGACATTGCTATATATATAGCTATATATATATATGCTTCCAAATATGCAGAAATCCAGAAGAATTTCAAAGCTAAAAAATTCAAATCAGACTTTTCTAATTTTGCTAAATATATGTTGTTAGTATAAGGCAATTATAATAATATTATGTTTCTTTACATATTCACCATGAAAGCAGTGAGTTGCTCTTGTTAAATATAGAGAGAAAAGTTTCATGAATACCCCACCAGCCCCATGGAAGCAGATTCCATAACGTCCTCCCAAAATTCATCACAGACACTTGATTAATTAGGCAACTTGAGCAAATACAATTCAGTGTTTTAGTAAAGTGCAAAAGAATTTGAAACTATGGATGATCTTTGTATCTGATGAGAAGAATCAATTCTATGCTATATTTTCGATTTTTACTGCTATCTCAGCTGTTTTATAAAGCATCCTAAATAAATTGAAATGTTCTGCCTTAAACTGAAATGCTAAGTTTCAGTCAAGTGAAGTTAACTGTAAGAAAACTGTAATAATCTAAGACTGCCAGAAGTACATATGAATAAATCGAATCATATTCACCACATTTACAATGGTGTATCATTTTTCTAACCTTTACATTTAGTCTTCCTTTTTTTATTTTTACATAAGAGAGCAGAGGAATCTAAACCCTCTTAATTTCCTAATTATATCTTTTTAATAAACATTTTTATTGGCAGTTTTAAAATTTTCTATTTTTAAAGGAGACAGTAGCATACTTATATTAAGTTCACATTATTTAATACATATCCACATACAATTAGGAATGTGTAATAGTCTATGATGCAAGAACACATTATTATAGGCAAAAATTTACTTGGCTGTACAATATATGTAACAGGATTAATTACGTGTTTAAGAGAAAATTTGCTGAAGTTGCACAATTGCACCTGAAAAAGACCTCATATTTCACTCTTTATTATTACAAAATCATAACATGAGATTATTCATGAGACTACATAGTCAGAATTTAGATTAAGGGTAGAAAAAAGCAATTTTCCTGCTCTGAAGAGTTTTACATTTGGAAACTTCTTTTCTTCTTTAAAAGAGGAAAATAAATCTGTGATAACTTTTGTTTCCAAAATTAATAAATTTATAAAATTCTGTGGATATATCTTTTTCAATTTATTTTGATTTTAAAAAATTCAATATTTTACAGTTATTTTTAAAAGAAGAAACTCATGAACTACCGTAATAAAAATTTTTGAGCCTGACATATGCATTTTTAAAGGAAATAATGAGCTGAAATAGAATAATGTTCCAGGAGAATGTAATCTAAATCCATACACAGGGTTATGATATTTCAGCCCTTTGACCATCAGCAATATAATTAAATTGCTGTTTAAATTGATTTTAAAATAACATCAAGTAATTTGACAAAAATCAAAAAAGCCTACTTCAGCAACCATATCTTGTGGACCAGAGGATTTTTCATCATCAGATTTATTTAATTCTAACCTTACAGACCAGAAACTATCCGTTTCATGATGCAGAGAAAATGCCAAAAGACAAACAGATATGTTGTACACCTATTAAAATGTGTTTAAAACAATGATTAAACCAGTTTTCAGAAATTACTCACAACACTCTAATCCAGTAAAACTTCAAGTGTTTTAACATACACATTACCGTAACTAATAATAAATTGGGGTCAAGTCTTGATGACAGGTTTGCCATTTGTCTTTTAAATGACTTTTATATGCTGCAGCAAAACATTTTTTAAAGCTTCATGATATTTCAAAATACCTAAAATAGATGCAACAGCTAAACTGTGAGCATTAATGTATTTTATGCATTATTACTATTCATGTGTGAATATGCTACATAACTCAAAAAAACCCTTCAGTGTCAGAGTTTGAACACGACATGAATTTCTTCATGTATCATACAAAAATAAATATTTAATGTAATTGAATGCCATCAATAGAAGGAGATGGCTTGATTTAAACCATTTTATAACTGGAATATTCTGCTAGTATATTTTTACTCTTACTCAGGATGTACCAAAAAAGAGATGCCATCTGAATATATAAATACCATATTTATGAGGTGCCATTATTCTTTGACATAATAGAATGAAATAAAATGGTTTCTACATCTAAAAGACTGTATAACTAATAACTTAATGTGGTTTAGTATGTCTAAAGATTCTGCATTCCCAAAGTAAAAGTTTCCCATTTTCACTAGGATTTTTGGGGGTTTTGTTTGTTTGTTTCTTTTGTTTTTTACATGGCAGAAATCAACATATTTGCTAAAGAAAGTACTTTCAAAAGGTAGGTTTAGGTATGTTGCTGGACTTCAGTTTTATACATCTTGCCAAAACTGAATTTAGATCAATATTGGATCATTACTTGCCGCTGAAATGGAATTGAAAATCAATTTATAGCTTTTACCTTCTGTATGTATAGGTGGAGAAGCATTTTCCTCCTTTAAACAATTTAAACAATTACACTGTATGGTTTCCTACTTGTCTAAGCGTATCCTTAACGCATTTCACTTTGGGCCCTGCACCACTCTCTTTAAAAAAACAACAACTAGCACCTAAACACATATTCGCCATCCAACTACATATATTAAATATTAACAGACTATTGATGGTGGCTTATTAACCTTTTTCTGACAATGTTGCTTGAACACTTTGCCTATTGCAGATGCAAACTTCCCATGTTCTCCTCCATAAGCACTCTCGGCAGAAAGATACAGCTCTCCTTAGGTGAAAGTTTACAGCTCATACATTTCTTTGTTAGACAAGTGGAATCACAATACTCAGAAAAACATTTTTTGCAGCAGATTTGAAAGACTAACAAATTTAGTTATTCTTCCATTTGGTCAGCCTCAATAAATCAGGAAGTGTTACAAGCTAAATCTCAAGAGAAAGTTGTTCATTTCTATAGCTGGTTTGTTTTTGTTTTTGTTTTTGCTTTTTTTTGTTATCTTTTGTACTGTTTTTCTTCAGTCCTCTGTGTGCTTATATAAAAAATGTGACAAATTACAATAAATACAATCCAGTAGAGATTTCACATATATTTAATAAGATCTGTATTTTGTGGGTGTTTTGTTTGTAATAATCAAACTTTTAAATGCTGTCTTATTTGTGTATGAGTATAATTTCAAAATGGAAAGGTGCAGAAGACACTACAGGAGTAAGAGGTACTCAGCCTCTTCCTGGCTTACATTTCTAACATAATTTTTGTGGAATACAGCACATACAAACAAATCTGTTGTTGGCTTTCACAAAGCAATTAATTATTATCAGCATTCTCAATAAATCATTTATGGCAACACCAGCAAAAAATACGAGCAAGAGGTGGGGATCCAGAGGAAAAAATCAATTCACAAAATTCCCTCCTGTCTGTAAGTGTAGCTAATTGATAGGAAATTACATATTTAAGTTGTCTGAAACAAAGGTGTCTTGGTGTAAGTGTGCAGAGAGTGCCATGACCTCAGGCAGGTCTCTGCCCTCCCTTCACCCACAGTAACTCCTCCCATTTGCCTGTTTATTGGCCCCCTTGCACCTTCCCTGAATCGGTACATATCGATGAAGGTCTACACTGAGGCTGTCAAAACTAACCCTTCTCATTTTTTATTAAGGTGGATCACCAGACTTTCTGCACTGCTGGACATTAATAATTCATTTATTTCACCACTATGTTTCTGACACTGCCCAGGAAGAAACACTCCAAGAGAAGATGAATATAGTAGCTGACAACAAAAGCTCTTAGTTGTTATCTCTGTCTTAAGGACTCAGATTGTTTTTTGCTCCTTCCCCTCCTCCAAAAAAGCAGCAGTCTACAGAAATTTTGGATTTTGTCTGTATCCATGAAAATACCTAATCAGTGATCAGTCTGTGCTAACTTGCCAGCCTTCCAGCACTCAATCCCATGTTTCAATTACAACCTCTTTTAAAAACAGTATTGTACTTGACCATTTAGCACATCCTCTTTCAAGCTTGCCAGCATGAAAAAGTCTTGACATTAAGTTCCCCTCTACCTTCTTTTATTTGCTCATTGGTTTCTAATTTTACGCTTTCTACTTCTCTCTGAGACAGCTCAGTATTTAAAACCTTTCTATATTTCTTTTAATTTCTTTTCAACTTGAACATTTAGTTATTGTTATTTTTCATCCCTGATTATCAGAAAACAACACAAATATTTCAGACCATTCACCCAAGGATATCTCAACAGAAAAAGTAATCTGACCCTGGTTTTTGTCTGACGTTTTCTGACTAGTAAAAATGATTTACTGAAACACTGAAAATTTATTTTAATTAAAACTCACACTTAGAAATTTAAAAATTAAGCTTATTTTTCTTAATTACATTACCTTATTCTGTTGTTTTAATCCAAACTCACAAGGAGTATACAACCCAAAAATAAGTTTTATGCTTTTCCCCCAAAATATGCCATAGTGTACTTCCATCACAGTTTATGAAATATGTTTGAATGACCCATCTCTTCCTATAGGTTTTGCTCTATGATTAATGACGCCATCACTGAAGCAAATCTAAAACAACACTTCTATATCTGTTTCAGTAGTCATATCAGCTCAATTATGTCAGTAGCTTTACCTATTTACAGTAAATAGCAAGGAATCCTATTGATTCAGCAATAGACTTTGGTGATGAAAAATTGACATGATTCAAAACCTAAATCAGAACTTGTGTGTGAAAAGGAAATGGGAAGTATGCCTAACAGATGTCTCCTTATGAATCCCGCATCAAAATATACGGGGATCTTCTTAGTAAGAGCTTAAGGACATAATGAATCAATCATGACATTTTTAATTTTCATATATACCATTGTCAAACAGATATTCATGTAAGATCAAATAGGGTTAAGTGCTCAAGAAGGCTGAGAATGAAAAGAATTCTCAAAGGAGGTCACAACATTTCTTCAGAAGTTATATTATAAAAATAAATTTACTTTGGTAATATTAAACTATATTTAAAATCACACATTTTCTGATGTAAAAAGTATTTGCAACATATATTTGAAGAAGGAATTTCTACCACTGTAGAAGAAGTTTTCCATTCATCTTTTTCGTCATGAACTCTTTGTGACCCCATTTAAGGAAGATTTTGCAAAAGATACTATCCTTGTCAGGATGAATTTGATTCAAGCAACAGTTGGTGTACACTGCAGTGATTTTAGCTTTTTTGTTGAAAGAAGCTAGCTTTGAAGATTTACAGTCAAAGATTGAATCTAGCAGTTCACCGTAAACTTCATTTATCATTGGACATTACCTTATCAGATTGTTGCACACGGTAGAGAAAAATACAGAGAAGGTTTCATTAATTCTTTGGTGAATGTGGCTCTATTCTAATGATATATAGCTTCAACATGAACATTACACCCTGGACTGACTTTATTACCGACAGTTCACATGAACATGTGCCTATAACTCTTAAAAATGGCAGAAGCAGCATCCTAAAGCAGTTTTACCTGTGAAGTTTCTTGCCTAATACAGCAACTTTATCTCCCAATCTCATTAATTCAAGGACAAGTTTGTACTATTAAAAAAAAACAAAACAAAACAAACGACAGAGTGTTATATACGTTTCAAAAATTTTCAACGAGGTTGATTGAATTACTTAGATTACTAATCAAACACAGTACCAGAAATATTTGCATATTATATAGTTTATCTGTGATATCTCTGGATCTAGGGTGGTTTGTCTCATTAACAGACCCCTTGTGTTTGGGTAAACCCCTTTCGGTAAAACTCCAGACCAGACTCTGAAGCTCTCCCAGTACTCAAATTCTCTGTAATTTCCTCTAATTTCTCCCCCTAACAAATTAACGAAGCTATTTCCACTGTACACAGAATATAAAGAATTTACAGAAACCAAATACCTGTGAGTCTGGGATGGGAATCTGATAGTACTGTAGGATAGTTTAACTTGTTAAGTCCCAAAAAGTCCATAGCTACATTTCAGAACACCTAACACGTGTTAAAAATTAGGACATTTATTTATTTATTCTATAAAAATGTAGTATTTTTTTAGAATATTTACACACTGATTCGTTAAAATATATATGAAATTGTGCGAAGGGGAGGGTAGTGTTATAAATTTACTTGTTAATTTTATAAGGCGTTTTTCTTTTGCATGTTTACAACTAGTAGATGTTGGAGATTCTTGAAAATCTATTGTGCTACCAAATAATAAATTTAGGTTTTTACTTTCTCTAATTCCAATTAAAAACTTGGTGGAAGAAATTAAGTATTCAGGAATCTTTCACAACCACCAGTAACAGACCTCCTGATGCAATCCAATGGAATTTGGGGTCTTCTATAAAAATCTCACTCTAAACTCTCTGGCCATTAGGCATCTATTTCAAACCATCTTCTTCATAAAATATGTTTGATTGGACTCACATAACCCATAAATTTCTTCCTCCTCAGTGTTCAAAACCATCTCATCTGATTTTCTGCTACCAAAGAATAAGACTGAGGACTGTTTCTTCAGTTATAATTTTTTACAAAATAGGTGATAGCATTATTTTCCAAATTTTAGAAGGATGTCAACAGTAGAGATAACTATGCATGTCTATTCACCGGTGTGCAAAGCACATATATGTTGGTGGCTTTTTCTCTAGGTGCTATATAGAATTTTCCTTAATAGCCAAGAAGGCAACATGCACTCTGTTTCTAAAATATATGCATTGTCTTCTAAACAAAGATCATCTCGATTTTCATAGGTCATAATTATCAGAGAACATCTGAAGTCAAGGATACTAGGAATCTACATAAGCTATTATGTGAACTTACCACTTTGTTCAGTAGTAAAAATATATTTGGCATACACTTTTCACATCAAGTGTATCTATTATCTCTCTGTTAAAACACCCAGAATTAGGGCCCTGTAACCATCTAGTTTTTCATAAAATGGAGAGAAATAAGGTGAAAAGTTTTTAAAAATAAGTATAGTGAAATAAATATGGTGAAAATTAAAATAAAAGCCAGTACTTAGGACCACGTATATTTTGAAAAATATGTGTCTGAACCACACTAGAGATGTTGGCAATTTCTTCTCTCCTGAACAGAAGCATGAAAATCACAGGGCTTTTTTTCAGAAGATATTAATCTTGAAGAATGTTTGAATCAAGGTTATTTTCTTTACCCTCACTTGCACAAGCTTCTTACCATCAGAAAACAACTGTCTATCACTCTAATGCTTTTTGACTGCTCAGATAAGTGCAGTATGCAGAAGCTCTCTCCATACATAATACATACATATTGCAGCATGCTTATTTCAAGAAATCCAATTGTATCAATTTCCATAGTACTAATCTTTATAGTAGTCTATTATTTGTGTTATGAGATCAGTCAGTTAAAAGCAGTACCATGGTTATAATTAAGAACAAGAATCTGATTTATATATCTGTCAACTATTTGCTATTCTCTCTCCAGTTCCTATGATTCCCTAAATAATACTTTTCAGGCTTTCAGATAATCTTCCTGCTTGATAACAAATAATCATGTATGTAATTATATTGCACCAAGAGTGTAGAATTATATGTAAAAGCATAATCAAGATATTGAGAGTCGTTTATATGAAGCAGAGACCAGAGGAGGAGATCCCCATTTCACATCCTGTATGTTGCTTTTGGGACACAAATTATGGCAAAGAAGGCAAATATTAGTTTTCCCAAAGTAGCAATTAAATTATTTTTGTGAATGGTCTTGCAGCTGAAGAATTATACTAGGATTGATGTATTATGAGCTCAATTTCTGATTATTATATATATATTATATATATTAAATTCAATTCCTCTGTAAATCACATTTTACCTGGATAGGAAAAATAAACCTAGCTATTAAAAAAATAATAAAATAATTTTAAAAAATCCTATGGATGTTATTTAAAATATTTAGGTCGTTTTTCTTCAGGCACTGACAGTTATCAAATTGGAACACTTCATATTTTCTCTCACATAAAATAATAATTAAAACAATAATTTTATTCTTGTTTGTAGCGTTATAGACCCAAAATAAGAATGTTTGGTTAAAACATCCGAAAATGCACTACTACTTTCTCTTATACACTACAGTATTCAGTGCCCAAGATGGCCATATTAAAGCACAATGCAAACCTAAGTATATAAAAAATTCCCCCATTAAATATCAGCCATACAATAAATAAATAAATCAGGCATTCTCAGACTCCTTATAAACAGGTTATAAAAAGAATGTACACTTTTTTTGCACATTTCTTTTGGCTCCACAAAATACCTGAGCCTCAGTATTCTTCAGACAATACTGCTAAACTTCAAAATCTTTTAAATAATTTTCTCTTCCTTTCTTACATGAAGTGCTTTCTGTTTTGTTACTTTTGCTTTCAATCTTCTCTAGGCTGCATATTGCTAACCTCTAAGGCTACTTTCAAATCCCTCAGTCATCAAATGAAAAAGAGAAACATGAAGCTTTTGCCTACTCCTTGTTTCCTGAGTCAAGGAAAAATTGGTATCACAGTCTTCTTCTTACCCCCTTTCTCCTTATGTGTTGACTAAAGGTCAGCAGGGGACACCAGACGGGGCAGGCAAATTATCTGTCCCAGCTTCTCTAGGAACACCTAGAGAATATCCCTCAGGATTCCTTTCACTCTCAGTAACTAGGCAAAGTGGAAAGACAGAACCTCACACATTTCTCAGGCACTTTTCACATGTTCGGTTTAGTGAATTGGAAACATTGCAAAAGTTTTTGCAATGGGGGACTACAAGTTACACAAAAGTGCAAGTGACATTAGAAAAATTAATTCTTCTTTGCACATATACAGGTTCTTCTCCCGTTTGATTTTGTGGTTTTTAAGCCTTATCTCACTTGGATTTTTATGTATTGTAATGTAAGGGGAAACAATTATTAGGTTTTAGTCAACCTAAATATGAAAACAAAATGTTTAACTTTTTATCAGTAATGCAGAGTACTGCAACAACACAATACTTTCAGATTTCAAAATCTGGTTAATCCACCCATAATGTCACTTCCTCTGGTGAGAACATTATATTTTTAACAGTAGTCAGCTTTTTAAAGATTGTATTATCAATGAATAAGTGTTCCCAGGGAAATTTGATTGGTTTAATTAGATTTATTTGCATTAGATGAAGACAACTTTTGAAGCCACAAAGCTTTACATAGATCATTTATGATTTCAGAGGTCAAGCATACAGAGTTGCCATCAGCAACAGTGGAAACACTTTTCTTAGACTAGTATATCTAATTTCAAGCACTGACAAGACTATTTTCTTCTCAAGTTAGATGAGTGCATGAGAAGTAAAGGGCAGAATATATACAAGCCTGTAATACTATCTGTCTAAGGTCTGCAGCTAGTGTATTTTTCTTTCACAAGAAGCCCATAAATTTCAAAAGCTGTCTACCGTAATAGCTGTCTTATACTTTAAGGATGCAACGGATGTCTCAAACTTTGGATGACAGACCATTTAGAAAAACTGCTCTTAGTGATATTATACAAGTACTTTGGAAACTTAGAGGCATTTGTCTGGAAAAGCCAATCCATTTTGATGATTTTTGACACTCTAATATGTACAAGTGAAAAAAAAAATATATATATATATAAATCAGGTGAAAAATAAAGGTTTCAATGTTCCATGTAAGCATGGAAACCAGGGTGATATACTCCCAGATAAACTTTTTCAGCTTCACAGGAGGGAAAGAATGTTAAACTTGCTGTATTTAGCCAAAAAAATAAAAAAAAAAATAAAAAAAAAAAATCCTGCTGTTACATTTGCTCAGAACAATTGTTCTAATAAAAACACCAGCCTCTTGGAAAGCCATAAAGCTTTTAAAAAGTTTTTGCACTACTACGTACTCCTTAGTTTGAGGCTTGCACTGTACTAGGCAGGAAAGTATACAATTGCCAAAAGCATCCTTCATGGTACTGGATTAAAACACCACTTCGCCAATCAGTTTATAAATTATGTACACTTGTAAGTAAAGAAAGTTCAAGTAAGTTCCAACTGTTTATATGATCTTCATTCTTATAATGGGACGTATGAAAAAGGATCGACTATTTTGTTTCATCAGCAATGAATGGAACTGTGTTTTGCCACCCTTAGGGCAAGTAGTTACATGTACTGGCCTTTTAAAATACACAGATATTTAATGATTCTATCCCTTTTAAGATTATGTTTCTCATTAAAAAATAGTAAGCACATATTTGGAGTTTTGAAAAGGAAAAAAAAATCATAGCAGCATGAATTCTCAGGGGTGATAGTATTATCTCTGTAGAAAAAAAACAGGCACTTTAAACTAATGGTGAAAATTTTGCCAGTTCTAGGAATCACAGTGACAACATAATAATTCAGTCAAATAATCACTTTCGTAGTTGCAATAGGATGTGCAATATTCACAGACTAAAATATCTTGCAACAAATCTTAGCCTGTCAATCTAATTTTTCTACTTACCAAAAACATGAGAAATAACTAGCATTTCTTCTTTAAGTGAAAATATGTTTTTCCAGAAGAGGCCTATTTCAAAAACAATAAATAATGAAGAAGTAAAATTTCATTAAAGGTATTAAATGACTGAAATTATATTAATCTCAAATACTGCGTTTGGTTTTGGGCTCCTCACTACAAGAAAGATTGAGGGGCTGGAGTGTGTCCAGAGAAGGACAATGGATCTGGTGAAGGGTTTGAAGCAGAAATCCCAAAAAGAGCAGCTGAGGGAACTGGGGTTAGCCTGGAGAAAAGAGGGCTGAGGGGAGACCTTATCTACAATTGTCTGAAGGTCTGTCTCTCCTCACAGGTGACAAGTGACAGGATGAGAAGCTGACACAACAGAAGGAAGGGATGCCACCCAGAGGGGTTGTGGACAAGCTTTGGAAGTAGATCCACAAGCATCTAGTGAAGCTCAGCAAGGCCAAGTGTAAGGTGCTACACCTAGATTGGGGAAATCCCAGACATGGCTACAGACTGGGAAAAGAAATCACTGAGAGCAGACAGACGTAGAAGGACTTTGGGCTTCTCCTGGATTAAAAGCTGGCCACAAGCTGGCATTGTGTACCTACAGTCCAGACAGCCAAGTTTAACCTGGGCTGCATCAAAAGAAGCATGAACCACCAGGTTCAGGGAGGTGACTCTTCCCCTCTATTCTGCTCACTTTATTCCAAGGGAATCTTCAAAAATAAATGTGATAACCAGAGATAAAACTGTTGCAGTTTTACCAGACCATTCAGAAAAAGACTGATGACCAATTAGAATCTTAAAGAATTAAAAGTATAACATTAAGGCCAGCCTGCCACATCCTTTAAAAGATTTCTCCAGAGATTTTTTAATTGGTAGTTTTGATTACTTTTATGCATTTTATACTTCTTTTAAATTGTATCTTAAAAATAACACTAAGGAATAAGTATTAGGTCTATCTTCAATAGGGACTTTCCATTTTTACGTTAGTTTGAAGAAATAGGTTGCAACTAGGATGGCATTAGTTTTTTTAAAAAATGTGTTCTAGAATGAAATAATGCAATAAGTAGGAGGTGAAAGATAATTATTTCAATCGATAGTGTCATATGGATGCACAAGAGAATATAAATTTTAAAAAATGATGGTGGAACATTTAATACTAATTTACTTATTAAATAGTAAAATTAAGTTCAGCTCCAATACAACCTTTTAACTGGAATGAGCTCTAAAAATGTTCTTATGAAAGAGTCACAATTTAATAGCTGCTTAAAATAATTTCCATTAAGTCTGTAACCAAAACCTACACTAAAGCTTTAATTAACTACAGAAGCAGTCAATTAAAAATATGAAATTAAGGAGTTACCCTCTCCCATAACTGTGATCCTGTTTTTTTTATAAGCAACATGATGTAGTTAATGAATTTAATCTGCTCTTGCTCTAGCTATGAAATTTATAAAGTATACTTGAGATCACATGCAATGCATATTAATTTGTACAAGTCAGAGTTATTGGTTGATATCTTAATTATACATTATATTTGAAATACAACTTTTTTATTTTCATGGACTTATTTCACATGGTTTACCATTTGTTTTACAAAAACTAGTGTTGCTAAGCAGGAGGATAATTTATTTTTAATTCCATTTGGTGCTCTTTACTGTCTGATGTTAGAAATACTGTTAAAAAAAACCCAAAACAACAAAGCCCAACAACACTTAATCTTTTTCAAAGATACACTATAATAATATGAAAAGAAGAGGAAATTCCTTAAAAGATATTATTTTTAAAAAATAAACTTTTTGTTCAAATAAATGAACTTCTGCGAAAAAACCCCACATCTATGGGTCTGTTTGCTAGCCAGAAACAAAACAAATCAACACCAAAACCAAACAAACAAAACCAAAAAATACTCTGGTCATAATCAGTTATTGCTTTTCAGATACAAAGATGGCAAAGGAATCTAGAGAAATGGAGATCATTTAAAATCAAATCATAGCACTGAAACAGAATGTCTGAGGTAAATCTCTGAGAAGGACTTTTGTTCTGAGGCTTTTTATTGGGAAAGGACTAGGAGTACATATCACTAATGTTTAACCATGTGCTGTAACTCCTCCATTAAACACCAGACTTAAAATTTTTAAGGCCTTAAATGTTTTAATTATCTTTAAGTACTTTAAATCCCTAAGGATGGAGTACTACTTTTGATCTTTGAATTCATTCATTTTAATGGACTAACTCTGTCATGTCTCTCAGACAGTTACTTTCATATGTCCAACTTCAGTAGGGGTGGCCATAATCCCAGGAGTCCAACTTCCACCAACCAACAATTAACAGCAATGCACTAGAGAGCCTCCACAGCTCACTTCAGCTTCTCTATTAAGAATAGCCTAGGACTGGTCCATAAAATTCCTTGTTACACAAGGATTCTTCTGTAGTTTCCCAAAAGCCAAGCATTTGCTGGAACAAGGATATTTTTGGATGGATCACTTCTGATGATAGCCAGAGATCAAAGGCTGTACAAAAAATAGTCTTCTATTAAGTAACATAAACATAAGCAGGTCTTAGCCATTAGATCAACGAAGATATTATAAATCCAAAAAATATACCACAGTCATTTGTAGTAGAAAGTTCTGAATAGTGACTCATTAATGCTATGTAATGACATTTTGTGGGACTATGACAATATAACTTGCTCTCTTCACTCAGTCAGATGAGCCAAACATATGTTTTTATTATACGTGCTAATTTTTCATATATAGTCCATAATAATGGAACACAGGGAGTTCTTTCTTGCTAAGAAAGCCATCAGCAACATGGTTTTATGACAGATTTTTTAAGTGAAAAGCAAGTTACTCTGGATTTAAAATGAATTCAGCTTCACGACTAGTATCTTGTTATGAATCCTGAACAATTCTGTCTGTCTTTGGGGAGTTTGAAAAGTTTTCATTAGGAGACAGCAAGTTGCTCCTCACGTAATGTTAGGAGAAAAGTACTATCAGTGCCTTCATGCACTTGCAATTTTTGTATGAATATACTTTATGTTAATTATAATAATTCTTAGTATTGTTGTCATTTCTATTGCTACAAATCAAATAATAACTAACAATAATGCAAAAGTCTCTTCCAAAATAAAAGATTGAGAGTCTATGTATGTGCACTTTAATATATTTTTATATAATTGTCGGTCTTCTATCAGCTTAATTACAGTTTTACACCTTGTTGATGAGAAAGCTAGTTTGATGACTTTCTTCATTTTTTGAGCTGTGAAACGTTTTCATATGAAAACACTGTAATGAAAAATACAACACAGATCTGAAGAATGTTTCAGACAGAATAAGGAACAGTTTACTGGTTTGGTTTCTCAGAACCAAACCAAAACAAAGCAAAAGCCATTCAGCAAGCAATTGTAGCTTTGGATAAGAGCATTTAGCATAAGACCGTTAATCATTATTAGACTGTGCAATTCCTCCATAAAAAATAAATCAAAGAGATATTGTATACATCAGTCTGCAAGCAGTTATACTTAAAATAATAAAGGCAGTATGTTTTCTCTTGTTTATAACACTTTAAGTGTAAAGTTATGCAATCTATTGAAGAGATTTTCTGATTGTACAAAGAAGAGGAATTTTTAATTTTTATCTGATATCCAATTTACTACTAGGTATAAAACAAACACCTTTGGAGCAGTTATAATGAAACAACAGGTCAGATATCCCTGTAGAAAACAACATAAACAACAGCTATAAATGTATTCTCAAAAGACTGAAAAATAATAAAGGAACAGGTCCAGTTTTACTGAAAGTGGCAGTTTTAACCACCCTATTGAAGTTATATGTGATAAAATGAAAAAAAGACAAGACAGCTTTTGTAAAGAAAATACATATCTCGTAAATTTCATAGACCTCTCTGAAAGACTCGATAAACACATATATCAGAGAGAGATCCAGTCAATAAAACATGTTTAGGTTTCCAAGAATGATTCAAAATGGTCTTTAACTAACAAGTTTTGGAGAAAGCAAGTTGTCATAAAAATAGAGAAGACCCTTATGTAAATAAATAAGCAGTTACAGAGCAGGAGATGTGAATCATATAGTCATGGAATCATTAAGGTTGGAAAGTACCTCTAAGATCATTAGGTCCAGCCTTTGACCAAACAACACCATGCCAAACTAAGTACCACGTTCAGTTGTTTTAAATATGAGGGATAGTGACTCCATCATCTTCCTCAGCGGCCCGTTCCAATGATTATCAATTCTTCTAGTGAAAAAAATTCTTCCTGATGTCCAGCTTGAACTTCCCCTTGAGGCCATTTCCTCTTCTCCTGCTGATAGTTGACAGGAAAAAGAACCTGATCCCCGCCTGGCTTTCCCCCACATCCTCCTTTCAGGAAAGCGTGCTCTCCCCTGAAAATCCTCTTCTCCAGGCTAAACAATGCCAGATCCCTCAGCCATTTCTCATAGCACTTCCGTTCCAGATGCTTCTCTAACTTTGCTGTCTTTCTCTGGAGTTGCTCCAGCACTTTCAGGTCTTTCTTCTATTAAGGCACCCAAATCTGAACTCAGGATTTGAGCTGTGGTCTCAGTGCCCAGCACAGAGGGGCAATCCCTGCCCTGCTCCTGCTGGCCACACTATTGCTGATACAGGCCAGGTGCCATTGGCCTTCTTGGCCACCTGAGCCAACTAGCTCATGTTCAGCCCCTGTCAAACAGTACCCCTAGGTTGTTTTCCTTCAGCTTCCAGCACTCTTCCTTTAATCTGTAGTACTGCCCAGGGTTGTTGTGACACAATTTCAGCACTTGGCCCTTGGCCTGGTTGAGCCTCGTACCACTGGCCTCAGCACATCAATCCAGCCTCTCAGGATCCCTATCCACCCACCAGCAGGGCAACACTCCTCACAAACTCGGTGTCATCCAAACTTACTGAGGGTGCACTTGATCCCCTTGTCATAAATCAAAATATTAAACATGACTGGCTCCAGTACTGAGCCCCAGGACACCACACTGCTGACCAGCCACCAGCTGGATGTACCTCCATTCCCCATCACTATCTGGGCCTTGCCATCCAGCCTGCTTTTAGCCCAGGAAACAGTGCAGATGTCCAAGCCAGCTGCTCCAGGAGAATACTGTGGGACATAAAGTATTCAAGGCTTTATTGAAGTCCGATGGACAACATCCACAGCCTTCCCTTCATCCACTAGGCAAGCCACTGGTCATAAAAGGAGATAATGTTGGTCAAGCAGGACCTGACTTTCCTTAACCCTTTCTGGCTGGGCATGATACCCTGTTTGTTGCTGTTACACAAGTATAAATTATAACATTTAAGTATAAATTATAACAGTTAACTGTTGTCATTGATGACTATATTGATAATGTTCAGTTTAATAGTTTCACAAATGAGTCACAAAAAAGGGTGAATTGTCCAATGATGATATTTGATGACTATTAATACACAGAGTACTAAATTTGAGGCATGAGTTGCAGAAGAGGCTTAAGCAAATAAAAGCCAAGAAATTAAATACAACATATGTAAATGTAAAACGGCACATGTGGTGGAAACAAATAAACAAGAAACTAATTAATATCACCCAAAAATTTCAGTGAAAATATAAGCTCAATGCCCAGCAGCCATCAAGAGTGCAGACTGAACGGGAAGAATTATGAAGGAAGGAATACCAAACAAAATATACAATTTTAAAATGTTATGCTATTCACAATTCTGAATTAATGTTCAATTTCCATCTTAGCATTTTCAAAATGAGTGCAATTGGTCTCAGAGAAGTACATAGAATAGTTGCAAATATTCCCAATATGGTGGATGGCTTTTTAACAAGAAAAAATTATGTAGAACAGGACTTCAGATGTAAGATCACTCAGCAGGGAGGGAGGCTCTGCAGGTTAGAAGTTACATGTAACCATGAAAATTAAGGTGAAAAATGTTCTCTGCCTCGTAAGAAAATAACTGTTCCACACATTCCAAAAACTAGTGGCATGTACTTCACAGGAAGATAAAGCAGATGAAGAATCGAGAAACCAACTGAAACTCCCAGGAAGATGCTTTAAATTACCAAGGATCTTGAAATGTAGCTGTGTAGCCAAGCCCTGCCAGTTTGGGTGAAGAATATTTGCATTTTCAAGGAATATGTGCATTTTTCGTTATAACAGACAAAGCTATGTTGATGCAGCTATAAGCTCTGGTGCACAACAAATCCCTCTATAATTTAAGGAGTCCTCGAGTTCATGTCTCCTTCCATGCAAAAAAAGGCTGAGAGAGTTGGGACTGCTCAGCCTGGAGAAGAGAAAGCTTCAGGGTGAATTTGTTGTGGCTTTTTAGTATCTAAGGGGCCTTACAAAAAAAGCTGTTGATAAACTTGTTACTTGAGGACAAAATGTGAAGTGACAGGACAAGGAGAAAAGGTTTCAAACTGAGAGAGAGTAGGTTAAAATGAAATATTACGAAGAAATTCTTTACTGTGAGGGTGGTGAGGCACCTGAAGGTATTGTTCAGAGTAGTTGTTGGTGGCCCACAGCCTGGAAATGTCCAGGGTCGAGTAATGGAACTTTGAACAACCTGATCTAGTGGAAGGTGTCCCTTCCCATGGGAGATGGTTGGAATCTGATAATCTTCAAGGTCCTTGCCAACCCAAAACATTCTAATTCTATGAAAGAAAAATAAGTGTTCTTATAAAGTCACCTGTTAAATGAGGAAACTGACCTGCAAATAGTGAAAAGGTCAGTGGATACTTTTAAGAAGTGATAGCAAATCCTTGGCTTTTCCTTTTGCACTTTCCAAGGTAATTTTACTGGATATTGTCTTTACTGATTTTTAAAGTCAGGTGATACTTTGGTCATAGCAAAACCTCACATATTAAGGAAAAAGAAAACAAAATAAATGAAATTTTAAAGAAAACCACTAATAAAATTAATGAAAGATGTGTAAGAGAGTGAAGAAAGAAGTCTGGGTTCTTATTTGGTTGACTTGATATGAAATACAAATGCCATCCCTTTTCTAGATCCAAGAAACAAGTATCTTCCAGAAAATGTTTAATTTCCAAGAGCACAATTACTAAAATAAAATGAAACCAAAGTGATGTTCCTTTAGATATTGTTAGGGAAGCAATTCTTTTTTATCTGCAACGTTCCATAGACCTTGAATTCATGTCTGTCTCATGTATTTGTTGTAAGTAATAGGTGAATGACGACTTCAGGGACAGCACTACCCAATCAAGAAATATGCACTGTCTTCCAAGATGAACTAAATGACTTTACTTGAAAAAAAAAATTACTAGTTCAAAAGAACAATAGAAAAACTGAAAGCTTGAAGGTTTTATAGCGATTTTTAAAAGATCAGGACTCCCAGTAAGGTTAGCAAAAAAGTTACTTTGTTTTCAAAAGAAAAAGAAGAGAGCCTCATTATGTAACTGTTCTTATTTTTCAGAAAACTCCAGGAGCAATGTTCCTGTAACCCATTAAACAACCTTTCCCAACTGAGGAAAAACAATGAGTTAATTTGCTCATTGATATTTTAATTAATTTCTTTCATGACATTTCTAATTTGGTTCCTCTTTTTTTGTTTAGTGTTTTTAATATTTAGGACAATAAAACATTGTACGATGTGCTATGTATTAGCATTATCTGAGTGGATTTATACAGGACCCTTCTTAGATAGCTCCTTGGGTGTCTTCTTCCCCTTCCCCTTTGCTATGTAGCAATGTTGTCACTCTGTGTCACCACCAGCCTCTACCAGCTCTGCTAGGTTGTGGAAAATGTCTTTGGATTTAAAAACAAGATACTTTATGATGACAAAAAAATACCACACAAGAAGAAAGATTTCCACATTCTTCTTGCAAAGAACACAAGCACAACTGCAGTGATCATTTACTGCACAGTCTAGGAAAAAAATAGCAATTCTGTCTTCAGAATAGGGTTTAACAACAATGCAGAAAGTCCAGCACGGAGTGCATTCTTTGAATAACAAATGAAGAACATATCAAACAACTGATCATTAAGCAAATATTGCCAATTCAATGAATCAAATGAGTCAGGGCCTCACAGAAAAAAAAAAAAAAAACAACACAGCATGTAATTAGACAATTAAATGATGACATAGTGCACACAAACAAGAAGACCAAATTAAAGTATTGCAGGGAGCTCCTTGTTTTCTTTTGTTTGGTTTTTTGTATCTTTCAATCCAGAGTTGTTTAAAGATAGACTTGCTTATTGTTTTTAGTACCCTATAATCTTTGCATGACTTTTTATTAGAGAGCATTTACAAATTAGGTCAATTAGAGAAAAATACAGATAAAAACATGTTTACCAAAAGTAGCTTCAACAACCGAGAATTTCTTATACTAATCAGAGCTATAAGCACAAACCTACTGAACCTGTGGGTGGGACTGATATGTAATGCCATGCAGAATGCTGTAGGTTATCTGAGAGACCGATGACATAAACCTACAGGGGAACCATGTCTTTCTGGTGCTGCAGCACATTTTAGGTCCTCCATAAAAACCTTTGTACTTATGATTATAAAATAAAATCCAGTATTGCCTGCACAAAGCTAAAACCATGTATTTGTCTTCCTGTTTAAAACAACATCAGGAAGGCACAGTGCTAGTTAGTACCCACTGTAAGCACCCACAATTTCATTCTCTTGATGTGCTGTCTTTATTAATGGCAAAGTCACAAACATTAGTCCCTACTTTTTATATACTTTATACCTCTTCTGTGTAAGAGGTGCCATATGTAGCAAGCACTGTCCTGGAAAGGGACAATGCTTAATGTTCACTGAATAAAATAGCATTCTCATAAAACTTGATAAAATTGTCACAGGCAAGGAAAAGCAAACCAGCTGTCAAGTATAAATAGACTGCAAGTAGTTTTTATTTTGAAAATTTAATTTTCATCTAAGGATCTTGCCTACAGTTCATTTTTTTACAGAGCCAGTAAAAGTGACTGGAAATTCTGTTTCTGGTTTCTTGCTTGCTTAGATTGATAGCTAACAGCTATTATTTGTAAGTAGAAACCAGCATTTAAGAAAAGGACTGGTAGCACATCCATCCGGTTTTATATTTGAACCTACCTCCAGCTTAAAATTCCTAAATGACAGTAAGTAATCTATAAACTGATGTCTCTAGAGAGAAGAAACCAAAACCAAACAAAAACATGAGAACAATGACACTTTTAAAATTTGCATTCTGACCTGTGAATCAAGGTTATCATCAATATCAGTGCAAAATCTTATTAATATTAATAACCATTGATTTCTTTACTTTTCTGATTAATGGTTATTTTGGTATTCACTAGAGACATTACCATTATGGTCTACTCCAAACTCAGTATTAACTGAATATTTAAAAGCTTGACAAATATTACATGGAAAACTAGAGTTCTAGGTTCATATTCTTTCTTGTCTCACTGTGTCATGAAAGTATCTTGAAGCTTCTGTAATGTAACCTCCTGGAGAAGAAGATAGTGTTTTCAGAAAACATCTAGATGATCTTCACTATTAAGAAATTTTCCAAACTGTCATTTAAGTTTGTGTTTTGTGCCACAGCCACTGGATAAGGCTTCTCATATTATTAGTTCAGTGACTTTATTCTTTGAATCAGCACAGCAGGCAGTCTTGATCCCCTACAACAATATAATCTTCTTCCCCTAGTGCCTGCAGGATGTCATCTGCAATATTTGACTTTGGTTTTATTGCCATAGCAGGAACTGCTCTTTGCTTTCTGCTTTACATATCTATTCTCAATCTCTCAGGAATGCTGAATACTTCTAGTCTGAGACTGAACTGACAGTTTTTCCACAATCCTTTACAACTACCTCTGCTTCAAACACACAGAAACACATGAATGCAGACAGCAGAGAGGCTTAAATCTAAGGAAGTGCTCAGGACAGAAACTGAACTCCTTCCCTATATACAAATTACTGCATTTTCCCATCGCTGAACCAAACAGACCACCAACTATTTTTCTGAACTATTGCTAGCTCCATATCACTAAATAGATCCATAGATCTATTTATTTATCTATATATCCATAGATCTATCTATTTATCTATAGATCATAGATTACATAGCTTTTTCATGGTTTATACACTCAGATGTGCTCAGATTAAAGCCTTGGTGACCAGAAATCTGTAATCTTTCATTGAACTTTTTTTGTTAAGGAAATGCAAACTGTGTTGACCTAATTCTATTCTACAGTGTTTTTCTGACTATATATGACTTAAAAGTGAATACATTGCACATTTTCAGTGAAAAAAATAATTTTAAGTCAGGGCTGGTTCATTTTGAGTACACAAATTAAGAATTTGTAAGGGCCAGTGTTATTTGATGTCATACAGAGTTTGGAGTCATATAAAGTCAAATTTATAGAGATAAAAATTTATCAACTTTTCCTTCATTGTTAGTCACCATGAAGTTCTGAGTTTATACAATGCCCCCCTCTGAACTCCACCCCTTGGCTGACGAGGTACAGTATGAATAATCTTCCACACTTTTAAAGTCAGACCATTTTTTAATATTGATTTCTGTCATACGGATGATACAGTTAGTATGAAGTAGTAACATTATCATTTTGGTCCTCAGGCAAAGCTACTCTTTCAATCTCTTTCTTCCTAGGTACTAATTCATACAGCTCTTCTGATGAGTATAAAAGGGGAGTATGTTATATAATGGGGGTCCTCTAAAGGCAATTTAAAAGAGAATTGGACATTCAATACCCCCTGAATTTATTTCAGTTTTAAAATGCAAGTGTACAAGATTTAACTATTTTTTTATATATATATATATAGTGTCCCTCTTCAAAGTTTGACAGAGCAGTAACTCGGAAAATTTTTTACCCCATTTTCAAATACTTTCTTTTTATCCATAAAGTCTGTAATAGCATAAGAGTCTTCTGTAAACATATACACTCCAACAGATATAACTGGCTCCACTCTTAAGTTTTTAATATAAAATCAGTAAAAACACATCTCCTTTGCTAGGATTAAAGGTCAGAGACTTTATATGCTATCAAGTTAAGGATTTTTTGAATTTTTCTATCTACTCTGTATGTGAGTATTTTATATAAACTGAAAGTATAACACTGGCCAAGTGTACATAGCTAACTTGTCTAACCTGTCTCAACTATCTTTAACTGCCTTCCCTTCCAGTTTACAGCACTCTTCTATCTGCAGACAGTTTAGATCACAGACACTTCACAATCACATGATTCTAAGTTTCTCTACGATGAATGTAGGTTTTAGACACTAAGCCCACTTAGGCATACTCTATTTTAGTCTGAACATTTCTTAGCTCGGCATAAATTTGTATACCAGATGTCGCCTTGTAATTAACACATTGGGATTTGGGAGCTGTAGATTTTTCTGGTTACAAACTTTCTATCAAACCGACATCTGTGATTTATGCTTCCAACTTCCTTTCAATGCATTTACATAATCTGTTCAATATAAAGAGAGATCATAAACTCTCCCTACATACTTAGAAATAGATTCCACAGAAAGTTAAAACCAAATCAAAGAATGGTTTAAGCTTCTCTTTTACAGTGGAACTGTAAAACACCTGTAATCAAATTTTCTCAGAACAAAAATATATTTTGCAGTCATAGATTCATATAATGTTTTAGATTGGAAAAGACCCTTAAAACCAACATATCCAACCAGAAATCTAACTCTGCCAAGTCAAGCACTAAACCATGTCCCTAACCTGGTATGTCCCATCTACACATTTTTTAAATTCCAGGGATCCTGACTTAACTACTGCAATGGGCAGTTTGTTTCAATGCTTGATAAACCTTTCAGTGAAGAAATTTTTCATTATATGGAATCTAAACGTTCCCTGGTGCAACTTGGGACGACGTCCTCTTTTCTTATTGCTTGTTAATTGGGAGAAAAACCTGAGACTGACCTTGCTACAACCTCCTTTCAGGTAGCTGTAGAAGGTTCACCCTGAGCCTTCTTTTCTCCAGGCTAAACAACCCCAGCTCCTTGCTGAACTCATGTTCCAGACCTTTCATCAGCTTTGTTGCCCTTCTCTGGACTCACTCCAGCATTTTCAGGTTTTTCGTGTAGCGAAGGACCCAAAACTGACCACAGGATTTGAGGTGTGGCCTCACCGGTGCTGAGTACAGGGGAACAATCCCTGCCCTGCTCCTGCTGGCCACACTTTTGCTGGTACAGACCAGGATGCCAAAGGATTTCTTGCTGCTGGCTCATGTTCAGCCACTGTTGACCAGCACTCCCACATCCTTTTTTGGCTGGGCAGCTTTCCAGCCACTCTGCCCCAGCCTGTAGCAATGCCTGGGGTTGTTATAACCCAAGTGCAGGACCCAGCCCTTTGTGTTGCTGGACTTCATTCCACTGACCTTGGCCCCTTGATCCAACCTCTCAGGATCCCTCTTCAAAACCTTCCTACCCTCAAAAGACAAATACTCCCACTCAGTTTGGAATCATCTGCAAACTGACTGAGGTAACATACAATAGCATTGTCCATTTATCATTGATAAACAGATTAAATAGAGTCAGGTCCCAAACTGAACACTGGGGAAAATATTGTTTCTTGCCAATTGTGAGGGAGAAAAAACAACTTGCTATTCTCTCAGGAAATACTGTGCATTACAATAGAGGTTCAGAACTGAAATTTATAACCTTTCGACACTTGTTGCTTCTTATTTTTGAATTTGCCCATTTTGTTTAGAAGCATGTCAGGAAGGAGGCTCCGTTTCAAGAAGACTGGCAAACCAGAGCACACTTGTGCATAGATCTGTGAGGATGAACTTGATTCTGACCTCAGTGAGTGGTTCTGTCCTCTGGCCAACACCACTGGGGTGGGCATATGGACAGTAACATGTTTCTTTCCCCCAAAACACCTGCTAGGGCCATTCAGTAAATTAAACTGATCATATCCAGGGGAAAGGTTCTTTGGTGTTCTGAAGGAACTTGGAAAGAAGAGAAGAGCAGGAATTGGTCAGGAAATTAAGATAGCCTGAGGCTTTCCCGTTTTTCTCCTTCCACTTCTTTCTCTCCTGTTTAAAAAGCAGGAACAGCAAACTGCCCCTGCAGTCCAATTCAATTTTTCTTACTCTCCCAAAATTACTGCTAATTCTACTTTCTTCCAGTACTCAACTGATTACATCTAAACAGTAAAAAAACATTTAGTCAAGTATATTAAAGCATATTTTATGATCTTAGGGATCATTCTATCTTGTAAGGGTGGAGCCTCCACTGACTACTAAGAAGGTAACTCTGTGTCTTAATTCTATTTTATCTCCATGATCTTAGATCTATTCTCTTTATGTCTTAGGAAAGAATTAAATATTAGGAAAGCACAATTATATTAATGAGGGTAGGACGTTATTGAAAATTAAAATTGCTAAAGGCAATAAGAGAAAATTTGAAGTTTTATAATGAAGAGTGTGCATAGATGGCAATCAAACATTACTGAAAATTAATACTTTCAGAACTATAAGCAGACTGCCTTAAACTAAACTAAAATAAAATAATCATTTTTAAAAACCACATAGAACAAAAAAAAGAGGGGGGGAGGAAGAATATTGAAGATACTTTTATGCTCTGCTCCAAGCTCAATAATTCAATTGAAAAAAAACAAAACAAAAACAACCAAGCAAACTGAATCAGTTGTACAAGATAAGAAATATTAAAAAGCCAGGAAACAACATAATTTTTCGTTCTGAACACCACCATAAAATTACTCTCCAATATTTCTTTTCAAAATATACTTTCATTAAAGCTTCCTATTTTGCTGACAAAATATTTTACTCTGAGCATTATTTATTCACCTAAAAAAAAAAAAATAAATAAACGCAAAAGTTATTTTTAGTTTTTCTGGAAAACCTGCACAGTAAGCTCTTAAGAAACAAACAAACAAAAACAGACAAAAACCCCCCACTAAAACCCAACCAAACAACCAAAAACTAAAAAGACAGCAACAAAAAGGATGAAAAAATAGGAAAAAATAGCAGGATCTTTAGGATCTATGTTGCCAGTGGAAGAATACTGACAACTCATCAGAATCTTCTCTCCATAAGATCAGACCAAGGAAGGAGTTATAGGGTGAGTGCTTGAGATATGAACCCATTCAGAAATGAAAGGAGATGCCAAAATATTCTGTAATTCAGAACCTGCTGTGCAAAGTTTTTCTTGACTTAACACTACCTAGTGAAGTCTCTGGGCAAAGTAACAGTTAAATACCTGGGGTTTTTTGACTGTTAGGCTTTTTCTGGACTTGACAGTGTTCAGTTTACAGCTGGACTCAGCAACTTGAATCTTCCTCAACCTAAACAGTTCTGGGATTATATGATTTTACATCACAATTGATATAGATTCAAAGTACACTAAGAATCAGCAAGCAGTACAGACTGGCTACTTTCCTAGGTCCATTAGTTAATAACTAAATTTTTTTAATAGCAGTTGCAAATTAAAGGACAGTTTTAAAGCATGCTTGTGACCTCAGTTATTGAAAATGTGGCGTGTTGCCTTGCCACATACATACTTCATAGTTTAAGCTACCCAGCTGAGCTTGACTGCATTGCTGCAATTAAGTTAACTGCTTTGTGAACTTAATTTCATCTTCTTTGGGTTTGTTGGAGATAACATTGCGCAATGTCTGATTTCTCCAGAATGTAATAGTTCACCATTACAAATGAAGAAAAAATAAAGTTCATAAACCATGGAAATATATGTTTCAATACTTTTTTTTTTTTTTTTTTTTTTTAATGCGGAATAAACAATACAGCTAAGTTAAGCAATACAGATATATTCTAGTAAAAAAGAAAGGGGGAGGGCAAGCAAGAAGATACCACCTTATATCAGTATGAAAAATGTTTTCTTGGAGTAAAATAAATGATGAAAATAAAAGCAGTGCGTGAAGTTGAAAGTGAAGGGGAAATGACTGCAAGCTTGTTTAAATCTCTTTGAACAAATATTTACATAATTACCTCTTTTCCCAACTAAATCAAATAATGTAGCATAAAAATATGTGCAATATCCAAAGTATCTAAGTTTCAAAATAGGCATAATGTATTTATAAAAATAAAATGTCATAAATTTCATAAATTCTAACTTTAGCTCTCATCAGATATTAGAAATGCAAGCGATTAATGAAGTGTTACTGAAACTGAAATTAAGGAGAAAAAAAAACAAAACAACACCAACAAATAACAGAACCCAAAATGAAAAAAAAATATAAGAAAAATTATTTTTATTCATTTGAATAAGCCTTAGATAGCACTGTACCCCTGTCTCAAAAATATTATACAGATTTGTGTAGGCAACTCTACTGCCCAGAATTCTACAAGACCATGCTATGAAGAAGTGGTGACTCAGATCAGGAAAAGTCAACACAGCTTATTGGAGAGGTTCATTTGGGTGGCAAGGTGGTGAGGGTTGACTGGCATCACACTTTTCAGATAATTAACCTTTAACTGCAACATTCTTCATTTCATGTGCTTCTAGGTACTGTGCAGGATTCTTGTCTTTGGTGTTTATTGCATTGACTCCAATAGTATGGGATAAAAAGCAGTATGAGGCTTCAAAAGGCTTCTTGAAAATTTAATACAGTTAAAGTGAACCGTCTTGTTCTGTTTTTGAAAGTGCTAAATGTGTTTGGGGAAGCATCTTTATCAATATGTGACAAAACTGTTTGTCCACTTTCAAATATCTCTTGTTTCCACATTTCTATGCCATACCACCCGCAGACCTGGGAAGTTGTTCCACACTGAAATCCACGCTAAAGCTGTAGACATGGACATTTTGCCTTGCTCTGGTCTTCAGAACCTTATGTAGCTCGGAGAGCACTGGAGATCATTAATGAATACAGCACGGCTTACTGTTATAACCACCATTAAGAACGGCTATAATTCAGATTATTCATGTCCATCTTTAACAGTGAAAATATTGCAGGAAGGATTAGCTCTGAATTTCTGAAATTCAGAAATTCTGAAAAAACACACCTATGTGATTGGCTAAGAAGGCTTATTGTTTTGCCACGGGAGGGCACTGTAATTCAGAGGGGGCAAAAAAGAGGGATTAAAAAAAGCATTTTTATCTTGTTTTCAGTAAATAACAAACCTTAAGGATCCAGCTATGATGCAAGCACTAGAGTGCACTTGCACACAACAAAGACATGAACAGGTGCTCACAGAGCTCTGACACAGTCCTGGGTCCCTCACCACAGCTATGAATTCACACCTTAGAGGAAAAAGAGTTGAGTAAATAAGAGCTGAATTAGACTTAAAAAAAAAGGGGATTCCTCAGTAAAGTTTCTGGTATGATAGAAACTGGTTTGATACAATCACATGTAATTTTGCAGGTGCTAGGGCACAAAGAGTATTTTTGTAACTCCTTTTATTTTAATTTTTTAAAATTACTTTAGCTAAAATCATATTAATAGATAAAGGAGGTTTTAAGAAAGGTGGAGAGAGACTTTTTACCAAGGTCTGTAGTGACAGGACAAGGGGCAGTGGTTTTATACTGATAGACCATAGGTTTAGATTGGACATAAGGAAGGAATTTTTTACTGTGAGTGTGATGAGACAGTGGAATAGGCTGCCCAGAGAAGCTGGGTGCCCCATCCCATTCAAGGTTGCATGGGGTTGGTACTAAATGATCTTTAAAAGTCCCTTCCAACCCAAATCATTTGATGATTCTATGATATGGATTCTCTATCTATATGTGGCTGTAGAATATTTCGAACTGCAAACATCACTTGAACTTATGTATGTATGTAAGGCTGATTGATTACTTAAGAAGACAAGCATACTCCATGCAGTAAATCTGCACAATATGTTTTTCTCAGATAATAGCCTGAGTGCATGAGGATCTAAAATGATAGAGAGCTGCCTTATTTGTGGAGAAAAATAGGGAAAAAATGTAATTTTTGAGAACAGCACTTAATAAAGGTTGGGTGCAGTAGTTTGCAATTGCATTTTCAACTTTCACAGAATTTACTACTTAGTCAATGACCAAAAGTAAAGTTATTTTACTCTGTAAACTAAATGTCAAAACAAAACAAAACAAAAATTTATAGCGGATAAATTTGGAAATCAGGAAGATGAAAATTAGCTCAGCCAGCATCGTGTTATTCAGACAATTTGTCAGTTGACATAGATCCTATAAGGCCACTCAGTTCCTGCAGTGAAGAAAGCATTTCACGTGGAAGTAGACAGTAAGAGATAACAAAAAATTTTATCATACAGAACAGTTGTGATCACATCTATGATTGTTTTTCAGGAAATTGAATGTATGAAATAAAAGTAGCGTTAATAATTGAAACAACTATTTACAATAGGGCATAAATTATTTGCTTGTAAAAACCTGGTTTTGCTTTCAAGTTCCCTGAAAAATCAAGGTACAGGCTAGTGACTGTGTATCACAAGGTGAAATCAACTTACATGCTGCTGCCATGCTTATGTTTCTGGTCTGTGGACTGACACCAAATCAACTTACAATCAGGAAACCAGTGTATGTGTCTCTGATAATTTATTATGAATAGATACATCTGTTTTCTTATACCACAAAGAGAGACAAAGATTTTTTTTAAGTACTCTAGAGATAAAGCCGAACATTTGTCATGTAAATAAGTGATTTTCTCAGCAGTTAACAGATCTATAGTCAACAGATAGTTTTTATAAGAATGCCTGACAGGAGTTGAAAAGTCACATTTTTCAAATGAGGCACATTTGAGGGGCCTCTTCATTGTTAAAATTACCTTTTTATACTAGGACATACTTTTCCGGGGGCTGAAAAACTTTTAAATGCCCATGCCCCAAATGCAGTATTAATTAAATACGTATATCAAAAACTCACAAGAAACACAATTCTATATGAGCCTTTTCAGAATTCTGAATTTTTATCCAATGTGTTTGGAATCTGCTGTTGCTTAGATTCCAATACCACATCTGGCTCTTTATTCCTTGTTCACAGATTGTACTTTTAAGTGGAAAACATATTATGTCCTTCCACTACAAGGTCCAGTTAATGAATATGAAATTCCAAAGTATGTCTTAGTTGCTAATCCATTCGAATTGTCTGGACTGTTTTTGTTACTTTTATTTTTTAAAGTATTGAAGTTTGTATTTCGTATATATTCTAAATATCTTCCCACTTCAGTAGCTCAATCATTCATTTGCTGACAATCTTAATGGACAACCAGCACAAAACTGGTGGGCTTTTTTCCACACAAGTGCTGCATATAAGAAGCAAAATAAATTAAAAAATTTAAATTTCCTCCTGCTCCAGCTGAAAGGTAAAGTTTTTTTTTGAAGATTCAAAATACAATGTATAGTCCCAAGCACCCATAGAGCCTGGGCAGTGACTGGTTAGTAGCACCTGTACAGACACTGGGGGACACACGTGTCAACGAGGCACCAGAGTTCCCCAGACAGCAATGGAGCCTCCCATGTCCTGAGCTATGCTAGCAGTGAAACCAGAAGGTCCAGAGACACATTCTGCTCCCATGCTTGAGACCCATGTGATGCTCTGCCCAGCTCTCTGGGACTCTCCTGTATGGCACAGACACTGATATCCTGGTGTGAGTTGCACAGAGCCCACCAAGGTGGCTGGGAGCTGGAGCAACAATTGTTCAGGAAGAGGCTGAAGGAGATCAGTCTGTTCAGACTGGGAAGGGATGGCTTTGGGGGTTCTTACTGACATCTACAGATACTTGATAGAAAAGAAATATGGAGGCAGACTCTTCTCAGATGTTTAGAGTTAGAGGATGCCAGGCAAAAACTACAAGTTGAAATAAAGCAATTTTGATTAAAGTTAAGTATACTTTTTCATGGTGAAGGTGGTAAGGCTCCCCAGAGAGGTTATGAGAACTCTGTACCTGAAGATACTAAAACCTTACCAGACAATGTCATAGGCAATCCAGTCTAACAGAGCTGCATCTAACAGAGATGCTAGATGGCTTTCAGAGGTCATTACCAACCTAAATTATTCTATGATTCTATTATACGTATTTTTTGCATATATTTTTCAGCATTAAGAGAAAAGTTCTCCCTTACTGTACAAGCTCCTGTAAGTAAACACATTGAAAACTGCCAAATTAAAAACCAGCCGAACTGTGATCCCAGGCAGATCATTGCATGGATTTTTTGGTATGACCACAGTACTAGTAAAATTTCCTGTGAAAATATTTTCTTCTTGTTAAAATAAAAGAAAGATATTTATAGCCCATACACAGACATGCACATGATGGAAGATGTTAAATTTTATGGTTTTAATTGTGAAAATTAAGTTTTCAATGCAATATTACTATATTAAGCAATATAGTACATTATACTTCTTGAGTAAAAAAAACCCACCAGTGTAACCATAGAAACAGTGGTTTACTGTTCAATCAGTTTAAAAACAGGTGCTATGAAGGACACATTAACCTAGCCAGGAGAACAGTATCGTCTGTACATCATCTGTGGTTGTCTAATATCAGTAATAAAAAATTAAAATTTTAGAATTTATGAAGAGTCTACATTTTAGACTAGTGTTTATACTCTCCATAGCATTAACTGAGGTTTCCAGCAACAGAAAAGCAACTGCAAGTCCCGTCACTATCCAGAAAAAACACTTAACAATTGAGTTCAAGTTAAAGAAGACCAGAAATTATATACTAATCTAATTTTCCATTTCACTGTACTCCTTTACACCTCCTGAATTGGCTAAGAATGATTCCCCATCAAATGAAAATGGCAATGTTTTACATTTGCTTTGCATGAGATTGCAGAGAACAGAGGAGAAAAGGATTTTGGGCCAATTTGAAGAGATATATGATGTAGGCAAAGATAGCCTAGTTAAATAAAATTAGAGTTAATGGGTTCCAAAGACAAAAATATGTAATAGAAAAGCAACTGACTGAAATTTCATATGTCCGTAGTAGTTTTACAGACAAAAATTGAATCTATACTTTTAAATGCTTTAATTTGTGTTCTTAAATTATGTCACATCATCAAGTATAAGATCTTTTTTAGTAAATAACACCTCCTAGTGAGAAATCCCTGCTCTACAGACCATAAACAATTAATGAAATCTAACATAGTTTGTCAAAAGCTCACTTTTATGTAAACAAAGAGAAAAATATTTTTTGTGCTACTTAATTTTAAATAGATAGAATTAACATTTTAAGTATTATGTACAAAATATAAAATTGTATTCATAGGATCATATAATCCTTTTGGGTAGGAAACAGCCTTTCATGGTTATCAAGTCCCACCCATTGCCATAGGCTCAGACATCTTCAACAATATTCCTGACTGAACAAGTCATTACAACCAATTATATCAACTCTCATGAATCATGCAGTAATTGCAACGATTTACCACTGCATATTAACAACTGGATTTACTTTGTTAACACCTGCCTTTTTTACCAGGGTTCTCCAGAAAACAAGCATGTTTCCTGCTTGCTGTGATATATTAGGTATCAATGACAAATCAGCTGTCCCAAGCAGCACTTAGCCTCTTAGCTCAGCAACTCTGTGACTGCTCCCATCTCAACCTTTCTGTTTTCTCAGTCATGCACTGCAGTCATAATGAAGTCATCCATCCTTCTGACAACAAAGACCTTAACCCTTTAATACAAATGTCAACTGCAGAATCTTTAAACCTAGGAAAAGTAGAGTTACTAAGAATGCTGCAAAATACTTTTATTTTGTTCAGGTATGTGGACTGGCATACATGCGCATGCATATCCACATACCTACAAACACTAGTCTATTTACTATTGTTTATTTATAGTGAGCCTCTGATTATGCTATCTAATAAAACATTTGTCCTTTTTATTTTTTTTTTTATTCATTTTTATAATGCATAGATCAGGGATGGCTGCACTGTTGAAAAGAGGAATAATTGTGACTTCATGAGGTCATAATAGAAGGGCTCCAGCAATACCTTTCAGTCATGCCTCTAGCTATACACAATGTAATCCCTAAGAAATAGGATGGCAAAATATCAGCATTTAAAATGGAAAAAACCTCTCAATTTTGTCTTATTTTACTGGATATCATAAAAGCCTGCTGTGAGTTTGAATCTTTCCCCACCACTGCCAACCCTTAAAATGCAGACAATCTAACATCACAGATTGAAAGAGTACTTGATTTCAGTAGGAGTGACAGTGTTTGCAAATCTGAATTTACATACCTTACATCACAATATACAGAAACATTTGTGAAATTTACAACTCAGGCAAGGTCTGCTGATTTCCCATCAAATAAGCATTGTTTGCCTTATCTAGTTAATTGCCAGCATCTTCAAAACTTCACTGCAAAACTGTTATGGTTAAATTTATGTCATCTTCATTTCATTTAATCTAAATAATCCACACCCACACTGAATATAATGAACCGTGGTTTTTTTCATGTACTAGTGTGTTCTTGGGTGATTTCATAATAGTCTTTCATTTCACTTAATATAACCTTGGGCTCCCTAGGGAGAAAGAAATAATGTTGCCCCTTTCAGTCTCTGGAGACAAGCAATTCTTTTATTCCTACACTCCTTGTATTGGTAAGAGAAAAATCCCTTGTTAACAATTTATTTAAGACTGAAGATATTTAAGTATCATTTCTTTGTAGTAGACAGTAAGGACTAATCATTATCAACAAATTCCTATTGCCTTTATAGGCATCCTTTCCATATCAATTAAATCAAAAAGGAAAATCCACTGAACAGTAACCACCAAAAAGTGTATTCACTGCTTTTATCCACTCTTAAAAAAAAAAAAAAAAACTACATCAGAATTCTGTGCTTGGAAATGAGGAACACACTCCAGTCGACAATGTTTTCATAGCAGATTAAAATTCTTGGGTATGCTCCCTAAAGATTTTTATTAAGCAAGACCTTTAATGTGCTCAGCAAAAGTTCAGGTTTTGTAACAGCTCTTCATTAAGGCTAAGTTCAAAGCAGCCAGTCTTTTGCCTTATTACCAGAAAATGCTGGTCAGGGAGCTTTGAGTTTAGCACCATGTCAGGATTAAACCATGGGATATCCCCATAATTACCTTATCTACAATAAACCTAAGCTTAATTGGAGAAATAATCTGCAAGGCTTCCAATTTTTATAATGTAGCTACTCAATTAACAGGAAAAGTGGAACCCATTCTCCATGTTTCCCTTTAACAATGACAATAGTATGTGGCTAAAGATTTCCCACTGAAGCTAGACATATTCTGAACTGACCAATAAAAACACATATTTGCAGAATTTGATTAGATTCCCGTGTGATTTTATCTTTCCTCATTGTTGTGAGAACCTGATATTATTTAAAATCAATTAAGTTTCTTGTTTCTTTTCCTTTTTTTTCTTTTCTTTTTTTTTTTTTTTTTTTTTTAATGCTAAAGTGCTCAGAGACTTGAAATGTGACCAGTAAAATAAGGAATAATCATTTAGGCGAAGTCCTTGAAGATACTGGCACAATATGGCATGACAGTAAGGCATATATCCCTGGTTAAATAATTAGAGTTTATGGCTAACTTTTCTGAATTTGGGGTACCTCTATTAAAACATTTTAAATTGTAGATGAAATGTCTCCCTTATTTGGTCTTCCACTTATTTAACATGATTTTTCAGAGGAAATATTAACTACATGAAAAGGAAAAATAAAATTAATGTATATTTTCTTAATAATTCAATAAAATTTTGAACATTAAGAAGAGATGAGAAAACACTGTGCTTCCAACAGTGAATTTTGTGGGAATGAATGGCACATAAACTTCAAAATTTTATTGTTCTGGTATAAAATGACAGCATTTAATGTTAAGCAGACATAGCAAAAATCTTCTATATGTCTCAAGTAGCAAACCTTTATTTTCTTGGTGCAATAAAATGACATGAATTATAGCAATAGTTCAGACTGAAGAAATGAAGCAGCATGAATATAATCAAAACCTCTCTCGGGGCTACTGTCATTATCCATTAAAAGGTAACTGACAACTTCTTCTTAATTTGCTATTAATCTTCCACATTTCCCCCACAATTTAATATGGCAACATTTTATTTAATTAGTATGCTCATTATAATTGTTTGTCATAGTGGTTTGTTTAGTTGACACAAGTTGTCTAACACTGACTGTACAGATGGCAGAGTACCAGTGTCTAGTCTCAGAGGAACTATTTGACCACTGCAGTAAAAGAGCAATAAACAAAATAACAACATTGCAGCCCACTCCAGTTTATGTAGGCAGTCAGCCTTTTATCGCTGTAAAACCTTGAAATGGATGTATGAGCACTGCTGCTATAAACAAAGAGTTGTTTACTGCTTTGGGATGGCAGACACCACTACTGGCCTAGAAGCTTCAGCAGCCTGAATGTCAGAAACTGACTAATGTGGAGAAACATACAGTGGCTGGTTTTATAGAGAATATGTTTTATAAACCTCAAGGGACAATTTATCACAAATTCATCCACTCTACTGCAGATTGCTGCTTTAATGTTGAATACTGGATTTCAGTCCACACATCAGCTCAAGCAAAGAAGGGAGGGGAATCAAAGGCTGTACTAGCTTCTCCTCATGTTAATTCTGGAATTTCTTCATAGAAAATCTATTTTAAATACCATTTTTATGAATTATGCATAGTTTACTAGAAAAAGACAATCCGAGTTGCTCTTTTATCCTATATCAATACTATTTAATTGTATGCAGTTAAACCTGCTTGTGAATACTGCCTGTATGCCAGTCTATAATAATAAATACTACATTTTATGCTGCTAGTAGGCAGGCAAAAATGCAGCTGTACTCTCATATTGAAAAAAAAGAGTATTTAAAGAGTAAAGAAACAATGCAAACACTGATAATTTCATTGCCTTGTTAAATACCTGTGTAAGTAGCCAATAAGTAGTCACCCATTTCCTTCACCCCCTGACAATAATGAGACGGGTACATATAATTTTATTTCCTTTACCTTTTCTCTTTGTAAAACATGTAACACATAATTCTGACTGCAAATGTAAAGTCAGATGTTGAATGTTGCATAGAAATTTTGAATTTAAATTTGTAACTAAAACCTACTGACTTACTTCCCACTAATACAGTTTCATGCTAATGTAACTCCACAGAATTACACAAAATCCATACTGACAGAAAATGTGAGATGACAACAGAGATCTAACATTGATGTCAGTTAAGTCTTGCTTCCAAAGTAGCACTTTCAAAGGTACTTAAGGGAAGATCAAATAACACACGGTCCTTTTCTGAAAGGCTTCTAAAAATATTTTACACAAGTTGCAAAGTTCCAATAGCATAACTCCCTTCACATTGCATACTTTGCTGAAAACATTACAAAGCTGTTTGCACTCTTCCACGTTTGTAGCTGAGGGATTATTTGAGCACCACTTCCAAGGACATTTATATTTCAGTGATAGTATAAACCAGTAATTCTTGTATGGGACCACTGCATCAATATTTTCTCAGCAATTTTCAAGCCTTTGCCTGTTTGTGAATCTTTGCCTCTCTGAATCTGAAACCTTGGCTTTCCCAAAGACAGTAAAATTATATTCTCAAAATCACTAAGATTTTTTAAATTCTAAATAAAATTGGATTGATAAAATCATACAAGTAAGTTTTTCACAATGGAATATAAGATCAACTTTTACAAAATGGCCACATAGGTTTGTTTTTCATATTAGGCATAAAGAAAAATTTGTAAAGGGATAACTTACAGATCACTTGTGCACAAGTTTGATATATTTATCCTGTAAAAATATGTAATTTAAATTCTCATTGTGCTGTAAGAGAAGCTTTTGAGATGCAATAATTTTGGAGTGAAAACTTCAGTGAGATATTGAATTATTTCTCTCTGGATGCCCAGGAAAATAGAAAACTGAGAGAATAGTCAGTCTACCTAAATTTAAAGCTTACAATATTAATGATGGAAGGAAATACAGTAAAAAATGTAACATAGCATAAGATCATTTAAACATATAAAAGGTAAGCAGGAGAAAAAACAAAACATCTTTCATGGGATATTTTCACATATTGAAATTAAAAACTCTATAAGATAGAATAGGATATATATTAAACTAGTTTTCTGACTTTCATTATAAGGCTTATTTCATGGTCAAAAATTAAAACTCCAAATTTTAAAGAGTAAAGTAACATAAAATAAGCCCCCAAGAAAAAGCAAATTTTCATTCAAAATGTCAGCAAAGAATATAGCAGAAATACTATTTTAATGAAAAAGAGATTATAATAAGGATTTTAGATTGGAGATCTAGCTAAGGACAGTGTTAATTTGATGTTTACATTATGAATGAGTCTGTATCTTACTCAATGGATACATACTTGCTAACAAGAAAACAGAAATACACTATGTCCCAAACTCCACATTCCAATGTATTTAGGGAACCACACCATAAATTACTTCAGGGCTCTTTTGCATTTATGAACAAGCAATATATTCCCTTGTTCATATTATATTCCCTATACTATAGTTTGAATTAATAATCAACTCATAAGTTAGCTGCATTTTAAGCTCTTTCATCTATTATTTTTTTAGATTCTAAACAAATCTAGCACTAATTGGAAAATCGGAATGATAGCCTAGAAAAGGCTTCCTTAGCAATAACAGGGCATTCGGCGCCAGAACGAACGCTCTCATTTTGTGCTGAAGCAGTGCTTACATCAACATCAACAAACTATTTTCAAAGTTGATACACCAGTAACACTCAAAAAGTTTGAACTTTTCAGCTAAGGTAGAGCAAAAGGAACACAGATGGACTGGTAGAAGCTGCTGCCAACAAGATACCTTCGTGATTTAATGTCAAATAATATCCACAGAAGACAACACTTTCAGTAATATATATCCAAGGTAGTGTGTGGGAATAAGGGCATTTCTGCATTCCTTAAATCCACTTTATCTTTATTTTGGAAATCTGTTACCATGCTCTGTGCATCCAAAGAAAGAAACACAACTCATCTCCTTCTGCTTGCACTAGTCAACCACATAACACAGCTAAAACTCTTGGAAAGCTTTTCTGACTTCAAGGGCAAAGCCATGGGCATCTCCTGAAAAAGCTTTTTCAGCTGAAGCCAGGCTCAGAAGTAAGACGTTCTCCCAGCTGCTTTCTCATTGTTAAAGCAAAATGTTCATAAGAATGAGCAATAGTGAATAATGATGCATCCTGGCCAGATGTATTTCTGCTGACCAACCACCTTACACAATGCATAATGCCAAGGAAGATTTTTGCTCACCATTTTCACTTCAGTGGAATGAGAGAATGTTCTGCCTACAACTGAGAACAGTCTGGCCTGTCACCAGCTGTATATCTCTCTATGTTTTTAAACATAAAGCATTTATGTACTGAACCTACATTTTTTGTTCCTCAAAACGTGTTTATATAAGCCAGGACTTTGACAGATAAATACTGTATATTTATGCCAGTTATAATCTTCTTCTTCATCCAACTGAGTATCAAGTGAACTGGCTACTGTATTTCACTAGGAAATGGTCTGGGAAGCAGTATTATGCGAGAATTTTCTTCATAATATATTTTTTTCAAAGAAAAGGGACCAGTAATGCCAAAGTCTCAACATCAGTACTAAAGGCTTGTGAAGTCCCATTATCCATTCTTCCACTCTACATTTTTGTAATCAAAAACAGGACAAGGAGCTAGTTTTTGTCATCTGAACAACTGAAGAAATAGGACAAATGAAAGTTTGTATCTTGCCCAAGGGATGTTACCTAACTTAAAAAAGGAACAAAAAGCAAGGTTTTAGGTAGGTTTTGAAGTTAGAGGTCAGAAGACTATATCAGGGTATTTAGTTAGTAGACTCCACAATGTTGTCTGACTCCTATGTCAATTACATCTGAGAGAACAAGAAATTTTGTTCAGAGGTGAATGAAGGAAATGCAAATTCCAGAATTTTCTAAAGTGACAGGCTCTTAGCTAGCTGTTTCAAGATTCTTTATACTTATAGGCGTTTTATGCAGAAAATGTTCATAGCCTTTAAGATACTTTGATGCATTCATATGTGTGGTTGTCTATATTTTATTGGCTATTATCCCTCTAGCCAGACTCCTCTGACACAACAACCTTAAAGCATGCATTCCATCCCTCTTTCTTTCTCCAGTTTGGTTTTTATGGTCATGACAGACAAACTCAATCCTGCTATACTGAAAGTTTTCCATCTTTAATTCACCATTTATTCTCCTCTAAGGCAATTACGTTGCATTCTTTTAACTCAGCTCAAGGTTTCCTTTTCATCCATAAACCAGACTAAGAGATTTGCCAATGTCATGTTCCACCTCAAGTTTTTCATTTTCCCCTGTGCCTGTATGTCCATTATTGGATATTTTAATTTCATAGAAAGTCAGCACTGCTTTTTTTCTGAGTCTAGCTGTCGAGACATAGCATTCATTCTTTTTTTGTCTTTTTTTGCTAATGCCAGGAAAGATCTTTCACCTTTTTTTTTTTTTCTTTTCCCCTTTAGTTTCTTTGAGCACAATACAGGGGAAAAAAAATTAAGCAATTTATATTTGTATCAGACCAGTTACAAAAAGCAGTAAATTCACTAGCTGCAAGCAAAATATGACTGAAGTAGCTTTTTGTTTTTAAGAAAAACTAGATTTATGCCTGGTGACTTCATTTACTTTGTTTGCAACTGAAATGAAATAAATCAGCTGGGTAGTCTCCCACCAACATTTAATAGATCCTTTTTCACATCACAAAAACACTTCACAATTTGGCACTGTTCTGAATGATTGGCAACTTCTACTCAGGAGAGACCAAAGAATGAAATGCCAAGGGTTTTGCAGGTCAGTGCTTTGCCAGAACTATATTGGAAAGCTTGTTTTGCTCTTTGGAAATGCTATAAGTTGCTTATATTCACGTGAAATAAAGTGTAATCAAATTAAAAAAAAAAAAAAGCTAACAGAAAAAAACCACCAGCAAGATACTTATTGCTCAGTTAATGACAGAAGGAAATATAAATCTATTTTCCTTTCTTTTTCCAGAAATAACACCAAGTTTTGAAAGCTTTATAATGGGGAAAAATATTCCCATTGCTGAAATGCTAATGTGTTGCATGCATAATTTTCTAATCTGTTCATTATGAAGTAATGTTACAGAGTAATGAATCAGCAAATGTGTAACTAAAGCCTCAGACAATGGTTGCATTACACTGCTACTTTAGCAGGTAGTGTGGAAATGCTCCAATCATAAAAATGACAAATTCCTAAATTCACAGAATCACAAAATGGTTGAGGTTGAAATGAATTTCTGGAGACAATCTAGTCCAACTAGACCAAGTAAAGAAGATTCACCTAAAGCAGGTTGCACAGAATTAAGATCATGCAGGTTTTGAACAAATCCACAGGAGACTTCACAACTTTTCTGGGCAGCCTGTTCCAGTGTTTGGTCACCTTCAAAAAAAGGTTTTTCCTTATATTCAGTATGTCATCATATTCCTCAAACTGTATTTCAGTTTGTGCTCATTGTCCTGTCACTGGACACCACTGGAGGCTGTCTGGTCCCATCCTCTTGGCACCTGCCCTTAAGATATTTGTACACATTGGTAAGATCCCTGTTCAGTCAGCTCTTCTCAAGGCTAAACAGGCCCAGCTCCCTCAGCCTTTCCTCATAAGAGATGATGCTCTAGTCCCCCAATTTTCTGGTAGCTCTCCAGAACTTCCCTGCCTTTCTTGAACAGGACAGCCCAGTGCCAAATAGAGTATTCCAGGCAAAGTCTCACCGGTGCAGAATAGAGGGGCGGGATTGTTTCCCTCAACCTGCAGGCAATGCTCTTCCTAATGAACCTCAGGACTTCTTGGCTACAAGACCACACTGATCATCAGGGTCCCCAGATCTTTTTCCATAGACCTCTTTGCCATCCCTGTTCTGGTGTGTGGGGTTATTCTTTCCCAGGTGCAGGACCCTGCACTTGCCTTTGTCAAAATTTATTAAGCTCCTCTCTGCCCAGCTCTTCATCCAGTACAGGTCTCTCTGAATAGCAGCACAACTCTCTACAGTATCAGCTATTTCTATCTAGGGTATCAGATATTTGTCCCAGTTTTGTGTCATCTGCAAACTTGCTGAGGGTGACTGTCCCGTTATCCAGGTCATTGATAAGGAACTGAACAAGACTGTACCAGTACTGACCCCTGGGGAACACTGCTGTGGGCCTCCAACCAGACTCCACAACCAGCCTCTGAGCTCTGCCATTCAGCCAGATCCACCTCACTGTCCATTCATCTAACCCACACCTGCTGAGCTTACCTGTGAGTTTGTCATGGGAGACAGGGTCAAAAGCCTTGTGGAAGTCAAGGTTGACAGCATCCACTGCCCTCTCCTTATCTACCCTGACAGCCATGCCATCAACTGAAGGTAATCAACTTGGGTAGGCATGATCTCCCCTTGGTGAATCCATACTGGTGATTACTGGCAACTTCTTTGCCTCTGTGCACTGAGATATGACAACCAGCACGAGTTGTTCCATCATCTTTCAGAGCTATATAAATTTACAGAAGCAGAGAGGTAAGGCTTCCTGGCTTTGGTTTCCTGCATTAGTGTGGCCCAACTGAATACTGTATGCAGTTTTCAGCATCACAACATAAGATTTTAATCTATTAGAGAATGCCCAAAGGAGGGCTATGCAGATGGTGAAGGGCTTGATAGGAAGCCATACACTGAGCAGCTGACGTCCTTTGGTCTGATCAGCCTGGAGGAGACTGAGGAGAGACCCCCTTGCAGTCTACAACTTCCTCGTGAGGAGAAGGGGCAGACTCTGATCTCTGTGTGACCACTGACAGACCCTGAGGAAATGGTGTGAAGTTGTGTGAGGGGAATTTTAGGTTGGAGATCAGGGAAAGGTTTTTCACCCACAGTGTGACTGGGCAGTGGAACAGCTCCCTACATAAGTGGTCACAGCACAGGACTGACAGAGTTCAAGGAGCATTTGGACAATGCTCTCAGTCACATGGTGTGATTCTAGAGGCTGTCCTGTGCAGGGCCAGGAAGTGGATTTTGCTGACCCTTGCTTCCAACTTGAAATATCGTGTGATTCTGATTCCCAGGTCCTCCTTCTAACACTCTTTGAAGGCTAGAGTGACTGCCTTTCATCCACTCCTAAAGCACTTCTCCTCTCAGTGACCTTTCAAAGAGTGGCTTAGCAATTCCAGTTAGTTATATCAAGTTGGGAAAAAAAAAAAAAAACCAGTGAGAAAGAAAATTAGTATTTTATACCAATATACTTGAAATATATTTGGAAATCGAGATATGCTGTGGTTACCTTGGGTTTCCAAACTTGACCTTTTATTTTTTTTCTATGAAAGCTATTATAAAGAGCTGACCCTCAATTTGAGCACCCAGTATCATAAATAAGTTTACAGATGTGTTCCTCTTTCATTCACATGTTTGTCAGGTAAATGTAGTCATATATCTTAATAAATGTGTTACTGTCATTGTTGCTGCAAGAAGTCAATATTTTCTCTTAAACTAAAAAATACAAATCTCAGGATTTCTAAGGCTAAACTTGTTTTGGATGGTCTTGCCCTCTGTTTTTTCTTGTAAAATGAGAATAGAGATCGTCTAACTATCAGATGACTATTAAGCACTTTGTTTTAGCTTTTACTGAGTTTTCTACCACTGTATTATGCAACTCTAATTATCGTTTATGTATCTCTAAATAATAAGATAGCAATAACAAGCAGAATTCTATGTAGGATGAACTACATGTCATTCTAAAATAAAAATGCAGTTTACAAGAGTACAGTGCAAGTTGCCAAACACTAAGATGTAGAAAGTACAGGCACCTGGCAATAGAGGAAGATTCAAGCTACAAGCAACTCACAAACAATCAGTCGGCAAGTATGAAACAAATGCAAACTTGGGAATCAGAAAAAAAACAGCTTTAAAAACAACATTCACAAAAGCAAGTATCTAGCCTAAGAAAAGCATGCCATATGTATGTAGTCAATCATTCAAATAGTCATTCACATAATGCGAATGAAATATATGAAAGAGAATTGCAAACCAATAAAGAGCAACCAAGTTAGTAGATCAAACTTAAAAATTACCCAAAATGGATCCAAGATATAATCAAACTTATTTGAGTCAAGGACATGTCTTAGTGGCAGTTCACTGTACTCTCCACAGCCCAAAATTGAAATAATTTCCTGTGGTTCCTAGAAGCAGTGGAGAAATGATCATGACAGCCATTATACTTCACAGGTATTTATGCTATTTGTGATTGGAAAGTGAATGCAAATAAGCTACAATAATTAGCCAATCTGAAAAATATGCGTCAATATGCTATGACTGGAGTACTTTCATTAGATTGTTGAGATTTTAACTATGCTAATAATAAATTCATGGTGTTCCTTGGCCTATATACACTCCATAACTAATAACTCACTGATTGGAGAAGAATGTAGATAGACAACCAACCAACCAGTTTGGATGGAATAATTTGGTAGCAACTGCTGGAGTTATAGTTAGCAGTCTACACCATTACAATTCACAGTAATGCATTGAAAATTGGGGTAAGAGAATTAAAAACATCTAGAGTATAATTTCTAATTAATCCATCTGAGATTATAATAAAAACTCATTAAATGTATTTGAAATAAGAGCTAAAAAATAATATATATAGAGAGAGAGGTCATGGTGGAATATTTTAAAAGAATGTTGATATGGTGTGTCACCAGCTTAGAAAATTATATAGACCATGCTACATATACTGTCTTGTAGACACAATTAAAATCTTAGCCAGGACTCCAAATAAAAATAATAAAGGATACAAAATATTACACTGCCAGCATGAAGATATTGTATAGCAGGTTCAATCAAACAACAACAAATCGCACCATTTCTAGGAGATTCAGGTGGAAGCAGGGGTGACAGGAGAAATAATGTACAGGAATAATATCTTGGCAACAGGAAACAGTGGAAGAATGCATGTCAAAGGAAAAAGAATCTGCATCCATGAAGAATAATTACACTTTTTTAAAGCAATTGGCTGTTGCCTGTGCTAAAGAGATCCGAGATTCCACTGACATTCATATCTAACTTTCTTTATTTCTTATCTCTCATATAAATATATATATATGAATAAATCTCTTTCTTGAGGTTCCTAATTTTATTTCAAAACTAGTTATTAATTTTTGGGCTATTATATTCTAATATCACCTCAAAATTCAGCAGTCTGCTGTGTTGCATTTTTAATACTGAAAGGTTAGTAGATAATTCGTCTGATCTATATAAACCAGTGTAAACTATACTTGCTGATATAATGACAAAATTTGCTTTATAAACACAGATGCTCTGTACTAAGAATAACATCCTATTTCCAATCCCTTGTAAGCCTGCATCAGCTTATACTGTATTATAAAAGGTCATAAATTTTTTATTAGTTCACTGAAAGGATATGAAATACACTTTTCTACTTAGTCCCCAGTCATTGCTTTCCTTTAATTGCTACGTAATGATTTGAAGAAAAGTGAACCACATAAATATCGAGGTTTGGGGTTTGGAGTTTTTTTTAGCTGAAGGAAGTATACTGTATATCAAACTGCTGTTTGCTAGACAGTGACCGTCGGTAGAATAGATAAGAGTACAATATAAAAGCATTGACTTTTTGAAGGGCAAAATCTCTGATCATGAACTCGCAGAACTCAATGCAAGATGTCCTGCTATTTGCAGTCACAGCAGTTCTGCCCCTTCTATCTCCCTGCAGTGGAACCAGACAAAATAATATATGGCGACATTTGTATAACCATCCCTTTTTGGTTTATGTAAGCCTGTAATAAACAAAATCCAATCAATGACATATACTTGTCTACAAGAGGGATAATAAAGAAATGAAGGATGGGAAAGTAGGGAGAGCACAAGTTTCTACAGATTTACAGTAGCAAAATTGATGGAAGAGTTTATTCCACGCTGTCCATAGTGTATATCTGCTTGCCATATGGTATCTGTACTATTTAGCAATTACAAGCAGATTCTCTAAATGTCTCGCTTTAGGGTCTGCAAAAGAAACTGTACTGTATATATACTTTTGCTATGTGTTTCTAATAGAATAAGAATAAAAACAAAACCACTAAAAAATATCAAGAAAGATACTACATAATTTCTGATATTGATATGGGTGAAAAAAGAAGAAATAAAAGTCCTTCCAAAATCAAAGTAGAAAAATAGAGTTACAAAAATTTACTGCAAAAACAGCTTATAAATTTAATACTTAGCCCTATAATGTAAAACCTTATAAGTTTCTCCCTTGAAAAACAGAAACAAAAACCAAACAAAAACAAAAACAAGCCAACCAACCAACCAAACCAAACCAAAACAAAAAAACAACAACAAAAAATTTTGGATGATGATGACTTAAATCTCTTAAAATCAAATAGTAGAGCATTCCACTTCTGCAAACTGTACGCATCTAAAAAGAATAAAACCCTCACTCACCATTCTGCAGGGGCATTCAATGCTAAAAAGCAATGGGTGACCACTTCCCACTCAGAAACACATCACACAAGAACATGATGCTGAATTTCCAAATTTTGGATATGTATGATATTACATATTTTTATGAAACACATTTTTTAATTGGATAATGAAAATAGCAGAGAAAACTTGAGGGGGAAAAATATTTTTCTACAAAATTTTTAGTATTAAAAGACTAAGAAGCCCACTCTATCATGCCATATATAAAACATGTAGCAGAATAACATCAACAAACATTCAGAAATTAATTATAAGCACTCTCTACTCAAGAATTTTAATGAGTGTTAATGATGGGTGGAGAGAATCTTGTTAGATTCTACTAGATTGAAAGAAAACAAAGAGATTATTGCAGCCTACTATTCACTACATTTACTACAGGTGTCAGAATTACTGAAAGGAGATCTAAGAACATGTAGAATTTTTTTCTAAAAATTTGAATGAAGCAAGTGACTTATCAGGTTAGGAAAAAAACAAAATCAGAGAAATAAGGTCTCACTGAGTATGTTATACATACTGGACCAGCAAATATTTTGTTATTCCTTTCAAGCCAGTCTTGTCACTACCTATCAGTCTCAGCTGCAAGTGCCCTACTAATGTCCTGCTATCCCACTGTACTTTATGTCTTAGTGTATAATTAAAAATATAACCATAATAAGTGGCATATTTATTTGAAGTGTACACAAAAATGTACGTTTTTTAGGCACCACAAGGTATCTACCAATGCCCAAATCAATACATTTCAACATGATTACAGAATGTTTATAGGCGGTAGAAAAGGCTAAACAGCTCAATGAAATAATGCAAATGATCTTCAGGACACTGCCAACATATACCAAATTATTAAATGACCTCCAACTTTGAATTTGTAAATTTAGCATTACTTTAAATTGCAGCAGAGAAAATAGAAAAGAAAGTTGTGCCAGTTGCTAGATATTTTAGAAAACAGACTTTTAGCTAGTATTATGAATTTACTACAAAAGAAGAATGAAACAAATTTTACATTCCTTCAAGTTGTCTGGACTAATTTGTATACAGTAAGGTTTCCCTCTTTCCTGCCACCTGGATTGAGATTATCTTCTTGAACCAGTTAACAGATATTTCAACACAGAGGTGGAAACATTTATTATGAGCTCCTGATAATCACGATATTTTTCTCTTGGAAACAGTCATAAAGATCACTCAGATTGTGAATCAAATTCTGTGCTGTAATGGGGAAGAAAACGTACAAAAGCTCTTTGTTGTTCTTTTTCCTGTCAGCCTTTGAGGAGATAGCAGCTGACAGCCTCATGTCGGTTGCAGAAAAAAATAACAAGTTGCAAAAAAGTCTTATTTTAGTAAAGAAATTAAAAGAAAAATAGAAAAGAAAGAAGTATTACTATCTAGACTTTGATTCAGTGATGTAACACTGCTTATCAAAAAATTATAGATGTTATCATTTCTATCTCACAGGCATCAAATTGTCCACAAACAATACATGCAGATATCCTCAAAAGGCACAGACTTGGTACCCAAGGTTTATTGACCAAGTCTATGCAATGGCAGCATCAGTGATATAAATACATTATCTGGATATTAAGACCTTTCTTAAACCTCTATATCAAACCAGAATAACAAAATTCTTATCTAAAGTATTAGTTACATGTACTGTACTCAGTGTAGCCTATTTATTTTGTCTTAGACAGTTTACAAAACAGTTTCCTAGATGAAGATGTAGTTACCCTGTGAGAAGTCTGTTCAGTCTATCAGCCTATCTGATTATATTTCTGAACAAGTAGAGTTTAAGGATAGTGTAAGAATTATTTACCTTTTATTTTTAACCCATGTAACCATCTATTTTTAACAGTGTTTTCTTGGAGTATAATAAACCTTTATGGCACAAAGTAATATAGCCATCTCACAGTCTTATAGACCACAATAGTAGTTCTTTGCTTGCTAGAGTTTTCATTCTTTGGCAGCACATTCCATGAATGTAATGTAATATTTAGATTGATAAGACCAAGGACTTTTCTGTTATAAGGAAACTAAGACCGAACAAAAGATTACAGATGACTACTTTGCACTTAATGAGCGTGAAGACATCATGAAAGGAAATTTGAATGCCATTCACTTTTCAAGTAAAAGTCTTTTACACAGGTCATCTCTAAAGAGGAACTGTATACAGAAGGCAACTTAAGAAATTGCTAAAAGGTCAGTCAGATATTTCAGCTTCAAATTTCAGCTTCAAAAGGAGTAATGTTTGTCTCAAGAGAAACAGTTTTCCACCTGTTAATAGGGTCACATAAATTTGCATCAAAGTGAGACTATATTATAAATATACCTTAACTTCAACTGTAAAATCTGGTGGTTCAGACTTCCAACCATAGTGTCTTTCTTTTTCCTATGTCTCTCTTACAAAACTGTAGGAAAACAATGCATTGAAAAAAACTTACTTTTCCAAGGTCCAGCCAGTTCCAACCTCCACTCCCCTAGTTTAATTGCTGAGCATGATGCCATTCACAGAACAATCATTGTTGGAAGAGACCTTAAAGATCAGCTAGTCCAGTTGTAAACCTAGTATCACAATAACCACCACCCAAACCATATTCTCCAAGTGTCACACCTCTTGAACACTTCCAGAGACATTGCCTCGCAGCTTGAAATATAAATACTGAGAGAAGTTGAAAGAAAACTAAATTCAGATTTGCTATAACACTGTTATGAACAACCAGCCCTTATTTCTAAGGGAGATAAATGTAAGTTAGCTGGGTGTTACAGACCCATACAAAAATCCAATCTACTTTTAAAATCAAGGATGTGTTATTTTTTCAAAACAAATGCTGCTACAATGTAGCATCATTAAAAGAAGTTGTCAACATTTTTCAGGATTTATAAAAAGCAGCAATTTTGCATTAATTATTTCATGCTTCTGAGAATTTTTCAATGGAAAATATACGGCATCTTAAAATATTACTCTAATAGCAAAACAGGAAAATTTTCATAATAGCTTTTTTCAGTCACAGTGCCTAGAAATTTATTGAACAACTTGAGCACTCTAAGGCACTCAAGAGTAAATGATAACTGAGTTCGGTGAAGTCTAATGTTCCTATGAGAGATGGAGTTATGAGGAGGACACATTTTATAGGCATGTCCTACAAAATACGTCTTTGGCAAAAGATGCTTCTGTGATATATGCTCTTTCTCAAACTACATGACTGCCTTTGGTACATGTTTACAATTATTCTTGACTATTCATTCCTGCTTCTTTTTTTCTTTTTTTTACCCTGCACAAAACGTAACTAAAGATTGACATCAAAAATGCACAATTAACTATACAGTGATAATGGATGCCATCTCAATTATTACATTGAAACAGCCACTGTATTATTAAACATATGAATAGTAATATATCTATTGCAAAGGGCTCAGTGGGACTCAAGGAAAGACGAGATTACTCTTTACTCCCTTCAGCACAATCCTCTTCTTCAGATGCCCGTGATGTGATTGTAGACCCCAGAGCTGAAAGCTGCTGGAAAGTTAGCACAGTGCCCTGCATACCCGGTCCTGTCCCCACAGGCTCCCACTATCTCTAGCTGCATGTTCACTTCACTCTACAGTGACTCTTTCAGGGGAAAGAACAAGGGCAGGATGAGGGAACTGAAAAGGGAAACAGCAAGGGAAGGAGAAGGAGAGCAGAGGGGAAGGGAAAGCAGGAGCAGAAGAGGAACAGGAAGAGACAGGAAGAACGGAGCTGTGCATGCATCTTAGTCCCTCTGAGACTTGGCTACTATTCAGATTGGTCAAGTTATAATGCAGGTAACCAGGTCACCTTCAGATAGCCTCAATGTGGGCATGCCCTCTATTCGTTTAGGAGTTACTTGTAAGGATGGGCTTGTCACCTTCTTGCAGCCTCAGCTTGCAGCCCTCTGTATGCCTGGAGACATACCAGACTAGAACTTCGACCCGGGCTTAAGGGCTTGACTTCTTGGCTTGATGTTACAATGGATTGACCCAAATAATGGTTGATCCAAATAATTACCACAGACCTGTTCCATTTCTGTGGCTCAGGTACTGGGGGATGACACCCTTGTCTTTGCCCTGCTGTGATGTTCATCTTCTAACTCATCTCACAGACCACTGCCTGCTCTTGTTTCCCCCTCACACCCAGTTATTCCCTCCCCAGTGCAGACTCTAAGGTCATGGAAGGAAAAATAAAAACATTAAAGTTCATATAAACTTGGTCAGCATACAATACAATAAAAAATTGTCATAGTAAATAAAGTAATGACATTGATATGGTTTGTAAAACTTGCACTCAGAATTATAATTAGTATCATAGTATCCTAGTGATGCCTGTCAGTGGGTTCTCAAAAAAAACCCAACAAAACAACCCCTGCATCATGTTTTATTTAGCCTAATCTTTCCCCCTCAAGTTCAGAATACTGTACTTAACAGGAAGAAAATAGAGGATTCGGAAATATACATGTGGTTAATTTAAAATGCCAAGCACCATATGTATTAATAAAATATATATAGCAGTAGATAAGGCAACATGTTACAATATAATAAGCACATAAAAATGAATTGTTGAACAGGTGCAGTGAAAGGAAACATCAATTAGAAAGTCAATTGGAAGGTCAAGATATCAATTAAATGGTTAATGAGCTATTTCTGGAAAAATCAAAGACAACTGCATTATACAGAATCACTCAGAATATGAGCTAGAAAATAGTTCACAAAGCCAAAGGAGCAAAAAGGGGAACGTGATGTATGAATTTTAAAAATCACAGTAAATTGTACTGTTATTTGTTTGGGTTTTTTTTATGTAAGCTTCAGTTTAACTGATGATATTGTACCCTGTTCATCAGCAAACGAAGACAGCCAGGCATTTCTAGCATAAAACAGCCAATAAGATACAAAATTAGCCCTAAAGCAATTAGTCTCTCTGTGGTGGGAATCCTAATATGGCATTAAGCCACATTACCTCCTATACCTTTTATCTTATGGTCTACAGACTAGTAGATATAACTATGAGAAAAAGTAATGTCAACTTCTCTACTACAATGCCTGATAAAGAAAACCTCAGAGCAGCTTTCGCTTTGCATCTGTAAAGCCTTCAGATAATTGCTCGGACATTTTGCAATAAAAATTTGAAAGAGTTCTGCTGTCTATTCACAGAGAGGTTATCTTTGGGCTGCAGCCCAGTTGTGTTTAGTTAGCTCTCCAAACACATGTAACATATTCTATCATATTGTTTATATCATGACCGGATGATTCATGACTCAAGAGAAGCTTCTTCTGAATAGAGGAAATATGCATTTTTCTATGAATTTTCTGGAACAGAACTATTCAAACTGACTAAATTGGATGAAGACCACAGCTAGCACAATATCCACACTCTAACAATTATGCCTTGGAAAGAGTAAGAATAGCACTATTCTGATGCTATCCCATAATTCTTTCCCAGACCACAAGTATGTTCATTTGATTTCCGGAGTGTGAACAGAACTATGCAGAAAGCTCCAGTGGCTATGCAGGAGCTCCAATCCTCTGAGTTCTTGCTCCATTTCTACTCAAATACATATAAACATTCTGCTCTCACAGCATCAATGTGCACATCAAATTTGCACAATGTGCACTCAACCTGCAAAGGCTTGCCGTAATCTATCAATTTATATCATGAAGATCTACATTCTTTTGTTTTAAACCAGTTTCCTTTCCATAATTTGAGTTTAACAAACACAAATTTGTTGTTGCAATGGAAGAGGCATTGGGCAGTCTCCTCTCTTTTGATAATGATTCTGCAGACTTCTATCTCTTTTAGGAATTTCCTAAAATGAATGAGTTCCATTACCTGCAACTGTACCTAAAATAGTAGATTCAGTCCATACTGCAGGTTATCCATGTTGCTTTTCTCTGAATCTTTTTTCTTCCTCTTTTATACTTTTTTTTTTTAATTAGCCCCCTCACATAGTCTTCAAGCTATGACAAACCACAGATTTATGGCGCATAAATAATATTAACTGTTGTTTTCTTTGTTTCTTTTCTAATATGTTCCTTTTCTGATATGTCACTTGTTTCTTTGACTGCTGTCAAGCATTGATCTGTTGTTTACATGCAGCATCTATCTAAATTTCAAGGCCTTTTTCCTGATTAGTAACAATGTTTTGAACCCATCACTTTATGCCAAAAACTATTATCATCACTGTTATGTCTCAGTTCATGAATGTGAAATGCACTGAATTTCACCTGCCATATTACTGCCCAGTCATTCGAATTTGTAAGGTTCTTCCGTTATTCTTGCCAGTCACCTCTCACCCTTTCTACATTCAGTAGTTTTATACTATCAGCAAACTTTCTCTCCTCAATAGATCAACCTTTTTTTCTGGTATTTTTATGAATTAATATGTTAAAAGATACAAGAATACCTGCAGAATTACCACTGTGTCTTCTCACAGTGCAAGAACTTACCCCCTAAGCCAAGCCATGAATTATTTATTCATATCAGACCTTCCATTTTTCTGCATGGACGTTGAAATTCCTTAAAAAGCCCTTTGGGCATCCACATGTCTACCACAACTTATTAGTGTGTTTCCTAGCACATTCAAAACACTCAAAAGGAATTTAAAATTACATCTTTCTTTAAACAAAGTTTTTTTTAAAAAAAACAACAAAAAACAAAAATAAAAACAAAAAACCAAACAAACAAACAAAAAAAAACCCCAAACAAACAAACAAAAAAACCCAAACATGTTCACCAATTGGTTCCCTGACTATAACCAGGTTCAGTCCCTGGTTCAGTACAGATGTCAGGCATACAGATAAGTAGGTCTCTCCTGAAACATCTTTCTGAATACTGGCAGCACACTTCCCATCTCACCTGAATTCTCATGTACTCAGGGGCTGTAGTTTTACATGCCCTTGTTAGCAAATAAGTTGTTTAACCTCATGCTAGAATTCTTAGGTGCATAGCCTCTGATCCCAGTGTCCTACTGATGGTCTTATTATTTCTTCAATAGCATCAGTATGACAACAGGTTGTCTATTTGTACCATTACAACTTCACTGTTGCTGTTGTGTAAGTCTTCAGTTGGACTTTAGAGTTCTCTATCTAACTCTGTATGTTCTTGGCTGTGAGCCAACAGAGCAGTCTCCCCTACCCTCCTGAAGGATCTTTTTTTAAGTCTTAAGACCTTCTTTGATTTCACGGCTCTGTTTTTGGAAAGGGCAAGCCTGTAGGTAGTTTCTTGCCATTACTATATTAAGTCTCTTGAAATTTATCATACCAGATGTCTTATCTTTCTTATAGCATTCTCTTCAGTTAATCCCTTCATTTTATAAATGGCAAAAATATTGCTTATTAGAGCAATTCCACTCAAAAAGAATTTAAGAATAAAATGAACACAAATAGGATTCATGTCATTTGACTATACATATTTGGAGTATTCAGAGAACTTGTCTCTCCAGGCTCCCTTTTGCTGGAAATAAATACATATGTAAAAACTTGATTTACCTCACCACCTTCAGAAATTTCCTCATAGAAACTACATACAAAAAATTATATAGATAGTATTTATCACCATTACAGAGGAATTGATGTAGACCGAGGATAGTGGTGCAAAAACAGAACATCCAATGGAGGCTACTGCACTTAGTTCTTACTAGCCATATTATTCACTATTTGTCACAGCACAAGCACAGACTTTGCTCCATAGGGAGTTGGCTCTCTACTTTTACTTAAGACAAGACAGTAAGAAGCAGTTTATTTCAATGTTGACTCAAGACAAGACAGTAAGAAGCAGTTTATCTCAATGTTGACCTCACAGTTTTACTAGAGGACTTGCTCTATTAATCTGTTTTGTTGATAACTTTAAGGTATTTAATTATTTACTGAATCTCAATTTTGACATTTATTAGGTCATTGTAAATTTCTGTCTAACCAGTTTAATCAACGAGTATAAACTAGCTCACATATACACTCATTCCTTTTAAAAAACATGCAAACAAGGTATACGCAGCTAATTTTTATTCCAGCAAATATTGCACAGTGACTCAGAAAAGCACAGTATAAAAACATCTAGTAATAAACTCACACACCTTTTGAGTCAACTTTCAGATTAATACTCGAATGTAGTATCTTAGCAGACTTTCTAGCCCAGTTCTTAGTGAAAAACACAAAAAATCATCAAACACCAAACAAGTTCACCAAATAAAAAAAATGTACAGATGTTTTCTGATTGCTAAGTAAAATATATTACCTCTTAAAATAGTTCATTTAAAAATGCTGAAGGCTGTTATCCAGCCATTGGATAATCCATGATGGTTATGCATTTTAAATTTGAAATCTTTGACGCTACCACCACTTTACTGATTACATTAAATAAAGCTTGAGCTGATACAGTCCTCAAAAACATAATTTTTACATTGTATGTAGGAATACAAACATCCACCATGACAACTAGAAATTAATAACATATTAAAACACATATGTGTTGCATTGTCAAGAGATTTCATTTTACTGAGAGTTGCCATGAGTTAATCCAAATAGCATTTTATTCTTACAATCATTTTACTATGTCTATGAAGTAGACAGATTCCTTTATTTGTTGTACAAATAGAAAGAGGCTGGAAATCAATTTTCTGGGTCTGAGGTTGCTTTCTGTTTTCTTTTTTGTCCACAATGTTTATTTCACTAATTGTTTCTGCATATGTGTTATTAGGCAGATTTTTTGAAGAGCAGAGAACAGCTGGAAAGGTAGGTTCAGAAAAGAAACATTTCAGCTGTATAAAACATTACAACTGTTTTGAAACCTGCTTTAATTGCCACTCATTTGAAGGACTGTAATGGACTGATCATTTGGGGGCAGAATTTGCCGAGTGCCATTTACCATCAAAGCTAGCAAGTTTCAAAGGTAAAATAAATTCAGGTGTCTGGAGAGACCCATTCTTTCTGAGACCTTAAATGAATTCTGGAAATATTATATGGTGATTGTCTACCATATTCCTATGCAGTCAGTTCACTCAAAATACATCTTTCACAGAACTTCACATCACAGTTCTAATTGTTCCTATTCTCATTGACAAAACAGTCATTTTGTGGACCTGGAGAAAGAAATGGAGGAAGGAGCCCAGTTTCTATTCCAAGCTCTTTCACAGAATCACTGATATTTCACACTGATATTTTAATATCTTAGATAAAGACGATTGTATGAAACAAATGCTGCTCCATGTATGTGCCATCTTTCTCATCTGTTTGATGAGCAACCTTTTGAGTTCACATCTGATAGCTGTTTAAAAAAATCAGGTTTTTGTGAGCTTTGAGATTCTCTAACAAAAGCCAGTAAACAACAGCAAAATATTTGCACTCCTCCTAGTACTAGGAAATGGCTGCTTTTGTCACAGGAGCTGTAAAGCAGATATGCATTCAAAACCAACCAGTTTCTGGCTTACTCTGCTTTTATTTTGTCCATGCTATTTATCTGATAAGGGGAGGGTGGGGGGAAGCTCGAATGGCAAGTTTGGGGGCTTTTGTTTAGTTGCCTTCTACTTAACATTAATACCAGAAAACTACATTACAGTTCTAAAGAAATATTTGAAGCAAGATCACTGCACTATCACAATACCTTTATTTCTGATCCACAGAGTCGAATCTGTCACTTTACTGAAAACATTTGGACATTACCACCAACAGTGATAGTGAAATGGTCTGTTTTCCTGACAAGTCAATGAATCAAAATTTTCTAAGCTGCCACTTTGCTCTCAGAATTTAAGCTTGCAGTCATTTTTTCCTTAAATATGAAGACAACCAGAAAACTCTTAACATGTGCAAATTCATGACATAAAAAAAACTAGAAAGAGATGAAAGTTATGTACTGCTACTGGTTAACGCTATTATATCATACTAAATAGAGAACTGAGCAACTTCCTCCCAGGCATAATTTTTTGGGGGATTACTAGGAGTTGGTAGACAGGACCAAATGTCAGATTTTACCCATGAAGACCTGTAGATCAAAGAAAAACTAAAATCTTAGGAGACATTTAAGCAGATCATAGACCAAAAAATACTTCAGGACACCAAGATGCATTCCAAGTCTACAGCTTGACATTCCCTTACTGCAAAACTCAGATGCCCTTAGCTCACAACAGCCCTGGTGATAGGTGGTCTATGAAGAGGTTGCTACTTATTACACTAAATGTGCACACACTGAAGTCCTATTCCAGTGCTCACACTCTGATCAGAATCATGAATTTATTTAATTTTTAGTTAAGGGCTGATTGCCTAGAATTTCAAAAACTAGGTTTAAATTCTGACATGGATCCCCCTACAAGTGACCACTGTGCTTCTGAAGGCAAGAAACCGAGGGAGAAAACAGCCCAAGAAGACCATAAAGATCTGCAGGATCCCATTTGGGATTTATATAGTCAGTGTTTTCTGCAGTTTGTCAGTGTGTAAAGTTTGGGATTCATGATTACCATTACTTCTTTGTTAATCTCCTGTACTTTCCCATATATGTTCTGGGAAAAAAGAAAGTATCACTTTATGTTAGCAATGGTTTTTTTACATTAATATAGCAGGAAGCTATAATGGAGTTATTCTAAATAATAAACAAGTGAAGAATTGACATATAAGTAGCATGTATTGCAACTTCAGAAACAAAAAAATATTTTTTGTGATTCATATTTAATTTTTAAACTCCAACTATGTGATTCAGCTTTTACCAGATATTTTATGAGCAGTGATTACCTAAAATAGAAAAATAAAGCTTATAACGTGCTAAAGTTAAGTATCTAATAAAAGATATTCAGTGAATCTTTGATGGACATAAATACACTAAGGTTTTAATTACCTAGTTATAAATTTATTTTTGCACTACTTATGAAGTTTAAAATGCAAAACAATATACTGCAATAGTACACTAAGAGGTTTTGAATAAAAAAAAATATTTGCAGAAAGTAGTAACTAGCTCATATATATTATTGAATTAACTCTGTAGTTTTTTTAACTTTTTGAAATAATACATTTTTTGTACATAATTATTTTCAGTAATGTTATTATAACAAATTATTTAGTATCCATTCATTTTGTCACTGGAAATGAAATTTCTTGGTGGTTTTAAAAGGATTGAATCCATAGTGTCTGTTAGGTCAATTGTCTTATTTTCAAGAGGTGAAGTATGGGAGAAATATGGACTTCAATTTTGTTTCTCAGCAATATAAAACTTCAAGAGTGAAATTCTGCCATTATTTCCGAACAGTTTTGCCACAATCTTGGTCAAATTCATGCTGAAATGAGCCACAGAGCCTGAAAGAGTCAGGGTATATATCATGAAGTTGAACGCTTGACATTCTGAATCACATATAGGTGCAATACTTTCCTGCAGAAAAATGCAAGTCTTGTAAGTATGGGTGATAAAAGTAGGTCTCACATAGGTATATACCAATGTGTAGCATTATACAAATGCTATATGCATTATACAAATGAGAAATCCTAGATGAATAAATATTGTACATTAGTTCTTGGTTGCTTACTGATGTGGTCTGATGGTGATGTTCATTGTGGGCCTCTCACTAGGTAGCTAACACTACATATCTAAGAAACAGCAAGATATCAGTATATATCTGTTTTTTGGATTCACCAATGCAGAACCTTCCAAGCAGAGCACTTGCCACCTGTGGTTTAGTAGTCTGTCCCAGCATGGTCATCTCTTTCTACTCCTAACTTTCATTCGGCATTTACCGTGAGACAAAATTGCTCAACATTAACACAGTAGCTACTGAGCAGTATCATATAATATCACCTTTTCTCATTTTTAAAATAATACCTTGCATAGAGAAAACAGTGGCACGAAATTCTGTATACACTAAAAACCATCATTACCCAACCTCTGGCTAACCCCTGAGCTTACATGTCAAACTCAGGTGTTCGTCACCTCTCACAACACAATCCAAGACTGCTACTTCTTTTACTTGATGTGGTGCCTAAAGTAAGTTAGTCAAACTATATACAAACATTTAATATTTTGTCAACAGTCGGATGCTTGCATTAGTGTATTTTTCCCATTTAAATTAAATGTGTTGTTTTGATCTCCGTAATTTCTCCCTATCTCATCTTTTTTATATTCAATCATTAAATGGCACTCCATAGAAACAAAATTTTTGTAGATAGATTTGACATATAATAATATATAACTACTGAGTAAGCAGTATATCAGAATGTTATAGCTTAAACAATTTCAAGACATCTAAAAAACCCAAAATAAAATTACAATTGTAAATCAAGAGTAGAAAGTGAGGTAATAGAGCTTGTTGGGATGAATAATTCCCAAATTCTATAAACATTGAGTCTGAAGATGTGTAATTTGGCATATGCAGAATGATTAGCTATTTCATTACGAGAAATTTTAAACTATTTAGGTGGCATGATCTTTCATAAGGTTAAGATTCTGGTTCTGTAGAGATATTTACTCATCCCCAAATAACCCAAATCTGTGCATGGCTTGAAAACATCCTCAATTCACAGCTGAGTCAAGCAAATTCCTGTTCTCTAGCCAGAAGTTCAGTATTAGCCTGAATAACAGTCTCATGGATAACTTAGCAAATGTTATACTGTCTTAACCTCTTACAGTAAGCAGATCTCAACAGTCTATGGAGGAGCTGACACACCTGAGGGACAGGAAGCCATTCAGAGGCACCTAGACAAGTTTTAGAAGTGGGCCCATGGGAATCTTATGAGGTTTAACAGGGCCAAGTGCAAGGTGCTGCACCTGGGTTGGAGCAAGCCCCAGTCTCACACAGGCTGGGGATGGACAGGTCAGAGCAGCCCTGCCTGGAAGGACCTGGGGGTGCTGGTGGGAGAGAGGCTGGACATGATGAACTCTGTGCATGCACAGCTTAGAAAAACAAATGTGTCCTGGGCTGCATGAAGAGTAGCTCTGGTGAGAACCCCCCCACCCTGCAGTGCTGCATCCAGTTTTGGGGTTCCCAGCACAGACAGGACATGGACCTGTTGAGGAGGGTGCTGACGAGGGACACAACAACAGAGAGATGGAGCACCTCTTTTGAGGAATGGTTGGGAGAACTGGGGTTGTTCAGACTGGGGAAGAGAAGGCACCAGTAGGACCTTATTGTGACCTTTCAAATAGTTAAATAGGGTGTTTAAAAGATAAGAAAAGGACTAACCGTTTTTGGACTAAAAGAGGGTAGATTCAGACTAAGAAAAGAAATAAATTATTATTATGACAGTGAAACATTGGACCAGGTTCCTCAGAGAGGTGGCAGATGTGTTACCCCTGCAAACACTCAAGGTCAGGTTGGTCAGAGCTCTGAGCAACTTGATCTAGTTGAATACATCCCTAGTCATTTCAGGGCTGTTGCATTAGTTAATCCTTAAAGGCCCCTTCCAACCCAAAACACTATAAGATTCTCTGATTCTTTACCATAACTATAACAATTAAATTATGCAATATATACCGTAATAGATTATTACACTAACAGTGAAAGTAGACAGGGGAGGGAATACCAGTTAAATTATCATTATGTAATACTCAGCTTATTGTACTGACAAACCTATGGCTATAATTATTAGCAGGCATTGGCATTACAATAATGAGTTCATAATTTTTCACCCATTCAGAGATGATGCTACCAGTTAAAGATCTTATCTATTTAATGAAATTGGGACTTCACTACAAATATGTTTAAACAGATCATTTTCCATCATCTCTTGCCAAAATCTGCTCCAGAGAAGATTTTTCAGGGAAATTCTGCATGGTTTGCTCATAGAGGATAACATCTCCTCCAAGAGTGCAGAACCAGAACCAGGTGCTGCTCTATCTTCAGCTACATACATTTTCTCACCTTCCCTCATCAGAGAAGCTGCAGTGAATAGTAAATATGGAAATAGCGATCTTCAGCATCTGAGGTTTAAAAAGCAGCAGGTTGTTTTAATAAAAAGCCATATATAATCCAGATAAAAATGTGTGAAGCAGAGGAAGGACAAACATTTTCTCTCATCTCCTCTCTTAACGTATTTACCTAGTGAAACAATTACTAAATATCTACTATGGCATATCAGTTTGCATGGCCTGGGTTTGGTAGCAGGAGAACTATAGGGGTGGCTTTTGAGAGAAGTTACCAGAAGCTTCCTCCACATCCAGCAGAGCCAATCTCGATCCAATATGGACATACCACAGTCAGGGCTGGGCCAATTAGAAATGGTGGCAGTGACTCTGTGATAACAGATTTAAGTACAAAGGAAAGAAGAGTTATTGCAGTTTTAACTGCAGCCAGAGAAGAGTGGAGTGAGAACAGTGAGAGGAGCAACTCTGCAGACACCAAGGTCAGTGCAGAAGGAAGGCGAGGAGGTGCTCTGTGTGCTGGAGTCCACATTCCCCTGCAGCCTGTGGTGCAGCCCATGGTGAGGCAGCTGCACTCCTGCAGCCCATGGAGATCCACAGGGATCCACCTGCAAGAGCCTCACGCTAGAGCAGGTGGATGCCTGGGAGGAGGCTGTAACCCCATGGGAGACCTATGGAGAGAGGGGCCGTGCTCCCAGGCTGGAGCAGCCTGTCCCTGGGGGACTGCACCCTGTGGAAGAGTGACCCAGGCTGCAGCAGTTTGGGGAGGACTGTGTGCCCGATGGATGGACTCACACTGGAGAAGTTCATGGAGATCTGTCTCCCATGGGAGGGGACCCACAGTGCAGCAGAGGAAGGACTCCTCTCCCTGAGCAGTGGCATTAACAACATGTGATGGACTGACCATAACCCCCACTCCCTGTCTCCCTGTGCCACTGGGGGAGGAGGCAGAGCTGGGAAGAAGACAGGTTTGGGGGGGAAGGTGTTTTTAAGAGTTTGCCTTTCTTCTCGTTATCCTGCTCTGATTTTGTTAGTAATAAATTCAGTTCATATCTCTAATTTCAAACCTGTTTTTTCCTGTGATGGTAGTTGATGAGTGATCCCTCCTGGTCCTTATTTCAACCCATGAACTCTTCGTTATATTTTTTCTCCCCTGTCTGGATGTGGAGGGAGGAAATAAGAGCTGCTTTGGTGGGTGTCTGGCTTTTGGCCAGGGTCAACCCACTACATATGGAAAGACTCCCTCACAATTGTGGTGAAACACATAATTAATACACTGGGGAAACTGATATACCTTTCTTTGTGAAAGCAGAAATTCTACACTGAAGGTTTCTAAAATTAATGTTCCTCCCTCTGAAGGAAGCTGATTTATATAGATTATTTCTGTTAATAAAGATTATACCTTTTATAGTAAATTTAAATCAGAAAAAAAAATCTATTTTGGGTGAATTGCTCCTAGCACATGTGCATGAAATTCTTCCTGTCAGAACAAGTGCAAGCAAGACTTCCATCACATCTGGCAAAAATAATTCAGTATGTTTCTCTTATTTCCATCACTGGCTTTTCTTTCTCTGGGGAGAAGTGCAGCTCCTCAGTTTGCCTGTCATACCTGAGCTTGCACAGAATCTGGACAATCATTGCAGAATATTCTGAGTAAATGAGATACTGGTTTCTAAATAGGCCTCTTCCCTGGTGCTTTAATACTCTAAATAGATATGGACTTTAATGTGCAGCATAAAAGAAAATTCAGACTTAGTTAGTCTTTAGAGGCTGCTAACTAATGTCTTTCTTCTATGAACTATACAAAAGAGATTTGAGAGACTTCTTTTTTTGTACGTGTTTTCAAATGACAAAATGTACAGAAGCAAAACACCAATGTGTTTTGACATGTGGGTCTCTACTTAAGAGACAAAAATAAATCTGTTTAAAAAAATTAAAGAAGGTTGGAAAATAAAACCTTAAAAGTTAATCCCAGGAGACCACATCAACCACCAGAATTACCAAAAATATTCATTCTTTTAAGGCTACACACAAGTTTAATAATGAGCTTTCTATTTTTAGTCCTTCAAAGAAATGTTTTAAGCCACCAGTAATAACTTGCTTAGGTTTGTTGGATTTTTTTGTTTGTTTCTTTCAGTTGTTGTTGTTGTTATTGTTGCTGTTTGGTTTTGTTGGGTTTTTTTTTTTGTTTGTTTGTTTGTTTTGTTTTTATTTTGGGGGGGTTTATTTTGCCATATTTATGTTAAAAACCCCACAAAAATAAATTAAGTTATTTATAATCAGATTAGGCTTTGAAAAGCAAAGCAACGTATTTGCATTTGATCAGAAATCAAAGTTCCAGAAATAAAAGTGTTTCAGTTACAATATTTAGTCTCTATGTATTGAATGTATAAATACATGTTTTCCAAATATATTATGACACACATATTATCTAAACTTATGCACACACTTCTCTTATATAAACATGATGGGTATGTAGAGGAAAAAGTAAATCCTCTCCCAGACAATATAACTTCTACATGGAAGACCAGAGAAGTTGAGAAAATTATAAGCAACTATCCTGTGAATGATTTTTATTCTAGGCTTTCAAGGATGTTTCTTAAACAGATTAATCTCATTCATGTGTACAATTTAAGAATTATTAATCCATTTTTAATTTTAAAAAATGCAATTATGCCTTACTTAGAATTTTAATGAATATGTTCTAATGACAGAGAAGACTACTATAGTCATCTAACCTTGACACTGATGGCTATATAGTCTTCTAAATATACATTCTGTATAAAAAAATTTTGTGTTAAATAGAAAACAATTCAGAATGTTTCTTTTACTTTGAAAAAGTAAACCTGAAGAACAGAATTCATGGATTTACTTTTTAAATAAGTTAAATCTGTAATTGTCATGTCAGTTTGTGTTTGCTGTATTTGTCTGCCAGCAAGAGACAGTGACCACTTACAGTGATTACAAAGCACACCAAATGTAGTATATATGTCACTTCTCCACAAGAGCTTGTTGGCGGCTTTGATCGACTTCTTTTTGATTACACCACAATCACCTCATTCCACTTTAGCTACTCTCACTCTTGCTCTCTCTCCAGGGGTTCAGATGTCATTGCTGTATACCTTAGCAGATGAATCAGTTTTCCCTTTGTTAAATCCTCTTCCTGGGAAGATGAATCTACTCATTGATTTTGACCAAAGACTAGGTTTTAAAAAGGGTAAAAGAGACTTCTGACCTTTCAAATGATCAGATTAAGGTGGTTATTTTCACATTATTAAGTAATCAGGGAAGAAATACATTAAGCAAGAGTTTAGTTCACAGGCTGCTTTGCTGGCTTCTAAAAACTGTTGTGCACTGACAGCTAACCTAGATTCCATTTCTTCCTTTTCCTCTGAACCACAAGGGAAGCTAAAATGCATTTTCACATTGCATTTTGCCTAAAGGCTCTCAGTAAAATTTAATTTTCTTACTGCATTGATTTTTCCATTATAAGTTGTAAGAGTCTAATGATATCTCATAAGAATTTTTACTGTTGAGAAAAAGGGATGTGAATGATTTAGCAATAGTAACTTCAAGTGCTAGAGGACTTATTCCTAAAAGCCTTCAATCTGTCTATTTGATAGGCAGATTTTGAAAAATCTATGCCATCTCACTATCCATTGGGTGGCCTGATGGTAGTTTCTTAAACAGTTTCATGAGGAGAAAATGTGATCCAGTTTCATCAACATTTCTTGAAATTTCGGTGTTGAAAATAGTGCTTAAAAATTAATAGGCAACAGGGAAGGTATGCAATTGAGAGACCCAAAAAAAGCACAACCCTTGCAAGTTGCATTACACTCACTGAAGAGTGACAACCTTATTATCCCAAATACTTCAAGTTTGTCATATTCTTTTCGTTATGCTGGACAAAGAATATCATATAACAAAAAAACATGACAAGAGAAGCACGGAAAGAGAAATCTTGCAGGCTGATTCTTTCATTCAAAACAATTGTATCATCACCAAAGCTGCAGAAAATATGTCTGAAAACAACTTGTGTGACAGACTGTGACACATCAACTGAGTGCCAGAGCAAGTAAAGCAGAGGTTTGCAAGTCCTTGTGTTCCACAGCTACAAGAGATTTTCTTACTTACTTCACTTTGTCATGGATTTGGGAGATAAAGATGGAAAAAATGTACAGATGTACAATATCTTACTAAATTAAAGAGTAAAGCCTGCTGTCTCCTTTCCTTGGTAAACAATAGTCTGATAGGTATCTTCCTCCGTATTTTCTAAAAATTTGCAGAAAGCTGCAAGAGCGGCCAGTTTCTTGTTTTCTATGGTTTGGTTTCGCAGTTAGTGTTCATAAAAATAACAAAATGTGCCTTTTTACAGATGCTGGAAGCAAATTAAGGAACATCTCTCTCACATGTAGACAAGTCAGCTGGGTTCTTCAGGGGCATATCTTCCTTTTTTGAAGCCTGGAAAATAAATTGAGCTAAAGAACAGACCTCACAGTAAAACAGGTCTGAAGGAGCTGCACTACAATTCACACAAACGCCTACACAACTTCTCATACTCAGTCAGTTGCAGGACTTTTTTTGGTTTGTCATCACTGTGGCTGTATGCTTACTTTATTTGGAAAAGGTGGCTTACTTGTTGTTTGGCAGGGTTTTGTTTGCTTTCTTGGAGAAGAGAGGGTTGTTTTCATTTCTATTTTTTTTCTTTTTTTTTCTCTCATTATAAAGCAAGTGTTTCCATGACACAGTCACAATTTTCTGAGAATACATATTATTTTTATGATAAATGTTTGTCCAGCACATTACATATGCAGACCAAAAATTCTGTAAATGCACTAAATCACTAACTTGTCTAAAAACATAAACTTCTGTTTATGGGGATTGGTGCTGGGGATTACCACTCTTATCTGTCATAAAAACCAATGTAAGTACCAGAAAAAGTGTTTCACATAGCATTTTAAACTGTACTTTTACAACTACAAGATTTTAAACACAAGCAGTTGCAATGAAGTCATGCAATGAATGAAATATTTTAATTAGACAAAATTATCCTATGTTAAGAATGGGCTTAATAGATTTTTGTGTACTTCATTGGATCTACAAGTCCTGTTTGGAAGTGAGCTACACATGAACATGAAACTATTATAGGAATGATTCACCAAGATTAGGTTCCTTATGGCCCAAATACTATGGAAATATGTGTGATACAATAATTTAGATGACAGATTTTGCATGCCTCCATGGTCTGTGGATTTTCTTTTTAGCCAGCTATCTCTACTGTGCATTAAAATTGTACATCAATACACCTACTCTATCAGAGAAGCTGAGGCTGACATTCCAGACTCTTATTTTTAAAACTGCCAGAGCTTTAGCCTCTCTCTAAATAATGGGCATGTCAATACCTTAAAGGGGGAAATTCACCCCTTCTTGGCTGGTATCACTTCAAAGTGTAAAATCAACTCTGTGTATTTTAAAATGAAACACAACATTTTAAATTTAGCCCACATTTAATAGTTTTCTTCTTCTGGCTCTTCTGGGCTTTAGAGTCATACAGAACAGACTTCATGCTAACAATAGATGTCTTGAGAGAGTGGGGAGAGTCTCACTTCTCCCTCCCATTTTAATCTAGCTTCTAGGACAAAAACAAATCAGCATGTTAGCTCCTAACACAAGGAAGAATCCCTGTCAACACAGTCTCACCACAAGCAACAGCACTAAACACCAGCAGCTGCAATAAAACACTCCTACCTCCTCAACTGTCCCATTAATACCCAGAAAATTATTCCTTCTCCAATGAGAGGTTGTCTCACACAGTTCAGGACACCCACACTGAAACCTAAGGCTAGGCTGGGACAGTCAGAGTCATATCACTCAATACTCACTATGTCTTATTCTCTCCAAACTTATAAAAAAATATAGACTGGAGATCTTAGACTTTTTCCATAGTTCTGGCAATGAGGAACATCTGAGAAAGGAATGTCTGAGATTTGAGGCTGGATATTATCTGGATATATATCTCCCTGGATATTATATGGCAGGTTATGATCCCTAAACTTGGGAAGTGAATCACTCCTTGTCAACATAGCACAGTTAAGCGTATAAAACATCTGATTAATGAAGAAAATTTCCCTAGCAAATATGTAATATTTCTGGGGTGCACAAGGTATTGACTACTCTTACTCCCAAAATAAAAAACAAGGGAGAAGACAGATAAGGAGTGAAGAGAGACGTGGGCGAAGAAGCAGAGACTAGCAACTACAGAACTGAATAAAGACGAAACACCCTGAGAGATTATAGTTATGTAAAATAAATATCATTAAAAAAAAGATGAACTACTCTTAGGAGCCAAACATGGAACACAGATCTGCCTTACACAGCAAAACATGCCAGTAGCCATAAACAGAGTTAAGATTATACAATGCATTTGGTTTTCATATAATGATCTGCTGCAGCTGAGGAATCAATAGAAATCTTTTCTTGTGAATATCCAATGTGATGCTAGAGAATTTCAAATATTAAGACAAGGCCAGTCTAACGCATAGATTAAGACATTACAGTGCTGTTACATATTATTATTACCATAGTATTACATATTATGGTATTAATAGGATTATAATACTTCATATATTATAGTTTTATATATAAAAATGTCCTGTATAAATTGATCTCAAACTACAGTTAACAAAAGACATTAATATTACATCTTTAACTAATTTCAGGCATGATAAAAATAATATCTCCAAATGAAGAAATCAAGATTTCATTGACTGCACAAATCATTCAAAAATTAGGATTCTGCTATCTTCATACAGATGAGTCAAGTCCAGTAGCTTAACATGCTCTGAAATATGTTTCAGACTACAAAAATTCCTTTATTGACATATGGAAGTGCTGAATACAGAACTATCTTGTGGGGTTTTACTAGGGTCATCTCTGGGAAGACTTCTGCTGGGTTTTAATTTTTACAAAGAACCTAGATTGGTAAATTTGCTGATAATATAAAATTTGGAGGAAAACTGAGTCCTTAGCAAGTAGTAAGACAAGTTTAAATTAATTCTGATTTTCTCCGTAAGTCAGTTGAAATACAGAAGCTGAAATTTAATGTTGAAAAATATAAAGCAATAAAAGCTGAATTTGAAAATAGTAAACTTGGACAGTTATGAAGAGCTTTATACTAAAACAAAGTTATATGGTGAATATTCCTTATATTCATTTACATATACCAAAGTAAGATAAGGAAGCAATCTAATGTCCTTTAGAATTGCAGGTTGCAAATTTGTCATGTTGCACATTCATCTGGCAAGCTCTTGGAATATTCTGTGAACTTTTCATAATGACATTAAAAATAATATATTTTTCACACTTAATCATTAGAGATAAAAGTAAAATTAGTCTAATTTTATAGGTGGGAGTTTGAAATAAATCTGAAAAATAAACAAATTAAAATCCCTGAAGTTTTGTACAAGGGTAAGGAAGTGATTTAGCACATCCACACTTATCAATCAAACAGACTAACTTCAAAATAGTATTGGGTAGTAGAGGAAAATATGAATAAAACTTTAACCATAGAAGCACTGAACGATTTGGATTGGAAACAAAGTTCCAACCCCCCTGTCATGAGCAGGCGCACCTTTCACTAGAACAGTTGCACAGAGCCCCATCCAACCTGGCCTTGGACATTTCCAGGGATGGAGCATCCACAGCTTCTCCACCTTAACTGCTGCAATGCTTTGTCACCCTCATAGTGAAGAATTTTTTCCCGATATTTAATCTAAACCTACCTTCTTTCCCTTTGAAAGAAGGTCATGACTGCAATCTTGCATGACTACAAACTCTCCAGGTACCTGTAGGCACTCAGGGTAATAATGTCTTCTTGGAGATTTCTCCTGTGTGAACAACCTCAACTATCTCAGCCTGTTTTCATAGAAGAGCTGTCCCCTTTAAATAATAAACACAACCTGTGAAGGTCTGGAAGACAAAATCCATATTCCGAGTAATTTCTTCTCCTCCTTTTGCCAAGAGAAGGCTGGGAAAATCTCTTATGTAGACTAGCCTCTTGTTTGTTACATGCTTTATCAAAGAATAAACTTTGTATGGAGATTACATAACCTATTGCTCTGTTTTCGGTATGTTCTGGCTCATTCCTTTTAGGTTAAAGAGTGGAACAAATGGTGATATTAGATATTAATCATCATTGTCATCAAGAACCATACTTCTGTTGCCTATTAGAAACCTCCAGAAATTTTAGGCACTGGGCTACACCCTCAACCCTGCATCTGGGTTTGCTTACCGACTCCTGTATCACTGGTTTAGACAGCTGGCTTAAACTAGATGGCTACTGTTTTGGAAACAACAGTTTTGGGATTTAAAGTAATACTATGCCACATAGAGAATTTACATACAAGAGATTTGGAGTTCTGGATGCAAAATGTATTTTATGCCTTTCCTCTTCTGCCCCAAGTCTGCTGTCAAACAGCTTACAGAATCCTGTGGCTCTGTCAGGACCCCAGATTGCATTTACCAGGTAAAAACCACATAAATAATGCAGATGAGAAAAATACTTACATAATAAAATATACATTTCTCTCTTTTCCTTTGCAAGACAACAGCAAGAAACCAATATGATTATGTTACCACACGCCGATGAGGTCAGTGTGATCCCACGTACATTTATGTGCACAACTCCTCTTACACATACAGAGGCACACAATTTCAAGAGCTTGCTGTGTTAAATTAACTTCTCCTGTTAACATCTCATTCTTTTGAATCACTCTTCTTTGAAAGAAACTGTCAACAGGGACTTAATTTCAACTTTCCCATTTAATTTGTGACATTTTAAAATCAAGATAAATTTACAGAATTAAATATTATGCTTTGTGTTCTGCTAAAAGAAAACCACTGAACACTTGAGACTGCTAGCTCTAATCCTTATCAGTCTTCCATTAAATTCTGGGTCCTATTCTAATTCTATTCTAATAGATTTATAAGAGATATTTACCCCCAGCACAGAAAGTTTCTGAATATCTTCAGTGCACATAATATTGTATTCTACACTAACAAGACAGACAGAAAGTTGTTTCCTGACAGTGCAAATATGTTTGCTTGCTTTTACTTTTAAAATTCATTTTACCTGTTTTCATTCTGCTAGCAAATATATTCCTGATATTTTTTTCTAAATGTCTGCATACATATGAACAAAGTGAAAAATAATTTATATACACTCTGAAAAAAGCCATCACTATCATATGTAACAAGTTTGCATTTATTTCTTCATTTCAGAAAATCAACACATTTTATCTGAAAATAACAAAGCATTCAGTTTTTTATATATTATGACAGGATTATCTTGGATGAAAGAAGTAACATATAATCAGGAACTCTAAAATTGCAACTCTTTTATTCTTAGCATTTCCACCTGGAATCAATACTGTAGTTCAGGGTCATTAAGTCAAAAGTGATGTCAGATGTCATCTTCAACTGAAGATAAGTGCATTTCAGATAATTATCTTTTTGCCTCCTATTTTAGCAGTTAAACCCCACTTTTGAATACCAAACACTCTTAAAACAAATCAAAACAAACCAATACAAAAAAACCCCCACAAAAACAAAACACATGCAACTTTTGGTCAGTTGAATTTGTGTTACTTCTGTCCCACCACCAAAGAATCACTTACAAGCCAACTTGTACTGATTTGCATCTGCAATACTGAGCGCTGCTAATTTCATCTCTACCTTTTCTATTTGTGTAGAAAGCCTAAGCATTTTTAAATATATGTAATCCATACAGGAGACTTGCATATAAAAGTCTGCTGCTGCACATATTACTTAAGAGACATGCTTGCCATTTAAAACTGTTTATTTGTTGGATACCATAACAGGATTATTTTTTTGACCGGAAAATTCTTTTCAGTTTCAGAATATTTTGAAATTAAAAAGTGTTTATTATAAACAGCTGTTTTACTTAAGCCATTTGATAGCCATTAAGTTCAATGACCAACAGCAAAAATTGAATATGTGCCTTGTATTTTTCTGATCTTGACCTATTTAATTGATCACATCACTGAATGAAAGATGTCACGGTATCACAGTGCCAGGGATCCAAGAGTTTGATGTCTCCATACTGAAAGATAAAGTTTATTTTGAAGAAAAAACATCCATGCCACCCATCCAAAAGAAATAAGCCATTTCCTTACTTCACCATTTGCATTTCAAAGAGGTAAATATATAAAGATTTTACTTCTATGTTCAGGGAAAAGAAAAAAAAAAACATTAAATACATTCCCCTTTCAGGGTCTCTGCACAGCTTGGCTAAATTACTTAAATAATACTAGTTTTCATAATTTATAATTCAAACCATATGTCAACCTCAACAGGGAAAAAAATCCATTTTAATCATGTTTTCCACGCTTTCCAGTTCTTATCATATTTCTTTTTTTAAAGTGACCTTTGAAAAACAGCATAGGACCTTCTGCTTAAACTGAAGTCTTAATTAACATAAAAATTCCTGTATATAAATTAATTGAATCTGGGTTCCCAAATTATGGGCCAAGGTAGCTACTGACTACAAATTATTCATAAGCATTCAGTACTTCTAATAGCTGAGTGATCTTTTAAAGTTCAATAAACTCTTTTCTCTAAACAAGGCATTTTAACAGCACAAAAAAAATAGGCAACACCAATACAAATTTAAGAAAAGGATAATGGAGCTAACAACAAAAAGGAAGATAATCATCCATTTATTCAGAAAAAGTATAAGTAAAGACTTTGTCTTTTAAGGAATTTTTGCTCTGGAATCAATTTGGAACCAAGGTGTCAAATAATTTGTAGCTTTCATGGTAACAATCCAGGACATGAAAGTACAAAACCTTCTTTTTAGAGTTTTACTATAAAAGTGACATGTTTGTAGCATATTTGGCCTCACTTGCATTGTGTTTACAACATGATTTGACATTCCATTGGAATGATTAGCAGCCTATATGGAGAATCAGCATCCTAAACTGAATTGAAAACCAACTGAATTTCTCTCCAATGACACTGGCTTATGATCATGTAACAAGAATTCACCTTCAAACAAAGAATAATATTTCTATTCAGATAAGAGGCATTAAACAACACTTAATCTATTTTAACAGGAAAAAAAAATCCCTGTTATTTCTTACTCTCCATAATCATCATTCCAGCACATTTCCAAGAATCTAATTATAATGCAGAATCACTGAAGGTTTTTCATCAGCAGGACCTGGAGCTTGCTACTCATTTCTGCTGAGTACAAAGCCCAAGGGCTCCTTAGATCATGTTGATTTTATGGTCTCTATATTCGACAAGCAGCTAGGAAAAAAATTCTTTTTTCTTCAAGTAAGAGAGACCATTATTAAGTCACCTACATTTCTGCAATTAAGTATATTAGAAGGAACTCTTATCCTATGTAAACATTGTTAGTGATTTCTGGTAGCGATTTTCATAATTAAGGTTATGCTCTTTCTGTGGCCCAAAACTAAGCAGGTGGGACAGCATAGGCAGAGGTGGAATTGTCATCCCTGGAAATGTTCAAAAAACCCCATGTTGATACGACCCTTGAGGACATGGTGTACACAGTGGTGATACTAGGCTGATGTTTGGACTTAATCTGTCAGACGATTCTCTTGGGTCATCTGTAGCCGAAAGATTCTAAATGTCAGATACTCTCTGTCCCACAGTATTTCAGGCCAACACAGAACTCCATGTAATACTGAAAGATTATGTTACAACATGCATGTACAGTAAACTTCTGCTTAATATACCAAATAACAAAAAAGTCTTACTTCTTGAGACATGGAGTCAAATAACCAAGTCTGTTAGCAAGCCAGGCAACAGAGGTTGGAATAATCTGAGATGATGCCAGAAAACAAAACAATGTGTAATTTACAATATAACTACAACAATACTGTCATCTTCAAGGTGTACAAAAAAATTTCTATCTTCAGACCTGAGTATTGCTGGCTCTTCTTATTTTATATATTACATTTTATATATCATCTACACTTCCACTGCAACTATGTGACTTATGTAACATGCTGCTATAGTTAATAATGATCTGTCCATTTTTTAGTGCTCACATACTTTAATTTCCACTTTTTGAAATTTTTCTAATCTTTTCATAGTGGAGGGAGGAAGAGGAGCATAATATGTGTCAGTCTTTCCCCAGAGGCATATATAAAAATCATGGTATAGCCTTCTCCAAACAAAAAAACCCCTGCAGACCACTATGAAAATATATTTAAAAAATAAAAAAGGACAACTAGTACTTAATATAACAATATCAACTTATTCGAATGGCTTGAATAATTTTGATGCATTTTCAAATATGCATCATTAGAATAATGGAGATTTTCTTTACATTTTCACTAGTTCTATAACTCTAAAGTTGTTTGCTTTCAAATACCATCATGAAAATAAATACCGTATCTCACTTTACAAGAGTTATTCTAACGTTGAATTATATTCTGATTTTATATTTTGGGGAAATTCTGTTTCACCAAGAATTTACACTCAGTGTGCTTTATAATAATTTCCTTTTTTATTGCAGTTTTGGGAATAAGATTTGCCTGTGGCTATGTGGGTATAACAACATTATTAATTTATATTTTTATAATCAATTTATAGTTTAATATGCATTGCAAAATTTCTAAGGGCTAAAAAAGGCCTCCTGGAACTACCTTTGAAAAGAGGTGAGACAAAGACTTAATTCCTGGTCCTAGGGTGGAAGGAAAGAAATTGTAGCTATTCCTCCAGACTCCAGTTTATTGCCTTCCTTTTGAGACCTTTACTGATGGAAGGCACAAACTAATTCTTGTTAGAAGCAGTATAAATCTAGAAGTGCCATACTCTTTTTGATTGGTTATCTTTACTTCATAAAACTGCCCTATCTGGTACTCTCTACAACTCCTCTCTTATTTACAACTTGAAATACAGGCAAGCAAAGTGCTACCAGGATATAGACAGAGATGTGCAGGGTAATATAACACAATTAAAACTTCAGTTACTGTTCCAATAATGCTTGAACATGTCTGCCACACTTGGGTTTTTGTGGTTTTAGTTTTGGATTTTTTTCCCCTGCAAAAAGGAATAGACACCTATATAAATTTTTAAACACTTGTTTTCAGATTTTACCAGTTATCATTCCTAGAGGGCTATGTTGGATAAAAATCAAGTTATGCTTGTATGTAATATTTTTCTTCTTAGGTATCACAAATAACACCTGAGTATGTTTTACAAGTAACATCTTAGCTCCCTCCTAACACAGCTAAAACCAAAATTTAATAGCAAAGCAAACAAAAAAGTATTATATTGTTGACTCTGTTTCTATATTTTATCCTTGAGTACTAAGAAAGTAAATAAAATCTACTTTTTCTGAAATTTACAGTGTGGTCTTCCTGTCAACAATAAGGTATAACCATGGTTATTATTAACATAATTATTATTCATCTTCCTTATTATCACCCAAGTTATATCTGCCTTGCAACTTTTATTTGATTCAGATGTAAATGACAACAAAATACACTGTAATACTTTTGGAAACAGAGAGTGAGGTTAAGTCATGAAAATCTCAAACTGACATATTTTATTTTTGTTTTGTTTCCCCAAGTTATTAAAGTGCAGACAGCCAGCAAAACACCATAGACAGATGTTACAGTTTGCATAAACTGGAATACCACACTACAGACATTAGGGATATATATATATTTTCATGAAATTATATTAAACAATATAAAGTTTTTCTTGGATTCTTTTTTCTGCTCATGAAGCTGATCTATTCTTTGTGATTATAAGGATGACTTCTGAAAATCACTTAATCTACTGGCTTACAAACAGTATCTTTATAAAGCCTTGATAGATAGAGGTCTCTGCCTGTAAGAGTCATCTCTTATGCATGCTAGTCTCAATACTCCTTATCAAGCTGGACACTTAAATTTCTTTTTCAACAATCATTTAATGAGCATGATATCCAAGTGACTTCATTAAATGTAGATTCATGTATCTCAAACTTTCTGTCTAAACCAAATGCTGTCAAAAGTTAGATACAAATAGTATTATCACTGTAAGATTTATCCTATCAACTCTGCTTCTACCCCAAAATCAATAACCCTGACCTCAAAAGAAAATATTACTGCCAGTAATCTTTACTGGTTGCATAATGGTCCAGATGTCAATAATACAAAAACAGAAAATACACCTCACCTCAGTATAATTATATTACACTGATCCCTAGGTCCATTGTTCTTTACAAATTCAGGAAAAGGTGACCTACCAAAGTAGCAAATAAAAAAAAGGCAGTGTGACATTACACAGTTCATCACATGGGTCTCAGAGGCACCAGCATAGTGTCAGAGCAGGAAAGCACACAGGTTGATTCTGTGGATGGACTATAATTAGCAGCATAAGATTTTAGACTTCCTCAATTTGTATATCATTGACAAAAAGGGAAAAAAATTATAAAAAAATAAGTAAACAAAATCCAACATAGCAGCTTGTTTCCGAGTATGAAGACAAGGATGTCACTTTCAACACGTGCAGATTCATACATGCATGATAGGATTTCTAGGATGTCTCTAAAATATAATTAATCTAATTATGCTGATAGCTAAGCACAAGTGTTGATTAAGGGAGCTCTGTTAGCATCAGATATAATTAGCATAACATGAAAAAATCTTTGCCTTTGGGAAAGGCAAGGAGGAAAGGCAAAGTTCTAGATACAACATCAGAATATAGACATGCACAATTCATAATCCTGAATGCAAATGAACATTCAATTGTATATGTTCTTTGTTTTCTGAAATAACTGTGTAGGATTGACTGCATTTGGTAAAAGAGAACAGTAGCCTAGCACTGAGCAGCTACCTTAGGGCATCAAAAAGACATAAGGCACTGATGGTTAGGCGACAAAAACTCGAACCCAGTGGTTAAAGATTGCCATCTGACTCAACGCTGCACCAGAGACCTGGATAACATGACTGTTGCTGAGGATTTCTTCCATTCCTGTTATCCATTTTCTACCCTCATTTCCTTTCCTTCTTCATCATGCATCTTCTGACAATTCCATTTTTTAAAAATATACAATGAAACATACATTGCAATTTTATTTTTATTTACAAAGCCTAATTTAACTAATCAAGACATGCTTGGTTAAATAAATGTCATAATTCATGTGTCACAATTCATGCCTTCTTTAATTTGTTCAGCATTGACAATTAATAAAATTAACAGAACATGCATATTCATGGGCTTACTTTTCCTTCCCCATTCAGTTCTCAAGCAAACCAAGACCTGTCAGAGCAGTGGATGGGGAAAAGAAGATGCAATCTTATAATTGCACTTCAGTTACTCAAAGATACTAACACACCTAAACTCATCCCGAAATTCATAAATGTCCACTTTATCAATTCTGTAGTAGAACTCCATCAGTTACCTCTTTATCTCTTCACCTACACTAAAAAACATCTTGTATTTACATAAGCTGGAGTGCTCTCTTTCCCATTTTTATCAGTTCTAGAAAACACGAAGTAAGTAGGTTGTGGACATCACCCTTAAAAACAAGTTCTTACCCAGAAGGGTCACTGCACTTACGATCAGTGAGGAAGAGCAGAAATCCAAATTATGAGCCAATTTAAAAATAATTGGGCACTTTACATGTGTTACAGCTTTCTGCAAAGGAAGGGTAGAAAAAAATGGGAAGATGGGAAAGAGTGGAAAAGGCTGGCCTCCATGTTGAGAAGAAAAAAAGATGATTCTGAGAACAAATACATTTGGATATTTTCAATGTATGATTTCATGTAGAATATGACAATGAGAATATCCAGGGACTACATTTCCACTCCTCATGTGTAAACCTAAAGTTGATGATGATAAACAGATACTGAAGCACAATTCTTACTCTTACACCAAATACAAAAAACACTTTTCTCTAATAATCCTAGAATAGAAAAGAAAGAAAGAAACAAAAACTTATATGGGGTTTTCAAATGAAAGATTTTAAAATGGGACAAATCATTTTTGATTAGGTCAAGAGTACACCATAACCTGTATGAAAGCTGCTCAGGAAATCTTTTAATTTTAGATTGGGGTTTTTTTTAATGAATACAGATGGCACAGAGAAAGAATAACAACAACACAACAAAATAGTATTTTTTTAAAAATCAAAAAACTCAAACCACGTTTCCTGACCACTTTATTCCATCAAATGGCCTCCAGCAGTTAACATAATTTTTCTACTAGTTTGCCTCTTTTCTCCATTGGAATGAAAAATTGAAAACAAACATGAAGCCATTGCACTTTGTTCTACAAATGCAGAATATATTAATTTGATTTATTTCTCTTTTGAATGATTTCCCTTTTTCTCCAAGTAGCAATTATTGTGTATTGTTGATCCAACTATCACTGAGAAACTTGATTTTGCAGAAGACTATCACAGATAAGGGTACCATGGTTACAAGTATTTGGTTAACCAAGTATGGTGATGTTCATACCTTTTGGCTGCTCTTGAAGCTTTGCTGTCGAATGTACACTTTCTAGCTGATGAGTTTAACAAAAGAATTTCCAGCCTCACTAACTGATTGTTGCTTCAATGCATTGTCAGAGGACACTGGATGTACATGGAAGTCAAATCAACCCACTCTAAAGTCTACACTCTGAAAAAACAAGCAAATGAATTTTTTCAGCTTTTCAAGTCTAGCTGCCCAGCACTCTTAGGAAAAATAAAATTTAAAAAAAATTAAAGGAAAAAAAAAAGGAAGATTAAGACAGTGTAAAAAAGACATTAATATATATTTGTATATCTTTTATTCATAGGGAGAAAGGAAAATTTCACAGAATATCTGTGCATAAAACTGAAGAAATAGCTAAATTATTCAAAGGAGAACACAGGTTATGACTATGTTAATGTGACAGTTCTACTTTTTTCTAATTTTTTTTAAGTACTCCACTTGGTATGCTAATGATGGCAGTCTAAAACCACTGATGTCATATTTGAAATTAATTAGCTTTGCTGGGCAGATTTCTGTTTGTGAAGGAATATCAATGATTAATACGATTTTTTTCAAGAGGAATATTTCTATGAATTGTGTGCACACAAATTATATTAAAGGTTATAGGGAATTAATTATTTGAAACTCACTTTTATGATTTATCCCTACCTACAATCTTCAGAAACTTACAAATATATATAAAACTTAGCTAAATTTTCTCTCAAGGGGAAATTATTGGTATATTCTTAAATACTTCTACTAACAAATGTAGGATATTTCAGTAATAATGATTTAATGTTGAGAAAGACTCTTCCAGCGCATTCCTCCCATCACACAAATTTTTCGGATTTCAAGATTTCATCAAAATAGGTTTCAAGTTTGACTTATTTTGTTATGAACTTTAATATCCCAGCTACATGACAGTTTGGGAGTTAGTGTGTACTACTAATGTGTAAGTATGGTAACATTTTTATATCATGGTCAAAATGCACAATAATTAATAGTCAAAAAACCACACACTTCCCTCAGGAAAACCTAGATGGAGAAAAGTATCAACTGTAATTTTATACTATTATCTTTTCTGATAAAGACAAAACTATTTATGGTTTTCTATCTCTCTGAAGAAGCCTGAGAATGCCATCTGGCAAATCTTGGTTGCAATAAGAAAGGGAAAGCAACTCATGCTAAGACATAGACAGTGCACATGAATTCTCTTTGAACCGTTTCCATTGAGAACTGCTGATGCTTTGAGCTTTGCCTCACAACATCACAGTACATTCCTTTGAATGTCAAACGAAAATCATTCAAAACTGAGAAAATGCACCACCATGTAAGATATTTTCTGATCGTTAAAATGATGGGATGGATATCCTAATATCATTTTGCCAAAATGAAGGGAAATTCACACATAGGTTTGGTTTATCTTTTTGTTACTGTCAGTAATTCTGTAGCTACCTAAGAGTTACATCACTGTTCTCCCTTATACTTATGTGCAGGAATTCAAAGTATATTGTACTTCATCAGAAGTTGAATACAGAGCTAGCCTTTAAGGTTAAAGTGAAGTTCTTCAACATAGATTAAAAATTTGTACAATACATATTCTTATTTAAATCTTTCTTAGAAAACAAAAAATCCACATACTTAAAATTGCTATTCTACATTAGATCTAGTTACAGTATGGAGAACTATTTTCTTTTTTTGTTTAAAGAATGAAGAAAAACATATTTGACTAAAAGAATGAGCAGAGGGAGAAGAACACCAAACTACTTTAAATGCTGGTTTATGTAGTACAGGCGCTGGTGAGACTTTATGCCTTGCACCACAATGAAGGCTACATTTTAAGTGTGTAGGGGTGAGACAAAGAAAGAATGCGTCAAAGCTAGAGCAAACTTACTTTTCCTGACATACTCCCACAACGACTGTTAAACTGCTGCATGAGAGTCTAAAAATCACTTCACATTCAGACTAGGGTAGATGCATTTGTTCTTATGCAGTTACTTCTGCTGCAGCACCCTTAAGAATTAGCATTCCCAGAAGACAGACTGGTGTACACTTCCAACCTGCTGCCACCAGAGGACCTTTATTCAGGTTGGTCACCTTAAATCAATCATCATTCTAATGCAATTGAGCTGTCACCTATGAGGAGCTCACCAGCTGGGAGGAGCACTCCAAAAACGTGAGTTCACCTTAACCACACAGTTTCCGTAATAACTAGAAGAGCTAAATAATTCCACTTCCCATTAAGCTCACGAGTCCTCCCTTATGTTTGCAACCACCCCAGCTGAAGCAGTTTCCTCCCAACACACTGCAAACAAAAAGCATATGCGTTTAACATTTCACTGCTGGGCAGTGTTATACATACTTTGCAAATGAGCTAGGTGATCTAAAATCAAATAAAGAGTAGCATGGAGAAAGAGTGATTTCCTGAATCCCACTGTGAATAGCTCTTATTCTTTAAATTCAAAGGAAAAGCAGAATGCACTAAAACATCACCTTACCTTTTGAGAATCCCTTCTGAAACATGTGAAGAATTCAGTTAAACAGCTTTTCACAATGAGATGAAATTTAAGCATGGGACTGCCTGATGTAGAAAAACATTTTTCTAAACCAAATGTTTAGACCAAGCAGAGTACTGGGCCTGTAATATGTATCTATCTGTTAATTAGCAAGTATATGAGCTCATGCTGCTTACAGCTGGAACAAATCCCCCACAGCATTCTCAGGAAAATCATCTGACTATTCAGAGCCTTCTTCTTGTTGCAAACATACATATCAAGAATTCGCTTTATCCAATTACATCTCCAAAATCTTACGTTTACTTTTCAACACAGTCTATGCACATAGTTTGGAAACTGTAATAGTATTTAAAAGAACTTTAAAGGCATTTAAAGCATGACTTTATTCAGCATAACTTTAAAACATACTAGTATTTTGATCAATTTCACAGCATTGCTGACAGGAATTTTATAAAATTGATTTTATAAACCAGATTCTGCAGTACCCAATCAGTTAACATTTTATTCAACTAGATCTTCAGCTTATGAATTGACATTAAAACCCCACTTTTTAGAAGTACTTACAAAGTTGCCAATGCAGAAATATAGAATGCAAAGAATACAATTTGTTGCACAATAGTCTTCACTTAATAAAGCATATTTAACAGAATAGAAATGTAAGATAAATAGGATCATTTCTGCAACTATTGACAACAAATGAAAATAGATGAGCAATTCAGACTTTGTATTGACCATAAAAGTAGTAAATTTGCTGCAATTTTCTGTTTATTGCTAGCTTTTCTGTTATTGTTTCATACTGGATCTTACCAAAGAAGCTACTAGAATGGATAAACTGAAAATCAAAAAGCATATAAAAGCATTAAGAATTATTTTAAAATCTCCCAAAATGCATTCCTTTTGTCTGTATGCCTCTTTCCTTCTCTGAGTCTTTATTATCAAATATATTTAATTCTCATTTGAGAATTAATTCATGCCAACTGCCTATTTCCTATTAGAATTTTAAATCTCTATCTGCTACTAAATATTTTTATCACAATCAAATATGTCCAAAAACTTATAGTCCAACTGCACTTCTTGTCAATACTTTGTGATCCCTTTTCTATTATTATCACTGTGACATAAGGTCCCTTGCTAAGTTTGTCAAAGTTTGCTAGGATTTTAGCTGCAAAACTGCAGGTGGAAAGGTGGAAAGTCTACACGAAAAAGGGGCAACACAGAAGCTCCTTAAGAAACTTCTAGTACTAATGACCTTATAATGTATGTGTAGAAAAGAAAACAAAATAAAATCCACATATATAAGCATTCTCCAGCCCAAGTACTTTTGAATCTGAGATCTTTCTATGGCCTTTTCACTTTATGTTTTTTTCTATTTTTAAGAACACTCTGAACACACTGTCTCCTCCTCCTGAGCCAGTTTCCATAGAATCTTTATGGTTATTAATGAAGAAAAAAAATTATTTTCCTTGAGTACAGATATCAAAATCCGAAATCCTAAACTACAGAACATCTGCATAAATGTCACCACTAAATTTATATTTGCTGGTTGCAATGTCTTCAAAGTGATAATAAATCAATATAGCTTACTCTAATTATGTGGGATTCAGGTACCAATCTGTTTTTGTACTAAACAAGCTTTTGGACTGATGAAAAGCATCAGTGACCTTTTCCTATACACTGAACTCACCTGTTTTCCAATTAAGCCAACAATGATATCTTTGTTTCTCCAACTAGTTATAGTACTTCAAATCTGTAGAATTAGCACCCATATATATATATATATATATATATATATATATATATATATATATATATATATATATATGTATAAACGTATCAATGTTGTGAGAATTCTTAAAAGAGCACAGACAAACTGAGCTGATTAAAGCATCAGTGTGTTATTTGATATTTATCACATTCCCCATTTCAAAATAATTTGTGCAATCAAGCAACATGTTTGTTTGTGTAGGGTCAGTTTCTTCAGCAAAACCACATGTGGCAAAGAACAAAGAAGGAAACGTCATAATTTTTTCATCACACTTTATTGCCACAAAGTTTAGTGGGAGTTCAGTATATTAAGTGATTAATATTGACAGTGTTAGTTGACTTCGTCTACTGAAAACTAGTGCAGGTATCTAGGATTTTTTTAGTAAGACATATTAAATACGCATATGTCAGAGGAATTAATAATTGATTCCCTGTAGAATGCTTATATATTTCATCACACCATTATCTGATCTGAATAACAAGAACAATTGCATAATAAACCACATTACTGCTGACACATGCAACTTTGTTTTATATTTTCACAATAGGTGTTTTTAAAGTCCTCTCTTGTTTCTTCTGAATCAGACTGACCTGATTTGACATTTGCCCATGCCAATCATTCAAGATTGTACATGAATATATAATCAAATACAATATGTATCATACTTAATTGCCATGATTTGACTCAGATCATTTCTCACAGTAGTAATTACAGCAAAAGTAGAGTATGTTTTGAGTAATTTTTCATATAGATTCTGAAGTATTGCCATGACATATCCTAGATTAAAGAAAATCCCAAAGACAAATTATGAAGACTGTGCTTCAAAATAATAAAGCCATTGAGTATGTAGAGGTTAAGGCTAAACTAGAAAACATCGCTCCTGTTTAGGTAGTCATATATGTGTTTTGGTGTTTTTTTTAAATTTTTCTTTTTTCAAATAGACACATTGTTAGACATTCAATATTGCTGCATGTTTAGGACCACCTAGCAGAACTGAAAGCTTAGCCTAATAAACTTCACTGCATGCAGTCTCAAAACAGTTCATGCAAATTAGCTGGATATATTATTTTAATGTGCTGTCCACAGGGAGTACAATACAGGAATGAGCCATGTCAAATATTACTAAATCATATTTTAAAAAGTGGGAAAAAAGTGCTTTGTTTTTAACGGAAAGGTAAATTCGCAGTACTAAAACACTAACAGTAGGACCCATCACTGAGTCAGAAAATGTGTTATCCTTTAATTAAAAGTTCACGAGTTCACAGGGTATTTTTTCTGTCATAAATGTCAATTACTAAAAGACTACTGTAACGCAATATGAAAGTCACCCTGATTCACTGTCTCAGAACTTGTACCCTATGCTTTGTAATTCCGTTCTAGCTCTAAGATTATGAATACCTGAGAGCAACTCTGAATGTCATCCATCTGCTACTGCAGATTTAGTCTTTCCTGCTTGTCACATTAATTTCCTAAATAAATTTTGTCTACTTATCTTTTCTGTTGTGACATAAACTAATTTCTTTACTTCATGAAGAAATGCATTTGATTTGACCCTGATAAACTTTCACTCCCAGTGACATTTATTAGTTGTGACTGATTTTAAATTACACCTGAAAGTGCAACATGCATTTCACATTTAGAAGTTCAGTAAAATGCATTTGTAAGTTCATGTTTAATGGTTTCTAATGGCACAAATTTATTCTGATTAGGTGAAGAGTAAAGACATAATATATATTTGAGTTGTATTGTTTATTTACAGTAGCCACTTATTATTCTGAATTTGTACTGTAAAATAACCCAAATTTGCCATAAATTTATAAAGATGCAATTTTAATGTATTGTAATTCAAATTCACATTTTCCCCACAAAAAATACAACACATGAAGAATTTAAATCCAAGTCCATTTGGCCGGAATAGAGAAAAAAATGCCGAAATGCTATTGATTCCTTCCAGTACATTCAAAACATCTGACTCAACTGTATTTCTACTGACATAACAGTGAGGTTTTATATAGATATTAGCAAACATGAGCAAACGTTTTCATTGACATACCTGTCATTGTTATTTCTTTTCTCTACCTGAGAAACAGCTAACCCTCAACTACTAATATTAGCTGTTTCCTTTAGCAGAAATGCAGCAAATGTAGATAAGGTGTCCACTGTCCCAGGAGAAATAATGCCTGCAAAAGTTCTCTTTCCCAGATACAGATATATTTAGAAAACATCTAACAGCAGACACTTCATGGCATAATTTATAAGATCTTTGTACCTTCTGTTAACTCTACAGCTCAGCCAGCAAACCTCAGTTCCACTGCTCATGACGCCCTTTTAAATGAGTTTATCTTTTTGTTTCCCCCAAATCTTTCTCACCTATCAAAAACAGTGCCATTGGTACTTTTGAATATACCCCATAAAAGCCCTTAGAAAGCAAAGCTGTTGTCTGGAACTGTCAACCTCATTAGAAGAAAAAATATGCATACATTTTATACATATAAAACTTGATGAAAAATTTAAGAACTTCAGAGATATGGACTAAAATGCTTACACATGAAGGCGGACAAAAACACTCTTAGTATCTATAACTCAGGCACAATTTATATTAAGCTGAATGTCCTGCTACCTGGCATTGCTTTGCAGGTCAGACTATTCTGCAGACCCCTCCTGAGGGAGCATCTCTTTGTTTAGATTTTGTCTGTATTCTACCACATACCTACACCTGCACTGAAGTATGACATTATACAATACTTGCCACACTCAGTTTCTTTAAACAAGTATTCACCTTCAATTTTCCTCACTCATGAAAAATCAGCAAACCACTCAATGCACCTTCCCACTAAAAACAGTTCCGAGTTACCACAGCCAAGTTTCTCTCTGACCAGAACAGTAACCTGAAAACAGAAATGCATGCACATATACATACACATGTATATATACATGTAAAAATTTGGGAGTGTGTGTGCATACATATGTGTGTGAATGCCAAGAAAAGGTCTGGACAAGCCCGAGAACACAGGGACAGTAAGCAAGCACAGAGAATTTACTTACTAATGCTGTCCACTCGGACCTCTTTGGAAACCTGAAGGAGTCTCCGCTTTCCCCTCCTGCCAGTCAAGCGCCGCGTTGTGTGCCCCTAGTCCACACAGGCCCAGAAGGAACTGCAAAGAGAGAGAAGCACATGCCACATCAGGCAGTTCTGTTTTGATGGGATCCAGCGCCGCTGCCGCTAGCTCCTGGGGGGTAACCCTGTTTTCAGAGCTGACTCCGACAAGAGTCATTCTTCCAAAGATTTTTTTTTTTTTAATAGTGATTTCAAATACATAATTAATTAAATAAATAATTAAATAAAAAGGTTCCCCGGGGCTCCTGCGCCCTAAAATTTGCGGGGGGAGGAGGGCTGGGTTGGGGGGGGGGGGGGTTGGCGGGGAGGTGAGAGGTAAGGTACCTGCAACTCTCTCCGATGAGGCCGGCAGAGAGAGAGGGAGGGAGGAAAAAAAGCGACGAGAGGGAGGAGAGAGGGAGCGAGCGAGGGGTGGGGAGGAGGGATGTGGGGTGTGTGTGTGTGTGTGTGTGTGCGGGGCGGGGGGCGCTGGAGCGGCTCTCGCCGCGGGCGCGGCGGCCGCCGGCTCTCGGTGCGAGCACTGCCGTCTACAGGCGGGCGGCGAGCGGCCCGGCGGGGGCCGGAGCGGGGGGCGCGCTCCCCGCGGGGTCCCCGCCGCCGCTCAGCCCGCTCACCTGCATTTCCTTAACGAGCCACTTGATGGCCGGCAGCGCCGGCAGCCCCCCGGCCCCGCCGCAACTTTGGCGGCCGCGGAGTCGCGCCGCCCCCGCGGAACTGGGGATGGGGAGGCGCCGGCGGCGAGGAGACGCGCCGGTCGCTGCCCGCGGAACTTTGCGCCCGGCGGAGCCGGGGCCGGGCTGGGGACGGCGAGGGGCGGCGGGGGCTGCGGCCAGCCACGCGTGTTGGCGCCGCAGCCGCGCACGGAGCCCGGTGCCGGGCGCGCTCCGCCACCGCCTCCCCCGGCGCCGCCTCCTCCCACCGCGCTCCCCGGCGTGCGCGACAGGAGCGAGCTCCTCGCTATTAATAATAATAAGCCAAATCTCCACCTTCCTCTCGCCCCGAGAAAACAATTAATAATGCATTAAAATAATGCACCTTTAAAGCCGCCGGCTGGCCATAATAAAATAATGTTACCACTACTTAAGAGAGCGCTGCTGTGGATGTGGTGGCGAAGCACGTTTTCCTACCATTCACACCCAAATGTGAGCACACATTCTGCTTCTGGTATTCGTAAGTCTCTTTCCCGTACCAGAGCAACTATCATTATCACCATCAAAGAGAAAGTCTCCAAAGCTGAGTGGAGACACCGAGTCCCCAGGTGGCTTCTGTGGCTGGGCTGCAAGGAGGGCACCCTCCCCCCTCTTCCGTTCGCCCCAAACCAATCTCATCTCTTCTCTTCTTTTGCTTATACCGGTGGGTTAAACTCTGCGTTTGGCCCTTTTAGTGTTTTCCCTTCCGTTCCTCCCCTGACGATAGTTTGTGTATTTTAAATAAAGATTTCATTCTGCCAACCCGCAGGAAGCTTTTAACAAGATGCAGCTGAGCGTGTCGATATCTTATATCTTTTTACTGCTGCTCCGGCGTGTACATTAACTCCAAATTCCTTTCTTTTCTTCTCCGCCTGATACTGTAGCATCTGAGACGGCGGTGGCGACAGAAGCGGAGCGCTGCTCCCGAGGGGGCACTTTTACTTTGCCCTCAAAGTATCTCTGAGCAATGAGACCCGCTGGAGCCGCCTCCTCTCCCTCTTCCCCCTCTTGCCCCCCCTCCCCGTTCCCGCTTCTTTACAGCAGAATGCTGGGGTGATTGCTGTAAGGTTTCCAGTTCCACTGATAACACTACACGGTCTGAGAACAGACGGGCTGGGGGGAGGGGATTTTCGTTTTAGTTAACTATACAGTTTTGTGTTTGCGCTATTTTTAATTAAGATTTTTCCAGAAATAGATCCCACCGAGGTTTATTTTACAAAGGTATTTCTAACTCTGGTCAACCCTGTCTTCCAAGAGGAACATTTTAAATCATTTGCCTCCCCACAACAATGCGCAAATGCTTTTCACAGACCTTAAACCTTTTATGATTTTTTTTATTATTATTGTTATTATTTTCCTTTGGGGGTATCTTTGTATTCTGTGGAGTTTGATTGGGGGATATTTTAGTGCTTTTGGGTTTGGGTTGTTTTGTTGTTGGTTGGTTGGTTGGTTTTTAATTTTCACTTCATCTGCATTAAAGTTAAACTTTGTTCAGTATGCTGGCTACCTCCTATTGATTTTTGGGGTTGGAGAAGAGCTTTCCCCCTCCTGCCTCCCGCCCTCCTCCGGGGATTTTTTGAATCAAGGTGATTTCTTTCCCTGATAGGCGTTTCCTAGCCCTCAGATGTGCAGCTCTATCTTGCTGGTCCCCTGCTACTCCACAGATGCTGAGCTGTAAGCACTTCCTCGTGCAGTGGCACCAGGTTAAGCCCGAGGAGCGGCTCCTCCCGGGCCTGAGCCCCTCCAGAGCTCGGCAGGCTCCGGGAAGGCCGAGGGGCGAAGCATCCCTGCCGGGGCGCGGGGCCGGGCGCGGCTCGCCCCGTGGCCACCGCACGGCTGCAGCTCAGGAGGTGCAGCCCACACGCCACCCCAAAAAGGGCCACGGGGCGATCCTTCCCGTCCTAGAGATGGCAGAGGGCGCGCCGTCCCCCCGCGGATGTGATCTCATCTCCCAGGTTCATCCTGCGCAAACTGGAGAGCTGCCCTCCAAAGAGTGCAGGCGACGTAGAGCACCTGGTACCGACTATTGCCGGCTTTTCTTTAAGCTTCACTTCAACTCAATTTGACCTAGTTTGAAGCATGAAGGTTCAGAGTTTGGGGGAGGGGTGGGAAGGACACTAAAAGAAGAATAGAAAAATATTTCCCTCCACGTCCTTCGTCCCAGTGGTGTTCTACCCTTTGGTAGATCACTTGTGAGTAGTACTTTAATTTGCAATTGAGTATGGCATCACTAATTGTTTTAAAACTGATTTTATCTATGCAATAAAACTCTGCTAAATGCAGTAACAAATCAGGGATTCTAAGATCTTTACACTCCGCATCAATATGGAATAATACATCTTCCATTCCTATGTTCCTTTCAATCTTCAGCCCTTTCCTTTTTTTTTTTTTTCTTATTTAGATTTTCTTATTTAGATTTTACTATATCTTATTCCTGTATTTCACTGCAAATCTCTTCCAGGAGTAATAAAGGAGTAATAATGTGTTATAGAAATATTATATTTAATGGGTAGCAAAGTTATTTTTGGTATCATATCATAAAAAATTTGCTTCATGATAATTAACAGTGAAGCCCAAATGAACCACCCATTCTGCATCGTGAGCATTACACTATGTTTTCAAACTTTGTGAAAGGCAGTTGTGAATTTAATATTAAAAAGTGTTGCATAGTCGGTCACAAAAGCAACTGGAAGAAAAATCATGGGAAGGCAAAATCACGGGAAGGCAAAATCACGTAGAAATTAACTAGAAATAAAAATAAAATGTTCCAAATATTAATTTAGAAGTTGATATGTGTCAGAAGTGAGAAAATCTCCAAGCTGCAGTGTCTGCCAGAATTTATGGCCTCTGCTATCTGAAATAACTGATGTTTAACAGACAGTGCTGCACTATACCCAACTAATACAGTAGGAAAGGTGGTTTGTGTATCTGCAGGTTTTTTACAATTTAATTGTAGTAGTAAATATTCTGTTTTGTACATCAACAGCACTTCTTTTGGGGCATAATCTATTTCATTTTTGCAAGCCATGCATGAAAACTATGGCTGAGGTTGGCCATTTAAGAAAAATTATAACGAAGCTTGAGCAAAAGAAAATGCAAAGCTGACAGTTTAAAGATGCAAAATACTATCGTATTTTACTTCCACCTTTAGGTCTCTCTGGGCACACGTGTTTCTTTTTTTCAACCAACCTCAATCCTCAGACCTTGGCTTTTTGTGAACTATCATCTCTAAATAAAAGCAGTAGACATTATGACATGTAGCATATTTATAACCACAGTGAACAGAAAGAGGTTGAATTGTCCTATCCCAAAATAAAATTATTAGATGAGAGGAATAGGAAATACACAGGAAAATACATAGCAAGAAATCCTTTGTGAAACTGCTCTTGATCATTTTTTTCTGGGACAGTCTAACCTCTCCTGGAGGAAACGGAGAAGATGACTCAGCGATTTGTTACCACCTGGAAGGCAAAAAGGACCATTCCTGCAAAGACCAGGTGCCTGCAAGCAGCTCTGAAAACCTGGTATCCTCACATGATTAATTTGTGTGACACAGGTTCGCCAATACAAGTTCTTCATAGCTGTTCTTTACTTGCTCATACTGGTCAGAGCTAATTACTTTATTCTAAGAAACAAATAAAGCATTCAATTAAGAAGTTACACATTGTTAGTGTTGATATACTTTCACAATAGCCGTGTTTTAAGGGGAACTGGAAAAGATTATATGGATTTTTTTCTCACTGTGCATAAAACATAATAGCCAATTGTTCAAAGTTTGTGTCTGCATGCTACACATATTCCAAATATTAATACGGTGAGAGAAATTAAGAAAGATTTGCAATCATATATATATGTGAATTAGCTTTCTTACAAAATGAGAGAAATTTATCTTTAAGGAGGTGATTCTTACCTTTGGATTGCAAGGTTCCTAAAAATGTAGTTCCTAATATAATCTTCCATTATCAGGTTGCTGAAATGAAGGTTTTTTGCATAAAAAAGACTAGTTATGCACCCATGAGCCAAACACCCCATGGGTGATAATGGAAACTTTACCTGGGAACTACTGTTCCTCAGGAAGCATGACAAAAGATATTAATGAGGAAAAAAATGAAATTTTACTTCGGGACAACAATGTTTATATATTAACTATTTTCACTTATAGAAGAACCACCATAACTCCAAATATATATACTTAAAAAATTTTTTATTATTGTATTTGTATTTGATAGTATTTTTGTTAAAAATCCTTAAAAAGAAAACAAAAAATGTCGAATCCAAAAAATGTCATACGCTATGTTCTTAACTGTCTTTTTTTCTTTTGATCAAGTGAGTAAATGGGTCTATGCATCCCCATTATGAAGAAAGTATTCTTTCCTGTATGACTGAGTGCTGTGTTATTTCTTTATTATTCCAAATCTTTTATGTGTTAACAGTTTCACACTGCACAAAAAAATTGCATCTATTTTTAATGACATGAGATTGAAACCTTGATCATTTAAACTCTAGAGCCTGAGTCAGAGCATTTGGAACTGGCAGTCTCGAGCTTTTGTGCCTCCTCTCTGTAAAACTATTTAGGCACCTAGGTTTGAATTCACAGAACTGCTGCCTATTATTTCTGCAGAGCAATATAAGAACAGTTCGGGGTGATGGTATGGGACACGCTTACCTCTGGCTAGGCACCTGCCTAATTTTACCTAAGGAGTCAAAAAACCGGAAAAACCAGCATCATAGCTTTGCATCTAAGTAGATTTCCAAGTGTTAGAGATCAGCCTAGGAATAAACATGAAGAATTGTGTATCCAACATCAATATATGTTTCTGCTATTATTTTTCATGTCCAAAACAGCTGATGGTATATTTGAAAGCCCATCAGACCAGGCTACAGGTTGGAGCAGTATATCAATACCAATGCTCATGTAAGCCTTAAAATATTCCAGGGATTTCAGTCTGCATTAAAACATGCATTGAAATTTAATCCGATTTTAGTCTGTTATGGGTTTAGATTCTGATCTGCGGTACTGAAGATAAAACAAGATTTTGTCATTTAATTTAGTGAGGACAGGATTGTTCTCCAAATGAGTAACCTCAGCTCTGTTCTTAAGCAGAGAACCTGGGAAGAGCTTGACAAGTGTTTCATTAATCCACCTACTGATATTTTGGTTGTTTCTTATACAGTTGAAATACAGACTGAAGATAACTTAAGATTTCTGAAATGAAAGTGAAAAAAAACCAATGTAGTTCTCACCTTGAAGCCTCTTTCCTTCACTAATTCCTACAAGATATGTCTTGAGCATATGTTTTCTATCCTTGACTAAAAAGAAATTAACAGTTAAAAATAAAGTAAAAAATATGATGATGAGAATAAGGAGATGCATTTCTTTTTAAAAAGACGACTGATGGCAGAATTCTTTAAGACAAATAATGATGTACCTTACAATAAAAATCATAATTCTGTTTATGGTCTTTTAATAATAACCTCCATCTCTATTATACTGGTGGTTTAAGAAAGAAAGGAATTTGGTTATGTCCCTGATGAGGTATGTGTCAAGTAAGCATGTCATATTTAATTTGTGGACTAATGTCCACATACATGCTATTATATGTCAGATCATGGTTTAATGAACCAGAAAATACCTTCCTCTTTATTAGCTTATATTTCTGATTACTACCTTTGCATTTTAGGGTTTGATGGGTATATCTAGAATTTATCTGTGAATTAAAAACAAAAGTTTTGTGTTCTTGGAAGCAGTAGACCAAATCTATGCAAATAAAAATATTCTGTATACAGCTTTTAAAATTCTTATTAATAAAAATTAGCCGAAGAATAAGGTTTTAATGAAAAAATATTTTAAAGAATCAAAGTGTTTTGTTTGCCAAAAGCATTTCATAATGTCTGGTAAAGAGGAATGCCTATTCAGGTTTTGGTGGAAAATTTATTTATTCTCCCTCTCTCTCGTTTTTTTTTTTTTTTCTTCCAAGGGCCCAATTAGGTTTCAATAACCTATTTAAATTAAGATTTAGCCTGACACTGGTGTTTTCTATTACCTCTGGAATCTATAATTTGAGGCATGACTGTTTATTATGCTCTAGTTTCTGTTATACCTTTTCTGCTTTCATTGCAGAAATAGGTGTACACCAGCAGGTAGTAGCTGTACATGATAGTTAGGAGTCCTCAGTTTCCACTGAAACCCAAGACTTATAACTATCAATACTTTCAGCAGCTTTTCCATTTAATTCTCTAGAATATAAACTATTCATGGAAAAGAGAATGTAACATGAAAAGTAATGCAAAAGTTTCAGTTGTTCTTGGAGTCACCCCTCCAGATGTGGAGTAGTAAATGTACTGAGGTGCCAAGAAGTGTTTGGTCAGCAGCAATGCCTCTACTTCCCCAACATAACTGAAATATCAAAAGAAACTTAATGACATTGCCATAAGCTCATGCATAAAAACTGAGCAAAATCTATGTATTATTGCATGAATCTTTAGGAAGCTGACACAAGTAGGAATTATTTCACATTTCTTCTAAATATAGACCATCAATAAAACTACTGGCAAAAAAATTGACAAATATAATGCATATTCTTTAACATGACCAAGAACTGTGAGATGCAAAAGACAGGAAAACATTAGAGGAAGAAAGAAAAAGAAAGGAAAAGAGGAGGGAAAATAGTGGATGTACCTACAGATTAATCTAACAGCCATTTCTTATTTATGGAAATCACCTTTCTGCAAACCTCTTTTCATGATTCAGCAGTCTAGAATCTATGATTTGCAATACTAGATCTATCAGCAGTGAAGGAAAATTTTGGTGAAAGTGAAACTTTATTGTAGAGAGGATAGATGAAAGAAATATGTACAGCCTGGATCTGAATGATCAGTATTTTCAGCAATTTTCTATGACATTAGGTAAGTGATACAGTTTCACACAGCTATATAGTGCCAGTGCTGGTGCTGGCAAGCATAATGATGGTGAACCAACATTAAAGCCTCTGGATGAAGAAAATTAAATCTGAAGTGTCACTGCTATTGGGAAAATACTGCCAGAGAAGGCAATATTTTAAGATGTGATGCAGACTTTGCATACTCAAGAGAGTGTCTTCAAAGTTTTATAGGAAAAATACTATAATGATGTGCCAAAGAAAAAATATTTTTTAAACTTTTTAAAGTTTAAATTCATTAAGCATTTCAGCAGATGAAAATGCTTACATTTCTGGACAAATTTCCACACTAAAATTTCCCAAAAACAATTCTCTCTGTAAGTGTATTCTCAAAGAAACACTGATACTCTTCCAAGAGGTAAAATTCACAATCAGGAAATAACTCATCCACCCACTGCATTTTTTTTTCTTGATTACTTAGAGTGAAATATTTCTAAACTATAGGTTCATAAACGCAAACTGCCAAGGTAGAAAACGTTGGAATTTTAACTTCTGTAAGCAAGGAACCCTTCCTGTTTTCAATGTGAAGCACTAGGTACACATGAGGAACTGGTGCATAGGCCATGTCAGGGTCTCAGGCATTTTATCATTCTTACATATTATTGACACAGCGAATTAATTCTTCTTCATTTCATCCAAAATCACCCACACAAGATTAGATAGAGTCTATTTTCTGCCAGATATATCATAACACAATAAATAAATCTAGTGTTATAAGATTTCTTGAATATTTCAAGTAACTTTGATAAACCAAGGGGTGGTATTATGGACTTGTCTTTCCACTGTTGTGTTTAGTATAGCATACTACCCAGAAATTCCTATGTACACTGTTAGACTCAGTGAGTCACAGATAATTTGATTTTTTGTAACAAAAATTCTGAGTATAAGAAGCAAAGTGAAACCGAGAAGAGCATGAGGCGCTTAAGCATTTTTCCTCTCATTTTCTCTAAAGTTCTACTTGCACTTGTCACTAGAAAAAATCTTCCCAGTACACACTCTCTTGGGCTGTCTTACCTGTTTAGAATGTCTCCTACAAATGCCCAATTTTATACCATGCCCAATACAATAAGGAGACAGCACAAGACAAACAACCCTTAGGAAACTTGATTAGAACCATAAATTGCAGAGATATACAATGCTTTCCATGTTCTGACAGATTACAACACTTAAATATGTCTTAATATATTGCTTGAGAAAGAACCAAGGCAGTGTGTGTTGCAATATTCCTATGATAGAGGGGGGTAATAGAGTCCATAGCAAAATTCACTCACACAGGGAGACTATTAGTCTTCAAGTAAATCATCAAATTCTAAGCTATTATTTTTAACTCTTAAACACAGATGTACAAAAAATTTTGTCTATTAAGTCCCTAAATATGGTCTTGTGTAACTAGTTTCCTTAGTGTTAGACCAGATGTATAATAAACTTTATAAACTCAGAATCAGGCCCATGAGGATGTCCAGGTGAGTTTCCCCGATATCATAGTCTGACCTTCAGTGATCCGAGTACTAACAGAAAAAAAACTTTCTTTTAACTGCATCATGAGACTGAAGTACAGTAAAATGTCTGCATAAAAGAAACCAGAATCTCTAGTCTGCTTAATTACCAGCTTCTTCAATTACAAAGAATCAATAAAACCCTTCCAGTTAACTAAAGTTAATGAAATAAATTAATTTTTGAAAAGTTTACAGTGTGAAAGAAGTTTAGTATTGTAGAATTCTGGGAGCTGTGTTTTAAATACTCCTAACATATCACTAATGTTGGTGTAACCAAGGAGCTACTTATTTTATTAGCTTATGTAATAACTAATGCCTTATCTGGTTATGAGCCATTATTTAGACTGCCATTAAGAACTTTAGCTCAGGCTCTTCTTATTGCCTCAGTTAAGCATCAGAACACTTGGCACAGACCCAGAGAAGTTATCCCCGTTCAGTATGGCCAGGACAAGACTCTTTGCCCTTCTCAGGCTGGCACTGGGACTAATAGGCCCATGGCATCTGCACATTCCAGCTCAACTAAAGTGAAAGGAAAAATATAACCTCTGATATTGTCTGCATGCAGTTGCAGAGTATGTAAACATTATAATTTATTACAGCAACTCAAAGTAAGGAAATGATGATCATTACAAAACAGAAGTTCTTTGCAGTTCACAACAGCATACAGAAAACAATGGATTTACCATTCAGAGGAAGTGACTTTTCAGTTTCAGCTCATAGAGAAACTATTAGTGCCCCAAAACAATGATGAAAGGAAGTAAAATAATTACCATGGCTTGCAGATAGTTGCTTTGTAGCTAACACAAACCATATAAATATGAGCATTTTCTTTATTTTTACAAAATAAAGCAGCCTAATTCAGCAACAAAGTTCATGTATTTCGGATTCATGTGTTCTCCTCTTCCACGATGTCCCACACTTCACTTCCTGACATTTGTCAGCTGTTGATTAACTAGTTAATTTACCTCTGCATTCTTGTAGAGGGAAAGAATGAGGAAAAGTGTATATTCTTATGCTGAGTTCTCAACTTCAGGTTGTTAGGTCAATCAGCTACTGGCTGAGCAGTGTGAAACATCCAAGGCAAAATATTTGCCAAGAGCTGTTTCTCTAATAATTTCAAGAAGTTTGATATCATTATATTCTGGGCCTTCTCGAATGCCAGTAACTTCATTCACCTTGCTCATATTCACCTTTTTGTTCATTTGGCATTGGAAGGATTTAGTTTTGTATATCAATACAGTCACCATGGTATCCTGGGCTGATAATGCATTTCTCAATGTTCTAGCTCTCCAATCAGTTTGCAAACTCCCATTACATATAACTTCAATCCTCATATTCATGCTTGAAATGGCTTCTAGAAAACTGTCTAACCTTTATTAAGAACATCTGTCTTTGCTGTCAGCTGTTTTTTTCAGTTTCATGATCCCTGCTCATAGTGGAGAGCATGCAGGTGGACAAAATGATGACAACATGGGAGCACTAAGAAGTGTTCACTGATCTTAATTTCAAAGTTGAGTCTAAAGAAACAGCTTTGATTCTGTGAACCATTTAAGCCACAGAAACCTTAGGGGGGGTTAAAAGTAGTCCATCTGGTCCTTAAAAAACCATAATTATCTGCTTGAAGCTTTTTGTATTAGAGACATTAAATGATATTTACAAGCTAGATTAAACTCCTTGTACTTTCTATACTAAGAGTTTGTTCTTTTGTTTTGGGTTTTTTAATATGTTCAGAAACCACAAATAATGAAAAATGAATGAGTGCTTGGCTGTCTCTCCTTTTTTGGGATGCTCATTAACCTGACAGTAAGCTTACATTTTAGGAGCGTAAAAGTGTAACCATCTACTAAAAACACAAGCCAAAAAGAAGATTTTTGGAGGGTGATATAGATGATCCAACCAACAGTGATGCACAGCTGGATCTTCTCACAGCTACCTTTACTAATACAGAAGAGTACACGTATGTGTGGCAATCAGTGGTTGTCTTGGATGCAGTAGTGGCATTCAAGTTCCACGTCATGACAAAAGGGCTCTAGGATCAAATCTACTTTAGACGAAATTTCAACTTAATTAGGAAAGTGACATAGGACATATCAGGGAGGGCAAAGGAGGTCAGGAAAACTGCTTACTCTTATGATTGAATAGTCCATATTGAGATAACAGGTAGATGTATTAACAGATAAATATGACTAACCAAAAATCATGGCAGAGTTTCAATGGGGGGGGTGCGGGAAAGAAAATACAGAAAGTAGCTGACTTTGGTCACTGGAAAATTAATGGATTCTGTTTATTTGGCTCAGAAAATATAGTGCATAATGGACCAGTTTGAAAACTGTTAACAAGGCGAGTGATTCAGGGGTATTTCTGGGACCTAGATTGCACAAAATTTTTTGGCAGACACTTGCAGGAAGTGATGGAGGCAACTGCCTGGGAAACGCCTGGAGCAACCTAGTCTTCCCCATGGCCAAGCCTGCTCTGGGCAGGTGTCTTGCCAGGGCCCCACCAGACTACGTTATCCTTCACTTTAACCGAACATTTTATGTTAAACAGAAGAAAAGGAGGAAAGCAGGAACACAGAAGCTGTCCTGGATCCAGCCAGGAAAAGGTTAATTTTTGCAGTAGCCGGGAATGGGCAGGACTAGGACACAGAGGTTGTTCTATTTAACTTCACATCGTTTCTGGGGCCGGGGGAATGGGCGTCCCTTTTGGGGAGAAAGGGCTCCTCATGCTTGAGTAAGGGTGGCCTCAGTCCCAAGCCAGAGGAAGAGCTTGGGTGATGCTGGTTCCGAGCAGGTCAGGAATTTTCTGCTGTCAGGGGTTTCCATGGTGAGCAGTGCCATTTCTTTTCTTGCACCCTCTGTCACTACTATTGCTGCTGTTGCTGTTACTGTTCATTTTCTTATCTCATTGCTGTTTCCAGTAAATGGTTCTTACCTCAAACCATCATCTTTGCCTTTTGTGTCTCCAGTACTGCTCTCCATCCCACTGCAGGGAGAGGCAGTGTGGAGAGTCTCAGTGGAAGCACTTAATTAGGAAGAACCATTCTTAAACCACAACAGAAATACATTTACTTTTTTACATAACTCTGATCATAAAATACAAAATGAGACAGAGGAATTAAAAATTCAGACAGGCCTATAAAATCATATTCAACTATTCACTAGAAAGAAAAAGAAAATATCTGCTATACACTACATGATTTCTTAATCCACATAAATACTATGTATTTTTCCAATGTTTTTCTTAATTAAATTTTGTATTAGCTTTAATACTGTATATATAAGCTCTTTAAAAAAAATCTTAAATTACTGGAAGATCAATAATTTATATAGAAAAACATAATTGTTCAGAATATAAACATATGAAAATGCATATGATGCAGAAACATTTTGTTCTAGAATAACAAAAAAAATTGTTAACTATGAATTCTGATGCAAAACTAACTGTTTTTGTTTGAATCAAATTTGTTAGAATTATAATAAAATAACTTTTAAATGCCAAAAGAAAATTTTACGTTTTGTTACCTTTTTATTTTTAAAGTTCTGCATATTTGACAGGCAAAATCTCCAAAAACAGATAAAAAAACCTCCAAAAAATTAAAACTCAATCCTATACTGTTAGCCTAAACTAAGAATTTTTTAAATATTCAGACAAAAAAAAATGCATACAAATATTTCACTGTTTGAAAACTCATGTTAGACTAAAAAAAGGTCAGAATTTCTCTTTCATAGTCTATTCATAGAAATTCTAATGTTTCATTTGCATTCACAATACATCAGAGTGCAGTAGTTTTTGCACTTGCTGGGAGGAAAAAACCCAACATATGTGGATGCTACTTCTGCAAAACATTTCTTACATGGTCACAATTTCCCCCTCACATTTTGGTTGGTTGTAAACTTCCAAGGGTGCTCTAACCTTAGCAGAATTTGAGAACTTTTGAGACTCTGCAGTTTGTTTAATAAATTATAAATTAACTTAGGAGTCTAATCTTCAATGGTTATTGTTCAAAGTATCCACTAGGTAAAAATCTTTCTTGGGGTATTTCAAAAAAAGGAATATCTGATTGCTTTTGAAGCCACATTCAGACAAGAATCTTCACACAAACTACCCACCAGTAAAGGTTCTTGTGTGTCAGCATTCAGTTCTTCTGTGTAGAATGACTTTAGAATCTTGATCTCAAATTGGTTTGAGAGAGGGGAGAACTCTCTATTCCTATCTGTCAATTTACACTTAAAAGTAAAGATAAGCTCATTGCTTCCCAAACATCCCCTTTGGCAATGAAAGCTCAGCAGTTCAAATTGCAAACTCACTAGAATATGGCAATCTCCTCCAGTTTATGCTATCACAGTTTCATTGAAACAGATGACTAGAGTGCTTTCTCAGTGTTGCTGAACATTTATTCTTAGTGATTTATCCTACAGAAAATCAGCAGGACTTTGCATGTGTGCAGCACCCCTCGCCTCTTACCATATACTCCACTGGTGATGCTCCAACCCAATGCTATTTCCTACCATTTTCTCTCAGGTATTTTTCTGTAATACCACTAGAAGTAAAAAGGGATATTTGTTTTTGTCATAAAACTGTGTACTCCTAAGGCAGTGGCTTTCTGTTTATAGAGCAGCTGGAGTGTTGGGCTCTCTGAAAGCTAGCAGCATATGAATAGAAAAGTCTCAGCAATGTGAACATAACAGTCTCAGCAAAAGAAAAAGAGTTTATCATATGCCTTAAACATACCCTAAGAACATTAAACAAGATTTTATCATATGGATAGCTTTCCCTTAAGGTGTGGACACACACTGAGTTCGATGGACTTATTGACGCCCATGGAATTTTCTTTTTGCTATGGATCTCTCAGATGTTGTGCTGATGATGTTATCCAAAATCCTGGAGTATGTAAGTATAGTGGCTTGCTCATTGTATTTCAAACATGCGATATTTTCCTGCAGACTTTGGTGCTCCTGTCAGCCAAAACAAGTACCACAGACATTCTGATCCCTCACTTCCTACATATCTTTTTTTTTTTTTTAACCCAATAAAAAAAGAACGGTTCTACTCCATTAATGACAAAAATGAAACCTCTTTTTGGCAGAAGGAATCAGAATTTTCCGTTCTGTATGATGGTTTCCCTATCTCTTGGGGATCTGCCAGCCTCTCCACCTGCCTCTGCTATCTCAGAACCATTCACTACTCATAACAATCTTCATTTCTTACTCTGCAAGACTTTGTTATTCTGCCCTCAAGATATTAGGACTCTGAGCCTATTGCTAATATTGTGCCACATTTTAGGGTTTGTTTGTTTGTTTGTTTGTTTGTTTGTCTGTGTGCTTAGGAGTGTGTGTAGTCACCCTCCCGGGCTTTTGGTGGGCTCCTAAACTCAAAAGAGCATGTAGTTTTTTGGTGGGTAGGAGCAAAGTAGCCCAGGTATTTCACTACCACTACTGTCCCTCTCCAGGCCCCATTCTCTCCAAGAATGCCATTATTTGTGAAACTATCCCACTCTTCATAAATATTTTTAGCTGTATCTCCAGTTATGGTGTCAAGCTCCATGTATTATCCAATAGGGATTGAGTAGAGAGGGCAATAGAACATTACAAATAAAATTAGCATAAATTATTACCCTGATCATCTTTCATCTTCCGTCTCTCTCACCCCAGCCTGGTTGTTTGAGTGTCTGAAGAGATGTTTCAGAAAATTTATCTCCTATTAATATTTCTAACTAAACCTTGTTCCTTCTTTAATCATAAAATAATGAAGGAAAAAGCAAAGCAAAACAAACAAAACTGAAATCTCGTCTATTAATTTTCATCATTCCTTATATTATAGCAAGAACATTTCAAGTTTGATATAAAAACCTTAAATGTTATTTATCTATTTGAATTGTTCTTACACTAGTAGTGTATAGCAAACATGCCTTTGATTTTTCCATATATTTAGGATGGACTTTGAATTTACTGCATTACTTATGGTATTGAATTTACTATATTATTTCCAAGCAACAGAGGAAATATAATACTTTATATGCCTATGTTTTAGTTGCTTACATAATTTATTTAAACTGCTTAAGAAATCAAGGAAATTCTGAAGGTTTTTTTCATTCTGTCCATACAAAAAAATCTCCAAATATCAGCAGAGATAATACAGCTTTCTCAGAGGAGATTTTTTTGACTGGTGGGTTTTCAATTAGTTGTATGTGGTACTACTTTTAACTTAGAAACCCTAACGTGATCTATGAAATTTAGGCACTCTTCCTCCATGATCTTGTTGTATATGAAAGAACCAAAGATCATATGCCTTTTTACACAGGTTGTGACATGACCCATTCTAAAATAGAATCCAGGCCCATTCAGAAAGCAGGATCCATGTTTTCTGGGTTAGTGACTCTGTCTGAATGTGCTAAAACTGTATTTTGGGATGATGATATCTGCAAAACAATTCACTACTACTTTACAATTCACTGTTTAAAAATTGCAGTGCCAAAAAAATGAAATAGATTAGTGTTTGAGAGTTTGTTCCAACGCACTTCAGATAAAACCAAGTAAAACTTTTTGAAACATTTAAATTCCTCAATATAAGAAATTTGTGGATTATGTCAGTAGATGAATAAGTATTGTGAGGAAAAAATGATGGAGTATCTAGTACTATTTATGTGTGCTACATGCAGCAAAATTTATATATATATATGGGTACCTAGTTTTGTGCATCAGAAGAACCTTCTTGAATAAAGATAGGACACTATTATAGTTAACAGTGTCATTTGGGGTTGTTTTGGGTTTTTAAATCTGTTAAGTCCAAATGTGAAATCTAAAACCACACAAATCTGTACACACCAGGGAAAAATAATTTTTATTTCTTTCTTTCACATAAAATCCATGGAAGAGAAATCATATTGGGTCAACAATTGCAGATTAATTTTTACATTGAGATGTTGCACATCTTTGAGTCCTGGTCTACTCCTCTTGAGAGCTTCTTTAGATGTGTCTGCTTTGACGCTGAAGCTTCCATGGAACAATATCTGCATTAAACTGTATTTGAGTTAAACCTTGTGAAACAGAATAGAACTGGTCCTCCTACAAGGTCTAGTTGCAAAAGTCTCGGGTACAAACTTGATACAGGGATAATGGAGCCTTGATCTCAAAAACACTGAGATCAACCAAATAAATACAAGTTTGATGTGTCATTCAAGGTAAAAACTACACACATCACAAAGACAGCTCTGAACTTATTCATGGTTTTCGACTAGAGCAAAATCTTCCTTCTCCTATTTTCAATGCTGTTCTTCATTCTTGAAATTTTAAAATTATTAGGTAGTTCAGAGAAACATATTGTCTCTAACTTTACACAACTTTCATGGACTAAAACAAAAACACATTTTAATTAGAACACTTCATTTAATTGGTGCTATGAGTCTCTAGTTGCATTTGGCTATGAATCACAAATTAACATCTTTTTTTAGAACTTCACCACAGGTTTTCTGTTGTTATTTTTTAAACCCACAAATTTTGCATTCCTCCCACTACCTGCCCCCACATATGGTCTCTTAAGATTTTAAAATAGTACAAGTCTCCCTGACATGCATTACAACCTATCTGTATTTAAAGTAATGCCTTGTACTAACTGTTGGTTTATATTATTCTGATTCTTCCTGCCACCCCCCCGCTCTGCTTTTAAATGCATTATCTATTCATATCTGAGTAGAGTGCTGTCTTGTCAGAAAGACAGCTTGATAGGTACCATACCCCTCAAGGAGTCAAACTTAAAAATGTTAACTATCTAGACACTGTCACCGAATCACTCCTCTGAACACATCCCAAATCTCTGCCTTCAAATTACAGTATTTTCCATTTTATTTTCTATGCTATTCATGAAACAATAAGCACATTAACCAATTCCTTTTCCCTCAATTTCAGAATTCTGTTTGTTATTGGTTGGACCAATAAAATACCCTCAGAAATGTAATATTAACAAAAGAGATGGAAAATATACACTACAGTTAGAAAGAAAACCCTGACAGGAGGTAGAAATTTTTTCCTAATTACATATGCAGCGTCAAAAAAGCACTGCTAGCATTTTGCCACCACAATGTTCAAGCAGTCACATGTCAGAGCAAGTGTCGGTTTTAATTGTGAATTTACAATTAACATGTAGCTTTACTATTCCAGCCCATGCTGATATTAGTAATTTTAATTCTGTAAGTTTAAAATATAATACTAGGTTACTGTCAAGAAGAAAAAGCCCAACTTCACTCAAATGAAGAGATTTATAATCCCAATTAACATTTGAAATATATAGGGATAAACTTACAAAATCTGAAGTGTCAGTTACTAAAATCTGTGATCTGCTTCCCTCGATCTCATGATGCCATTTCTATAGCATATTGCCAGAGGCAATATGTCTATGAGTCAATTATATATCAACATTTATTTTTCAGTGACTCCCTTAGAGGACTAAGGAATTAACTATCTAGATACATATATAGCCTCATCACCATAGAATCAAAGTGCCTCTAGAGTATTTAAAAATAGAAGAAACCACAGACATCCAGGTTCTTCTTCTCTCCCATTCTTATCATGTGACACATGTAGCTTAATTAATCGGGGTGGGGATTTGGTTGTGGGAGGGATTTTCTCCTGGTTTTCTTTCTTTTGTTTGTTTTGTTGTCGTTGTTGAATTTTTATTCTTTTTTATGGCTTCATTTTTTAGTTGAAGGGGTTGAGAAAGGAGGTGCTGGTGTACAAATATCTATGGTAAAGAGAAAGGCTGTACGCATATCTTCCAGTGAAAATAGCTTATCAAGGGAAAGCTAAATAAAAATATGTTTTATATTTAGCTTTGGAAAATGCCAAGTCTGTGGGAATTCTCAGCATCTGTGGGAGTGAGTGCTACAGGCTGGGTCCCAATCCTGTGAAATTTTTGTAGTCCCTTTAAATTGATCAGCAATGGCATGATTCTATGGGAAGACACCTCTATCAAAGGCCAAAGTGGAAGTGAAATACACTCTGGGATCTAACAACTAAGGGCATGCTGCAGTTTGGATTCCAGGACAGAAAGTTAAAGTGGGAAAAATATACTGTGAAATAGGAAGTTTGTGTGCTTATAATGGTAATTGCTCCTATAAGGTGTCTTGATTTCTCTTTGTGAATCAGCTCAAAATTTTAAAATGTATAAGATTTTATCTTTTGGGGTGTATTTTTATCTGATGATTTTGAAATAATGGAGAATGGGCATTGGAAAGTAGAGCTTATCTTTAAAATAAGGCATTAATATACAGACTGTTGACTGGCCATAGATAAAGGAGTAATTTTTCTCTCTAAGATGATACCAATTTACAACACCATTAGAGCTCTCCAACAAGATATCTGAGACACACATTATTAGAGGAAGATGCTAAAAAGAATCAAGTTCTTACAAGGAGGTCATTCTCTCTGCAATATCATCTTTTTTTTTTTTCCTTGACTCCTGTCAGCTTTGTTTAATGGTTTTTCTTTGGTGCAACAGTGCCAGCTACACATTAGGAAAGCCTGAGGTAGGTACAAAGGAGATCCACATACAGGTGCCTAGTTCCTTGATATTGCCATGTAGCTGCTAAGAAACGCAGCAGTCCTTCTAAACTAATTGCTGTATGACAAACATTAATTCTATTAATATTAAGGATTACGCTGTGCCAAAATGACAGAAAATGCAGAACCATATATTCATAATTATAGTATATCAGAATCATTGAATATCATAGTATTGTAAACGACATGCTGTCTGATACTTTACTGAGAAAACACTAATGCTTATATAACAGCGTGTATTAAATTACAAGTCAGAATGTAAGTACAGTACCTCAGATATTTGAGCTGTTGTGGTGGTTTGACCTTGGCTGGGTGCCAGGTACCAAGCAAAACCACTCTTATCATTCCCGTCCTTAATTGGACACAGGAGAAAAAAATATAGTGAAAGGCTTACGGGTTGGGATAAGGACAGGGAGAGCTCTGTCATGGATTAATGTCATGGGCTGAACAGAACCAACTTGGGGAAATTAACTGAATTTATTATCAAACAAATCAGAATAGAATTGAAGCAAAATAATGCTTAAAAGCACTTTCCCCCCACCGTTCCCTTCTTTCTGGGCTGAACTTTATTCCTGATTCTCTATTTTCTTCCTCTCAGTGATGCAGAGAGATGGGGAATGGGGTTGTGGCCAGGTCGTCACACATTGTTTCTGCCACTCCTTCTTCCTCAGGGAGACCCCTACTCCAGAGTGGGGTGCCTCCCGCAGGAGACATTCCTCCACAGACTTCTGCAATGCAAGTCCTTCCTGCAGTCTGCAATTGCTATGAACTACTCCAGGTCCCTTTCACAGAATGCAGTTCTGCAGGAGCAGGTTCTTCCAGCACAGGTCCCCTGGAGCAACCTGCTCCTGTAGAACTGCCCAGGCAAGCCCAGTTCAGCAAATCTAGAACGGCCTCCTTTTTCCACAGGGTCACAGCTTCTTCCAGGAGCCTATTCCAGCATGTACTTCTCATGGTATCACAGCCTCCTTTGGGAGCATTCACCTGCTTCCCCCTGGACCTCCATGGTCTCCTCTCTAGCCTAACTCATCATGGTCTTTGCCATGGGCTGCTTTGGCACCTGTAGCACCTCCTCCCCCTCCTTCTGCACTGACATTGGTGTCTGCAGAGCTGTTTCTGTCACATATTCTCACTCATGTCATCTCCAACCTCAATTACTTTCTCATAACCATTTTTTCTCTCATGTAAATTATGACAGAAATGCTACTGCCACTGCTGGTCAGAGGTGGAGATGGAGATCTTGGAGATGGCTAGCGTTGGCTTTGCTGAGCATGTGGGAAATTTCTGGCAATTTTTCACAGAAGACACCTCTGTCATCCTTCCCCTCTGCTATCAGAACCTTGCTATGCAAACCCAACACAGTTGTTATTATCTTCAGAAATTTATTAATAAAAAATACAACTCCAGTTCTCTGAGTAACACTAAATTCATATGTGGCATGTACATCTTTGAAAATGCGACTTTTTATTTTCATATTCGGCAGCTAATATTGGTGTGGCATGACAATAGATGGCAATTATCATCTTCCACACCTTTTTTAGTGTAGAGCCTTTAAATTCAGAACACGGTACGATAACAGCAAATGGTGAGCATGGCTAGAAAGGAATAAAAAAAACAAGTCACAAATACCCTACCACCTTGCTAACAGTTGAAAATAATGCACCAAGAAAAAAAGAAAAAAGGGTCTGTTTATCATAGTCAGCTTACATATTCAAGGTTTTTTCTTTAAACTGATAAAGCAGCTTCAAGTCTAAAAACTGTCCCATAATTTATTACTAAATATCTACAAGCTTCCAAAAAAAAAGCTATTTGTCCTAGAGATAAATGGAAAGGCAGGGTCAAAACCAAACCATTATATATATATCAATATATATCAGCATTTTATTTCCACATAAGCTGGAAACCTCCAGCAGTTGCAGCTGAAAGGTACTGCAGTTTTTACATCAGTCTGATGCCATAAATGTTATGGCCCACTTATGACTGATGCAAAAAATGCATAAAACCTAAAAGGTTATAATCTCTCTCCAAACACCTCTCAAGCCCCTGAACCTCAAGACAGGGATTGGCAGAAAGATGTCCCATTTTTCTGAAAGAAATTCTTGTTTGAGACCATCTGAGGAAACTGAACATATATGAATTCATGGGACCCAAAAAGATGTATCCGAGTTCTAAGTGAACTGTGTGGTGTAGTTACTAAGCCACTCCACAATATTTGAAAAGTCATGCCACTACCCATGGTGACTAAAAAAGGTAAATGTTACTCCCATTTTTAGAAAGGGTGAAAACAGAGATGCTGGGGATTACCAACTGGTCACCCTCTGACCAGTAAGATCATGATGAAGATCTTTCTGGAAGACATGTCAAGGCATATGGCCAGCAGGGAGGTGATAAGAAACATCCAACATGATGTCCTTTCAAAAAGGACAAATTACATCTGACAAGGCCGGTGGCCTCCTGCAATGGAGTGGCTGTATTATTGGATAAGGAAAAAACAACTAATGCCATCTGTCTTGACTTCTGCAAGGCCTTTGTCACAGTCCCACACAACATGATTGTCACTAAATCACTGAGGTAAGTGCTCAGTGGACAGACTATTTGATGCATAAGGAATAATTTGGATTGGCCACATGCAAAGATCTGTAGTCAATGGCTCAGTGTCCAAATGAAGAGCAGTGATTGATGTCCCTCAGGGATCAGTATAGGGCTGTTCAATGTCTTTATTGATGACATGGACAGTGGGATTGAGAGCACTTAGCAATTTTTCTGGTGATACCAAGCTGAGCAATGCAGTTGATAAACATGAGGGAAAGGATGACATACAAAAGGATCTTGCCAGTCTTGAGGAGTGGTCCCACAAAACTTCATCCAGTGCAGTAAGACAAAGGGCTGGAACACTTCTCCTATGAAGAAAACTGGAGAGATTTCAGGTTGCCTCACCTGAGAAAAAGAAGGCTCCAAGGAATCCTGATTATGGCCTTTCAATATAATAAAAAAGGCTTATAAGAAAGACAAAGACTTTATAAGATGGCCTGTAGTGATGCAAGGGGGAATGGTTTTAAGCTGAAAGACACTAGATTTATATTGGTTATAGGGAAGAATTTTTATTTAGAGCTTTGTTAGACACTGGAATGGGTTGCCCAGAGAAACTGTGAAAAAATTCACTTTTAACTCTATTATGTTTTATAAAATGAAATTTTCACTTTAGCAGTATTTCAAGGACAATTATCAATATAATAATAGAAAGGTTAGATTTTACTTACTTATTTGCTTCTTTTGGCCAAGATTTTCCATGCTGATCCTCTTTAGCAGTAGATGTGGTATGAGATACTGAAGCATTGTAAAGAAAAACTGTATAACACCTACATTAGAATAAAAGCCAACAATGTAAGCTAAAAATCAAATATTTCCTTCCAAAAGGTGTATTGGAATATTGGCTGAAATTCAGCTCTAGTAAGTCTTCACCAACAGTGTATAAAGTTTTATATGACACATTGCGATTTCTGAGGTATCTGAGAAAAGATAGTAAAGTCTGTCAATGTTTTAAATTTTGTAATTAATACTGCATATGGCTTTAATGTAAACCTGGACAGCTTCATTATAGTTGCCTTTGTTCACACATAACTGCAGGCTACTTGTTTCACATGGTTTATAAAATAATCAGCATCCATCTTGCTTTCTACAGCCTCTAGATCTCCGTAGGACATGATGTCTAACACAAACCATGTTTTGCAGAAGAATACTTTGATAAATATTATTTAATATGAAATATATTGTGTCCATATTTTCCTGATCCTTCAGCATATTTTCCCCTGTATAGTAATGGCTATATATTGTTGCTATGGAGTATGGCCATTTATTATGGAGCATTTGTGTTGGCTGATCTCACTCTCTGTGTATATTACCTAGCCAGTACAATATAGTATTCACAGTACAAGTACCTAACTGTCAACTGCTGTTCATAGAGAACATCTTTTTTTGGGCATGTTAAAGATAAATTGCCTAATCAAAGGACAGCCTGCCAAAGAGACACCTCAAACAGCCAGATTTATCACTGTAGGGTGATTTAGACGGAAAATAACAAGAGAGACACAGCATCAGGAAAATTTTACATTCAAAATAGGCAACCCTACTTCTGTCCCTAGTGAGCTTCAGCATAATAGGTTATCACACAGGAGTGTATGAAGTCATAGCTTTTGCATATATTTCTACTAAAGTTTTGTTTTGTTGGTGTAAGGATACAGAATATCTTGTTGACATCAAAGTTTTAATTGTAACCAAGCTGACCTCATAGTCCTATAGTAAGGGATGTTCTCAATCACTGTAGCATTTTTGAGTGCCCTTGTCATCATAAAGCAGATAGGTGTATTTTATTTTGTGCTTTGTTTTGCTGTAGTAAATCGCTGATGATTGATTGGAGAAAACAGCCATGGAAAACTTGAGCCACTAAAACTACTGACTGACAAAGAACAGAGTCTCCTTGACCATTGTTCCCACATGTCACCTCCCTGTTTTTTTTAAATAGATGTATACTTGAATATTAACTTCACCAATCAAGTGCCATCTAATTTGGAAAAAGATACCTTACTAGATACGGTAACTGTGATTTTGGAAGTCCTTAATATGGTACTAATTGATGACACTGCGTTTTCAGATAATATTCTGTACTATTGCAAATACAGAATTCCTCATTCACAGTGTTCAAAAACAATTTTTAAAAATAGCTTTATTACTCAGTACATCAAAGTTTGATAGATGTGGGGGAAGAGATGACATGCAGAGGAACCTTGACAGTCTTGAGGAGTGGTGCCATAAAACCTCATCAGCTGTAAGGTGCCAAGTGTAAGGTCCTGTAGATGATCCAGAGCAATCCCCAGTGTCCATACAGGTTGGGGGTTGAAGGGATTGAGAGCAGAGAAGGACCTGAGTGTACTGATGAATGAAAAAACTGTACAACTTCATTGAAGAATTCAAGATTAGGTTGAATGAGGCTTTGAGCATCTTGATATGGTGAATGACATCCATGTCTATAGCAACAGGGAGATGACCAGACAATCTTCAAAGGTCTCTTTAGATCCAGTCTAACATATTTCTTTCAATATTCTGAAATAATTCTGTTTTTTCTTAGAGTGTCCAAAGAGTTCTGAAAGATCAGAAGAGACCAGAAGAGCTGCAGTCTTCTTTAATAATAGGAATGGTAGTTAAACCTTAGTAAAAGCATTACCCACAAGAGAATTCCCAGATCCAGATAGTTCCAAACTGATGTAACAGAATATACCAAATCCAGTGCCAATAATCAGTGCTTTTTGGTCAGGAAAAAAAAATCTGCGTTCAAACAAAATAATCATAGAGTTAGTGTGCTGGAAGTAGTAATGGCAAACAAATCTGGATGCAACCCTACAAAAATTTAATACTGATCTGCAAAAATTATATTCTAAAATTGCCAGGATATTTAATGCAATATAAGCTACATTTTTTCCATATCTGGGCTTTCCAGCAGAGATTCTTTGAAAGATTAGTTTTTTGAGGATTCACTTTACATTCTTTAATAATCAACCTATGATATACATACATAAAAGAATAAACCATGAAAAAATTCATTTTGTAATACAGTCAGGCCAATGTTAATCTATGTCTTTGTAGATCCTTTTTTTCTCATAGTCTGGGATATACAAATTTTCTGATGATGTTTTCCAGTTTTAATTTAGGAAATGTCCTGAAGTTTCCAGGTACAATTTGTCCTGATCAACATTTCCAAAAACACTAGGGAAGTCAGAGCCTCCAGAAAGAAGCTCCAATCAGTATTTTGCAGAAATCCATATATGTTCTTACTGCACACAAAACTATTTTACCCAGATCATAGCTGTTCCTATTTTTTTATCCTCTCCCTGTATTTTATACTTCCATTCATGCAGATAAGTGGATGTAGGAACACAAAACCAAGTGTTTATTTGGTTTCCTTTTCATGGAAGAGATTAATTTAAAAAAGCAGTAACAAATAAAATCATGTATTCTGTAGTTCAAGAAGGGGCAAAGGTAATCACTTATGTGTGCTTTGATCAACTGTGTCCTTTTCTATCACAACCAAAGACTATTTAAAATGTCCTTCCAGCTATGTTTCTGAGGGCAACCTGAACATCACACAGCATTACTCCTAAGATTTAAAAAAAGAAAAATTTTACCAAGAGAGATAATTCAATTTCCAATTAATAGGGAGTGAGTTTTTTGAAGATTTTGTCACTAGAATAATAAAAAACAAGAATAAGAAAAGAATACACCAAAGAAAAATCCATGACATTGGAACTCTGGATTTTGAACAGGAGAGTGGTGGAGTCAGAGTTGTGAAGATGTTCAAGAAATGAATAGATATGGCACTCAATGCCAAGGTCTAAGTGACATTGGTCAAAGGTCGAACTCAATGATCTCAGAGGCTTTTCCTAACCCAAACAATTTTATGATTTATGATTCTGTGGTTCTATGATGTGGTTCTGATTCTATGATAGTAAAACAGGACAAGCTTCTCTGTGAAACTTATGAAAGACTGCAATCTAGCAACCTCTTCCTACTACAATTAAAGAATTCATATTTTTGGGATAATTGAGCAAAGTTACTGTGGCTAAATATTAATTTCATGTAAACATAAATAAGTTCATGAAAATCTGAGCCTGAAAGCTATTGTATACACAGAAATCCTTTTTCACTAATATTTTGTTGCTAGTGACTTTCCCAAAATTCCAAGGAATACGTCTTGTGCCTTTTTATGCTTATTTTCTAAAATAAAAAAAATATAAATTTCCAACCTTAACGATTCTGTGATTCTGATTCTGGTGATTTTGTGTTCTCCTTTGGAATAATTTAGCCATATAAGACATTTATGTGTTTTTATGAGGGAGAGTAGGTTTTATATTACATTATTGAGAATAGTTCAAAATTAAGGTGGTCTACCAATGCCAAGAAAACATAAAGACAGCTTGGGCTAAGAATTAAAAAAAAAATTATAGTTTTCTTAGAAAATATTTTAGTCTTTTAAACCTTCTAAATTCAATTTTCTTTTAAAATCTCTGACCTTTTCCAAACATAAATTCAATGCAACTACAAATTCAAATTATTTTCTTCCATTTTCAGCTATTTTTTTCCACTTTCCAGCACACAATTTGCATATTTTTAAGCTTCATTTGCATCAGAAATATTGAAAATAGCAAAAGGAAAAAAATTAAACACAAGTCAATGCTGCTCTATTTTCTATTGTAAGTAAAAAAACCCAGCATAGTAGATATGAAATGTTAAATGAAAAATTATTTTATAATATATAATTAATATTATATATAATACTTATTGTATAAAGTAGTATCAAATATTTATGAAAAATATTGATTTTTAAGAAGTTTTCTTTTCAAGAAATAGAAAATTATTCCGAGTTGCATAGACTACTTCCCAAGGTTTATGAAAATCCTCACTGCAGGTTTTTGAAAACCTCCAGATAAAAACATGACTATGAACAAAGGCTGCCAAGCTCATTTTCAGACAGTTGCCTACAGCTAATCCATATTCTTTGTAACATTCTTCCTTCTTTTTATCCTTTCCTTCCTTTATTTTGTTTTTCTTTTCCCTTTTTCATTTTCTGTAACTTAGAATAAGTTAGATCCTGGCATAGAGTTTCGGTGGGGTGGTGTTTTTTAGTCTGCCTTTCTCTGTCACAAAGGCATTGCAATTGACTGCTTACCCCACTCCAAGGTATCTTTTAATTTAGAAGGCCAATATGGTTTTGTGAACCCACAAAGAAGAATTGCCTTACACAACACTGACTTCGACCTTTAGCTCTACATCACTGTTCTCAGCAGAAACGTATCATGTTGAACTGAGAAAAAACAAGCAGCTTTTTAACCTACAGACAATTTTTGTTCACATTAATTGATCCTTCACATATATAAAATGCAAGCAAAAAACCCCAAATATGATACCTTCTCCTTGATTTTGGGCATTAGTGAATTTTTAATCCTTACTGTTAATGAATAAATTAGATAGAAAATATTACACAAGTTAAGTTAATAGTTTATTATCACTAATTAACTTTCAAAGTAGAAAAAGGGATACATTTTTCAACATTGTTTATCAGCATCATTTTACTTTACTTTCCAACTCTGTTTTCTGAAGATATTTTTGCTATAGTGACTGGCATTCATGGCTACTAGAGCTTGAGGAGGCAAGACCCTTTCCCATCAGATGGAGATGGACAGAAGGAGCACAGAAATCTATGGCAGTTGCTTCCTTATTTTTAACTTCTACTCCTCCTAGAGGGAAATGTCTTGGGGAAATGATAGTCAGAAGTAAGGTGATGGCCCAGATGGAGAGAATGCTCACAGCAATTTCATTTCCACTCTGCTCTTTTATCACCCCCCCAGCTCCTTGGCCCACTCGGGGATTGTTCAGAAAAGGAGTTCAAACTGTCTCTATTGCTAATTGCACCTTCACTGGTGAGTATGCTTCGAACGCAGACCTTTCTTCTCCAGAATTTTGTTCCCAAATTAAAAGCACAAAGAGAAAAACTGACAGGATTTTGAGGAGCTCAGATTACACTGCTTTTTAACTCCACTGGCTGGCATTCAGAGACCCTGACATAACACATATAGATAAGACTAAGAGGATAATCTTCTCTGTTTCTATTTTGTGTTACTCTGTTTTGTACTTGTTGATAACACTCCACCTTTAAAGCAAATACAGCTTTTAGAAGAATACTGCTGGAAGTGAACACTAAGTTTTTTATATCACCCAGATACTGAAGAAACAGGCAATGTTGTTTGAAAGAACACTTCCTCTTTACTCACTTATCCCTTAAACTTAAAGAATTTGGTTTAACACTGTAGTTTTGGATGTGTAGAAAAAAATCCAAGTTATTTCATCCTATTTCACTGTAACATAAATTTGGCAGGTAAGTTTTGTGACTTCTCTGGAATTCTATTTCCTGTAACTGTTTTGAAAATCACATCAATACCTTACTGAATGCGTGAATGTAAATACCATAAGAATGGTATTTATATACTTTGAAACTTTGCCACTGATTTGTTATTTTCATATTATAATCAAACATATCTTCTTGCAGAATCTAACACTGATAATTTTAATCTACACTTCTAATAATGATCTTTATGAAAATTTACTAAATCTAATTGCTAAAAATCTAGTAAATAAAAACTATGACCTATTATGTTGTTTGTTTTTCCAGTCTGGTGGCCTCAACCCTCTAATTGCCTGGAAATTCCTCCTTTTTCTATTATCCAGGACACAGCTTTTTGGAGCTGTTGTTCTAGGATGTCTTACAAATGCATCCAAAATGTAACACGATAAAAGCAATTATTGGACTCTTTTCTACCTAAATAAAGGGGTTTTTTCATATTAGAATTCAAAGCAGAACTACATTTCAACAGTCCTATTCCTTCAGCAGCATTATATGTTAAGTAAAGGGCCTTCTTCATCAAATATATGTACACATATACAACTATCAATACATATGTATGAGCAAAAAATAATTTACAGTGCTCTAGAAAAGTTTTGTAAGCACTTCTATATTTTTTACTTAATACATCTGCTTTTCTTTATTTAAATGCTCTTCAACATAACCAAGGAATTTTATTCTAATCAACAACTGCTTGTACTGAAAATACACCTCAAGATTATTAAAGGAATTGCCCTGATTTGGGAAAAAACTGAGGAAGAATTGTACTTCGAACTGGTGGTTAAATGTCAGGTACTTAACTGAGCTAGTCATCAAATCTGTACCAGAGATGCAGGTAATTCTATATCTATAATAAACGTCTGATTTGCTCTGATTTCTCTACCTTTTTTTTTTTCCCTAGGCATGTTTATCAAGTTTTGGGTATTCACAGTATGGAAATACTTTTTTGCGAAGTTTAATTTTGCTAAACTCATGGAAATATTAACTTGCAGAAAGGAACTTAGATTGTTCATTACAATTTAAATTCAAGGGCTGCCTCTTAAGGCAGGATAAAAAAACAAGGACAAAAAATCAGATAGAAGACATAAGGAAACAAAGATACAGTACAAAATTGAAGAAGAAAACAAATATATAGCACAACATTACAAAATCTGACAACACACAAATTGGCAAATTTCTTCAGAATTGCTATAGATAGCATTTTAAAGAAATGAAAAAAAAATTATGTTCTCCTCAATGGGATGGCATAAGAAGTCTAGCAGGGCTTCTTGAATAAATAAGAGAAGCACATAACCAAGCTACTTTTCTAAAGCTGGACTTGCTGATCTTTAGTGCCCCACTTGAGCTGTTCCTTCAAACACAGCCTGCCCTAACAGGATGATTTGAACAGTATACCGCAGTTAACACAATAACAGCCAGGAAAGAGGTTTGAAGGGTTATACAACAAGCTACTGACCTCTATTAAATTTATTCAATGTATTTGTGGGAGATGGAATTCTCTAAAGGATAGGGTTTCTTGCTTATATGATCTCAAGAACAGAAAGCTCCAGTTTATTGGTTCAGATTCCTACTTTCACAAAACATAGATACATAGATCTTTACTACTGCATATCACCAGTAATTCTGATGTGTACTAGCTTTCAGTGCAATTAAAGCAATCCCTATGCTACTCTGCATATGAAACAAATCCTGAAAATCAAGTATAGATTGTATAAATGTATACAAGTACTACAAGTATAGATGAAGTATAGAGCTTGAATCATCATGGACTGATAAGGTTCACTGTGCTTTCTCATGTTGAGTTTCAGATTGTGCCCACATTTAACAACTGCATAGTGAGAGTACACTATAGAGCACACTTCTCATTCACTAACTTTATCAGAAACCAGATTCTGTCCTCAGATCACCAGACCAGGACCACATTTCTCTTCGAGAAACTTCACCTTCAACCAGTTGGTATATAGAATGACTTCCTTCCAGGCATTTAAATAACAAATAAATTAATGATATTGATTTTGAGGAGACAGGGTTTGGTGCTTTAGATTATGATAACCCATTTTGTTAAAAGAAATCACTCATCAGGCACTACTATAACGTTTAAAGAATTATAACTCTCACTGAGAAGTTACACTTAAGAATTCTGAATTCCTTAGGAGCTAGAATTCGAAGATTACACAAAGGATACAAAAGTATATACCCAGGCCTTACCATGGTAAAATTAAAAATGGAATAGTTTAGTCAAAAGAAAAAAAAAAAAAAAACAACCTTTCCCTCCTCCAAAACAAACTTATCCCAACGCCAAAATATTTTCAATTCAATAGTTATCATGTAAATAGATGACTGCAAAACATTTTCATCTGAAGTGTAATCAAACTTAAAAAGTCAACTTTTGACAGGATATGGTGAAACAGCAAAGGTAAACAAACTGCATAAAAAATCAAAATAGACAAAGTATGTAAAGAATGAAAATGGAAGAAGTGGCATTTGGTACACTGAAACCTTAAAGCTTGCCATGAGTTCAGTAATTTTTAAATTATGGAGGTGATTAAAACTCGATGTGGATCTGAAAAAAAAAGAAATGGTTTATGAAAAGGGTGATATGTTAGAAGGTATTCCATTTGAGAATAAAATTACTATATACATCCCCATCCTAGATTTAGAGAATGAATTTCCCCATACAGGGTTTTTTTATTTTAATTCAGAATGCAATACTTTTAAAAAGATTGTCAGATTCTTCTGTTAAAATAACTGTTATATTGAATAAGTATTTCACATTGTTCTTTTCCTTTTGTTAAAACCCTTCTTTTTTAGAGAGTTTCCTTTTCTAGAAACCATTTCTTTTTTTACATACTTGCCCTATACATTTGCATACAGACATAAGTATGGATTGAAATGACAAATTTTCTTGAATTTGATATTTTAAAAAATTTTATGCAATCAGTTATTTAATGTAGTGCTAATGAAGGGTTGTAGTTTTGTTTCCTTTCTTCTACAAAACACATGCAGACATGGGTCTTTCTACAATATTTGACTACTAAATACTTTTCTAGTCATTTAACTGGTAAAGAACACATTATTTTTGTTGACTACACTTATTTTTTTCTCCTATTATTCCTTATTCCAAAAATTTCTAAAATATAAATAAATGTCTTCCCTGACATGATTTATAATGCATAATTTTGTTGACCAATAAAGGCCAGTATGTTTAGACACCATCATAATTTTCTCTAGATTAGAAAGAATATAATAATTATTTAACTTCTTGTATAATAATACAGATTACTTTTCAGTGTTCTAATACAGAGATACTTATTATATAGGTATTTCTAAGAGAGATACAGAATCTCTCTCAGACCATTTTCTCAGGATTACTATTACTGAAGTTATAGACTTCTGGATGTTCAGATCCAGTAAATCATATGTGATAGGCTACTTCAGGGCATAAATTACCTAATCACACAACAATATTTCTTTTGTAGTAGAAGATGGTGTTGTATAACATATGGCCTGCTGCCAAGCCATGCTCCCTACTAGGAGAAGTAGCACTTGTTACACATTGGAAGACATTTGCCTTTAGATCTAAGGCAGCTAGTGAGTGGTCACCATCAGGAGGGATCTCTGAAAGATCCCAGGTGATCCATCCTTGTGTAAGGCTCTTGTAGCCACAGTGGCCTATCTTCTCCTTGACAGATAACATGTGAGGTAGGCAGCATATATGGAAGGCCAAGTGCAAGGTCCTACCAAGTGAGTTATGGCAACACCAAGCACAAATACAATGGTAGAATACACTGAGAACAACATTAAGGGTAAAACTTGAGAGTGTTGGTTGACAAGAAGCTCCACATGACCCAGCAATGAACACCTGCAGCCCAGAAAGCCAACTGTGTCCTGGGCTGCATCAAAAGCAGCATGGTCAGCAGGCTGAGGGAAGGCATTCTGCCACTCTGTTCTGCTCCTGCACTCTTGCAGTACTGTGTCTATAAGGCCCACAAAGATGATAAGAGGGCTGGAGCACCTCCTATCAAGAAAGAGTTGGGGCTATTAGCTCAGACAAGAGAAGGCTCCACAGAGAACTTATAGGAGCCTACCAGTGCCCAAAGGGGGCTACAAGAGAGTTGGAGAGGGACTTTTGACAAGAGCAGGTAGTTATGGGACAAGGGATAATGTCTCTAAATTGAGAGAAGGAATAGGTATACCTATTGGATTAGATATAAGGATGGAATTTTTTGCTGTGGGCCATGGGAGCAGGTTGGCCACAGAAGCTGTGGTGGGTGTCACAACCCTGGAAGTGTTTGAGGCCAGGCTGGATGGAGCTTTGAAAAATCTGTTCTAGTGGAAAGTATCTCTGCTCATGGCAGGAGCATTGGAACTGGATAATCTTTAAGCTTCCTTCAAACCCAAATCATTCTGCAATTCTGTGATTCTATGCTTTCAACTCAGCCTACTTTTATGATTTTATGATTCTATGAAACAATTCAGAACTGGCTTGCCACCTGCCTCTTCACATGATGTTAGACACATTCTCTTTATTCATGTGAAGAATGAGAAGTGTCAGCATAAGCATTACCACACACTTCTTAGGAGCACCATAGTAAATGGACAACTTTCCCATTCGAATTATGAATGGGAAAGGAAATTCTCTGAGGGAATCTCGCACAGCTCATTTCATATTTTTCATGCTAGATGAAAAACATGAGAGAACAACAAAGTATTGAGCATAAGGCTATCCTCATTACTATAGTCACTCTGTCACCTTTCCACTTCTACTGAATTTAGGACTAGAAAGGTGTCTTATGTTGTAAGACTTAATAAATATCCAGTATGCATAAAATTCTATCTCATGGTATGCTAGACTGTTGGTACTTTACTGGTAGTTGAGGGGTTTCCTTGCACCAGAGTTCTCAAACAGTGTTACTGTCTTGATGTAGAATCATTCTTCAATAAGGGACAAATACTTTTTCCTGATGCTTTGCTGTGGTGGATTTGACTTTGGCTCTATGAGACCCCAACCCAATCAAACTCTTCCCTTACCTCTTTAACGGGACAAGGGAGAAAATACGGTGAAAAAAGCTCATTACTTGATAGATCACTCAGCAAATTCCATCACAAAGGAAAGAGGCTCAACTTGGAGAAGATTTATTTTACTTATTTTCAATTAAAAACAATGTAGGATGGTGAGAAGCAAGGACAAAACCAATAAGTTTTTAGTGGAACTGGGCAGTTTTCCCTCCATCCCACCTTCTTTCCACCTTCTTTTTTTTAACTTCACTCCTGACTTTTCTACCTCTTCCCCTCCCAAGGCAGTTTCTGCATGGGCTCTCCATGGATTTCAGCTTCCTTCAGGTCATATCCACCTTCTATGGTACAGGCTCCTCCATGGGCTGCTTGAGAACCTGCTTTACCACGGTCTTCTCCATGCAGTGCAGGGGAACATTTGCCCTAGTCCCTGAAACACCTCCTTCCCCTCCTTCTTCTCCGGCCTTAGTGTTTGCAGGGCTGCTTTGCTCACATTTTCTCACTCCTCTGATTTATTGCACAGCTGTTTTTATCCTTTTTAAAGTAGACATTTCTGGAGACGCCACCAGATGAGCTGAAGGAATCAGCTATGCTCTGCAATGGATCCACTGGAGCTGGCTGGAACCACTCGTATTTGGCATGGGGCAGCCCTCAGCCTCTCTTTTTAGAGGCTGACCTTGTAGCCTACTCCTCCACTGCAAACAGCCTGCCACATAAACTAAATATATTTGCAATTCCATAGTGTGTCACACCAGATATTACAGTGTAGCTTAATGTCTTATAAGCCAATCAGTTAATACTTTGACTCTCACCCATTAGGACTAACAAAATCATTAGTAAAAGAATTCATAATCTGCATTCATGTATCTTCTACCCTTTATGAGGCATCAATTTTTTGTCCAATTTCTTCAATTATTCAATTAGAAGCGTGAATTTGAAAAATATCTGTGGATAACTTACAGGTGGATACTTCTCATTTCAAGCTAGAGACCTATTGTTGACATACTTTCTTAAGAAAGCCCTCCTGCTGCACCCTCTTCAATGTTTTCAGGACAGATGGGAATAGATGGAAGTGTGACTCCTAAACTGTTCCAGTGGCAGCAACATCAGCTAGAGTTTGCTTAGATGCCTGCAAGAGCTGAGAGTACTGAATCATGAGAAGTGCTCTAGCAATGTTCTTTATACAAGACTTGGTGTCTGCTTCTGTAGCTTACTGTGGTCTCCATACGGAAAACAAGAATAAAGCATGTAATTCTACTATTTCTAGCTTTTTTTTATTCTGCTCAGCCATTGAAGAATAGTCCTTCATTAAGTTCAGGGTAACTGTTAGGAGGTTTTCCTGCTATGAGGTAAGTCCAGAGCCTTAAATTATCTATTTTCCTTAATGCTGCATGAAACAAATGGTTTGTGCGTTGCACAAAAGTTGCTTAGACAGACTTACATACATAAGCCTTTATTCAGATGCATCATTGCTGATAACAGACATAAATTCTAAGTGTGAAAGTAGCTTCTGGGGAAAACAAAAAACTAGCAAACAAAACAACACAAGAGGAAAGTGTAAGGGGTAAGCTTCCCAATGACAAGTCAAGAAAAACATGGATGTAATTAACCTCTTCCCTGTGCATCCCTCCAGCGTAGCAGGTGGTAAAGCTGAAGGTTGTGAGAATGTTGACTTACCACAGATGTCCCTACTCCTGTACAATTTTCAGCGTGATCCTCTCAACTGGATTGTCACTGCCTATGGTAATGTTAGTGTGGATTACAGCATGCTTCATCAGTCATGAGCACTACGTGCTAATTGACTATTAAGTTCTCTTGCATATTAGGTATTATTAGGTACTGTTTAGTGCTTATGTCTGAGCAGTGAATTAAGAGAGTAATGGGTAGGAGCAGATCCAAATGGTATGAGAGAAGCTCCTGACATTTTAATGATAGGAAACCTAAAAAAAGTTCAACCTTTACATGTGATAGACAGTACAGTTTGTTCACATTGTTTTCATTAGTATGAAGATACCTCCTTTCAGATAGCTTCCTTTTTATGTGTGCCAGTAATAGCATATTACATTATTGTTCCTCAAAAAAAAATCATATTACATTGATCTCTTTAACTTCTCCTTATTGTCTGAACAGATGTTTTTTTATGATCTCTCTAAATGTTAAATTACTCTAATAATCCTTCTGGACTATTTTCTGAATCTTTCTTCTGAATCTGAATTGGTTTAGTCTTTCTAATCTATACAGACAAAAATGCCCGAATTCCATATATTTAGGTCAGATCTGTACTCTATATGTATAAATGAACCTTGCCAAGTGAGTATCAGAGTGGAACCCACAGTATATTGAATCACAATTTAGGACACTTAAGAGTTTTTCACTGCACAGCCACCATTAAAGGACCATATTGTTATAGGAGATTTATTATGCAAGCAGGTTCTGCTGAGATAAAATATTTTTCATTTCCTCAGGAAGCATACCTTTATAAATCCTTTTCTTGTGGAGATTTCCAATCTGCAGATCCAGCAATGTGGTACATGAAAATGTTCTGCTCTGCCTGTCTGAACCCCTACTGACTCAAATGAGACTCCATTTTGAAGTACAAAAATTTTTGCATGTGTCTTTTCAAAGACCAAGGGTGATACAATGCACAAATAGTCAGATAAAAACTGAGGGGATTTTCATGGCATAGCATGGCAGAAAAGACATCAGGAAGCTCAGTAAAATACTCATCTGGCCTGTGGTGTTAGCTCATTTCTCCTGAGAATGAAAACATTTTTATTGTTCTTGCTAGATTCTTCACTTTCATCACACCCAAACAAGTATGTGGGTAAGCACACAGAAACTGCAAAAGATATTAAACTTCTCCCAATGTTTGGTGAGGCTGGGAAACTATTTGTAACTCGCTGTTCACATAACAAGCTACAGTATTAAAGATGGAAGAAAAAAACGTAAAAACTGATCGTATGTGATGATTGTTGACATCATTCCCGATATCACAACAGATTTGGGAAGAGTAGGAAGACCAGGCAAAGGAAATTAGTCCCTCAGAAGTGACTTAAAAACTGCTTCTGAGCATCCATGGAGGAGCTCAGCTAAGAGTAGACTCCTCTTGTCAGGGGTAAGAAACAAAAAAGAGGACACAGAGTCCAATTTCAGCTGTGATTTTGCACTGCTAAAGAGCCAAAATATCTTGCTGAGGTTTGAGACATTATTAATCCCTCTCATTCCTGAATGCTGCAAAACATTTTGTTTGTTATCTCATTGATCTTGTCTTTTAATTTGGCCCAAACAGTTTGAAATATTTCATACTTAACCTGAGTATTTAAATCAACCTCAGCTCCTGCTAATATACTTATGATCTTTCTTATTAACTTGTTTCTGTTTTATTTTCACTTGGTTTTGGTTTATTTTCACACAAAATATCTTCAGTTAACTTGATAGCTTCAAATATTTCTTCAGAAAAGGAATATTTCAAATTAAAACTTAACCATGTTTGCAAGTGATCAAATAATAAAGGGGAAAAAGTTGTGATAGAAAAATACAAAAAGTCCTTTTAGTCTCCCAGCATATGTATGGCAGGCCACATATCACAGCCAAAGGATGAGATGCACATTTTTCTAACTAGGAACTATAGAGAATAAACAAAATAACCTAATTTCTATTGCAGTACAAATCTAGAAAACAAAAAGGCCTTGTTTCTGCAAAACCTTTGAAAATAAAATATTCACATTGTGAAGTTAGGTCAATATAAATAAGAGCCTGCAAATTTAGCAAAAGTATAAAAACAAAGGAATGAACTGCAAGAAAACATGGTCTGAAGTTATGCAAAAGCATACTAGTATTATCCACTTACAGTATCATATTTATATGCAAAGGGACTTAGAATATTTTCCCATATCCATAGCTCCACAGGATGTTTCCAGAGAGCTACAGTAAATACCATTGTTTTCAGACTACCATTCTTGAGAAAAATTATGTATGGGAAAAAGAGTATTTTCTAGACTCTGGCCAGATTTTCCTCTAAAATATAAATCTGCAAGAGGACATTCTTCTCATCAAGCAAGCAGAATATAACATTCAGCATATGTTTTCTACATATCAGTGAACATCACCACAGGGTCAGTCACAGGATGGCAAAGATAAAGGATTATTTTTATTGTAAGAATTTCTTTGAGGGATTTATCAGATTCAACTGTGTGTGGGACCTGCCTTTGGGTGAATAGTGTTTAGTAAACTGGATAATGCAAGGCAGAGTCTTTCAGTACTACCAGGTCAATGGCTCTGACCTTGCTTTAGCTGAAGGCTGAAAATGTTTTAATAAGGGTGCTGTACACCCTTCCTTGTGCAAAACAAGCTGATACTGCCTCTCCTGCTCCTTGAAGACAAAAATCTGAGATAAAGCAAAGCTACCTTCAGAATTTGTCTTAGATATCTGTCATCCATGTTAGTGGTGCCAGCAGTGAAACAGAAGCCTGCACAGACAGGAAACACAAGGGTCTCAGAACTCTCAGAACTATCTTTGGGTTCTTGTTGGTACATATTGGAGAGGGAGGCCTATGCTGATCACTTAGGAGGTTAATAGGTCTCATTGCTAAGGGCAGTAGGCTAGTGCAAAATATTAATACAGTGTAAAAAGGGCAAATAACACTAATTTACAAGCCTGTTTTCATGTATTACATTTTTAATTCTAGTAGGTATTAAAGCTACATATGAACATGGCACTTGGAAACAGATTCGAGAAACCTTTGGGAATTTTCATCACAGAAGCCATCAATAAGCAATTGCACTTTAGTACAGAGGAGGTCATAGTTATTCTTGTGCCAGGTGATGATTATCTAAAGACAAATTGAGGTGATGAAATTTAATATTAATGAGCCCCTGAGATATATAAGAATCTCTTTTACAAGCTCATAGGGACTGGAAAAAAGTATATATGTACTAATAATTTCCAATAACATATAAAAATAATTTTCAATAGCAGCAGCATTTGGTAAACTGTTAAGATGTCTTTTGGCCTGCCAGCACCTAAAGAGGGCTACAGAAAAATAGAAGAGAGACTTTTGATAGGGACATTTACTGACAGGACAAAGGTGAAAGCCTTTGAATTGAAATGCAGTAGGTTTAGATTAGATATTGGGAAGAAATTCTTTATTGTGAGGGTAGTCAGGTACTTAAACAAATTGTACACAAAAGCTGTGGGTGCCCCATCCCTAGAAGTATTCAAGACTAAGTTGGATGGGGCTTTGAACAGCCAGTATGAGTAAAACCTGTTCCTGCTCATGGCATGAGGGCTGAAACTGGGTGATTTCTAAGGTCTCTTTTAACCTAAACTATTCTGTCATTGCCTGATAATTAAGAAGAGATAATACTTGTGTCCCCATAACTGAAAAAAAAACCCAAAACAAACATCAACAAAAAACAAACAAAAAAAAAAAAATCAAAACCCCAAACACAATAAAAATCCAAAACCAAACAAATAAACAAACAAACAAAAACAAACAAAACCCCAAGTCATTTGTTCAATGGATTTTAGGTACTTAGAAAGACAATACTTACTTAAAAACCTTTTTATTAAAGTGAAATATAATTCTACAAAAACTTCTCACTCCATGGACTTGACACTCATGCAAGGACTGATTTTTCAACAACTCTGAGAAGTACAGCAATGCTGAGAGAAATATAAGCAGCAGTAATAGTGTGATTCTTGTTCTCAGCACACAGAAGTTTCTTGATGTCAGTTCTTTTATCAGAAATTCCATGGAATTTTTGTAATATTGCACCAGAGACCTAGTCTCTGTTTCAGAATACATTTAAGATGGAGATGTCTTCCCTCTTAGACCTTTCTAATTGTCCAATATAAATATATAAAAAAGCATGCCAGATTTCAAAGAAGTCCTTATACTGCATTTCTAGCTGTCATTGTTCTTAGTTGATTGTTTTTAAAAGATGAAGCAGCTTCTAAGCTAGTCACATGCATTATCAATTTTTCTATTTTTTCAAAGACCATGGTGTTCTTTTTAATATGGTGACATTAAACAATAAATGCTTTAAAAGTGGGTTTGTTTTTTTTTTTTTAAGTTAAGGTGCCTCAATACATGGACTAATGGTCACAAAAAAAGTCCATATCCCTATTAATCGCTTCTCAGTTTGGTATTGAAGGCATCTGAAACTGGTGAGCAGTTGTGTTTATGTGTCACTTACAAAAACTCCACAAAATATTAATAAAAATAGAAAACAAAACATAAAACAAACCTAACTGAAGTAATTTTCCACATTTTCTTCTCCTAACCATGTGTTTGTGATTTTTATAATTTATTTCATAAAGTGATCTCACCTTCTTAAGAGAAAATTAAAATCTTTAACCAGAAGCCTCCTTAACTCTTACTTCAGGAAAAAAATAAAGCTACTTTCTTTTCTATTTTATAAACATCAAGCATTTTAAGATTCACCTAATTCACTAAAGACTTTAAAAAGCAATTTTCTTCTGGGGTATTTTTCTCCATTAAGTGATTCACTTAGCAGTACAATATGGTTTTCTAGGCAAAGGAAGTGTGGCCTGATTTTATATTATGTATGAAACAACCGGTTTGCATACTTATCAAATACACATGGAAAACAGAATAGTATTCACACCTGTGAATAACGTTTTTGTTTAATCTATAAAAATAAATACAAATAAAATTTAAACAAATAATTCTGTATTTTTTTTTTGCAAATGGAATCATAGGGAGAGGCAATTCCTATTATACCAAATTCATCAGTAACTTTCTTAATTTTTTAAGGTTTTGCTGAGTTTTTTGCTGTTGTTTTGTTATTCTGAGAGAGGAAAAATACAAAATAAAAACAGAAAAAAGAGTCACAACTCACTGTGTCATTATATGTATAATCCTTGCAGATATATTTATTGCTGATTTTTTTATCCTGCTTCTATTTCTACTGTGTTATTTTTTCTCATAAAACTCTTCATATGTATATTTTTTATTATTATACTATAAATGATTAGTCAACAGAATTCTCTTAGAAGATCCATATTTACATTAATATCCATGTAGCAAACTTAATTGAGCAACCGAAGAGTGGTTATTTCGTTATTGATGTCTTTGCTGCATCATGAAGGCAGCAATTTAGCACTAAACTATAAATAGAAAAAATACAGTGGATGAAACTAGCTTGTCTTGTGTTTTTAATATTCCCTTCAGGGTAAAGTATGACATAACCTAATTACAGTGGTAGAGATTTCACTGCAGGGAAAACTGTTGTTATTCCATTTGACAATCAAGTAATTATCTTCTCCACTGGATGTTTTACTGGGTACCACTAATTAAGTAATCTGCAAGAATTTATTTAAAATTTAGGAAATGGTGGTATTCTTATAAAATTTGGTCTTCAAGAATGCCAATAATTTTTTAAAAACTCATTCTTTTTGGTGGAGTTTTAAAATGCTACCTGTCAGAGTGCTTAGTTAAGCAGAAAGCACGTGTTCTTTCTGAGTACACCATTGCTTCTTATTTCAGGGCATGGACTCAACTTGCAGTTGCTTCATTCTCCTTGGGGCTGTAGGGCTTCTGCTGAGTGTGCTCAGAGCAAGTACTTAAAAACAGTAACGAAAGTGATGACAGAGCAGAGTAAGAGAGAGTAGATGATAAGCGGCAGAGTTAGAGGGGAGACAACAGGACTCAAAATTCCATTTAATCATCCAGATGTTCCAGGAGAGGGGAAGGCCTTAACACAGTATCTCACTTTATGAAAGGATCTGCAAGCAACTCTAATGGGCATCTCTACTTATGGGAGAATCTGCAAGCAACCCTACTCTAACCTAAATTTTGTGGTTAAAATTGGGTAATTACATACTCCATCCTCATCCTCAGCTTTTTTCTTATTTCCTCTTCAGTTTTCCCTTATGTGCATAAAAGATTTGTTCATTCTTTCTGGATTATATAATCTTAAGAAAAGCCAACTGTCTGATTGTATGACAAAGCATAATAGGTCAAATCTCTCCGTCTGTTTCAGAAATAAGGAACTTTTCACTCATTAATTTAAGTTTATTTGGGCTGCTTATTATGAGTTAATAACCAAAACAGTAATTAGAGTTTTCTTATATATTATCAGTACTGTCCTCACCCATAATGTCTTTTTGTTGCCAAGAAGATATCTTTTTTTACCTTACATCAAGGCAAATATTAAAAATAGAATCTGCCTTTTAATTTCCTGAAAATACACTAATGCAAATTTAGGAAAAAACTTTATAAAAATATCAGTTTTATCTTATCAAAAACGTATCTCATGTATACACCTCTTAATTTTTTTCCTGAGATATATTTTCTTATCTTTAAACTACTTTCTCTGTGATCACATTACTGGAAATAAAGTCATCACACTCTTCATTGTATAGACTGAAAGAAAACATTCAACTATGCCTAAAAGATGTTTGCACCTATATTCTCATTGTCAGAAACCTAAAGAAAGGAAACATGTTTCCATGAAAGTAAACACTGGAAAGGGCTCTATTAAAACCCTGACAAAAGTACACAGAAGTTATACAAAAGTTATTTCTCATCTATATGTGCTACATAAGCACACAGCACTTAAATGCATTTTATTGTAAAAATATAAAACACTTCAAGCAACATGAAAAAATGTAATTACATATACATAATTAATGCATTTCCCTAATGTAGCAAAATTGTCATTTCAGCTCTTAGTTAAGTTAATGTTAGGTGTATTTAGAGTTGTAGGTAATTTCCTTTTCTGGATTTAGCTCTGTTATGTTTAAATCTAGTCAACACAAAATATACTTGGATTGAATTTGCAGTATTGAGTGTAGCATTCCTTTGACAGTTAGATTATAATTGTCTTGCTACTTCAGTGTAAATGTAAGCTAAGGATCTTGTTATTTCTAGTAAGTGTTGTGACTTAGAAATGAAAATATGCCATTTTGACTTGGTGCTACTGGAAAAGGGTGTGGAACCATCACAGACAAAAAGAAAAAAAGTGTTTCATCGCCTCCATTAAACTCTAACGGATTAGGAGATTTGTGTTTACAAGTTTCTAATACTTCTTGTTCAGAGACTCCATAAGACCTCAAAGCAAGGATAATACTGGGCACTATTTAAAAAAAATAAAGAGTAAAGCATCATAGAATGTCTGTCTCAAACAACCAAAAACTTTCCAAAGACAAAACAGAGTATTTTTCAATCTCATACTGTCAAGAGAAAGCAAAATATACCATGTATGGGAGTGAAAATAAACGTATTACAACTCAAATTCTTTTTCCTAAAACAACTAACTTCTGCCTTCCTCAACTCCTAAAAAGATAGCTTTCTTCACACAGGAGAGAATCTAGGCAGGTACTAGAAAGAAAATATGTACACAAAGGTCTGTGAAGTTAAACCAGCGATGCTCGTGTCAGACTGCTGCAGCTACTGAATTTGCAGCTGATGAATCCATTTCTTTTATGTATGTGTTACGTTCTTTCATCAGAAATTATTTATGTTCTACTTGCAAACAGGAGGGGCGAAGCATGGCTAGGGTGCCATTCCCTACCACGTACTTCATTCCTGGGACGAGCAGGAAGAAATGGATTAATGTACACCTAAAGTGCACCACTTTATACTATTTCTTCCTCAAGGAAGCTCCCAGAACCAGCACTGTGGACTCCGCTCCCTCTCGCCACTGCTGCTCATCCCCTCCTGGCCTTCAGGAGGACGCGGCTCTGGGCAGCTATTGCAGCTGCAGTGCCTGCACCACAGGCACTGGTGCCAGAAGCAGCCACAGGGAAGGGAGCAGCAGGAGCCCAAGGCAGGGCGATCCCGGCGCCCACACGGCCAGCACTGACTATGGAGGAGCGGGCAGCAGGGAGACAAACCCCGCGGAGTCAGCAGCACCACACTGACAATCCGGCTCTTTAGGGCTTTGTCTGCCATTGCTTTTTGCTGGCTCAGGGAGGGGGAACACTGGCTGCAGACAGCATCGGCCATCTCATCTTTATCTCAGGCCCACACGGTGCATTCACCATCTTGTCTTTGTCTTGGGAAAAACGGTGTCACTTCCAAGCTGCAGGAACAGCCACCATCTTGTCTTAATCC